>JZKD02S1683837.1:643149-656248 GCA_000966675.3 Picea glauca
AAAAGTAATGTAAAATATCATGCAAAACAAATTAAACGTGTAGTAATGAGAAAGGACGTTATGTACCTTGGAATGATCAAGTGGAATGATAATATAAATCTAAATATAGGTGATGAAGGGTATAATCATGGCAAAAAAATATGGGCAAAAAGGGTACAATATATGGTCCTAACACTCACCACTAAACCTAGGTGCATTACAAATTCACCCTTTGATATATTGTGCATAACGCTATTTTGATGGAGAATATGAAACAAGCAGAAGATCTTTGTGGATGTAGTCGGGGGGTGAACCATAGTAAAATTGGTTACTTTATGTGTGGTATGTTAAATTTACATGCTTTAAAATGAATGAATGATTATATGAATGCATATGTCAGGGTTTATTTACAACGTGCAAAATGTATGTTATTGAATGGATAAAATAGTATATCTAATGAATGTTGTGGTAGAATTCATGTTAATGTACAAATAGAGAAATAGAACATCCCCAAACCCTTCCCTAATTGTAGACACTTGGGTCATGCAATCACCCATAATCCATCTCGGCTGAGACTGTGTTATGCACCATGTGTGCAATGTTTCCTTCTAGTTTACCAGAGGGGTCAATGGTGAAAAGGGTTACCTCTCCTGAGCTATCGAGTTTATAAATGAATTTTCCTTCTCACTCCTTGCGTGGCCACTATGCACTATGTGCACCAAGATTTCAGAATAGAAACAATTGAAACTTATAGAACCTTAAAGGTCCATTCATTTAACCATGAAATGCACACACAAACATATAAACAAAGAAAAATAGATAACATAACATTACCCAAATGACTCAAGGATAAGCAAACTTAGACATGTGAAGAAAATATCCTCTATTACATTCCTTCAACAAAACATTTACAAGAGTTCCAACAACTCTCAACTTCTCTCAACAATAGTTATCTACAACTCTCTTCAGCAAGATAACAAATAATCTTCAATAGCCTCTTCTAGGAATAGATTACATACATTTATACATGGAGGGGATTCTCAATCCCTCCTTTTGACTACTATAGTGCTTTCACGTCATAATTAAAGAATTCTACCACTAAGCTTATTACAATTAACTGAGCATTTACAATATAGATATGAATCGATGCTGTAAATTTGTATAATCCTTTAGGCATTAAATAAATTACAATCTCTTGGATTTTTTTCAATTGCTCTTTCCTAAAAGCCTTATAGGCCTTTAATTACAATACTTTCAAAACATTGAAGTGACACACCCTCCTTGGAATACAAAACACTTTTAATGCACGTGTTGGATGCTAATTTGTCCTCCACTTGGCCTCATTGAATGTCCATGGTGATGCTCTTGCATCATAATACTCTCGACCAAAAGATTCATCGACTACTATCCATGAGCTCCTGCACTATCTTTTGATGCTTCTGGATATCAGTTTCAGTTACCCAACTAGCATCCTTTGCTGGGTGATCTTTCCACTTATCCAGATACTCATACTAAACTTTTCTCCCGGTCTTCTTAGCAATCCTTTGGTCCACTTATCTATATGTGGCTTCTCTACTATTGGAATCTATCACTTCCACTGAATCTCCTCTCGATCATTTTTCCCTTCTGTATCATCCATCCTGTAAGGGTATAAGTCTTCTAGATTTAATATTGGATATATTCCAATGTCCTTTGGTAGTTCAATCTCATAAGAATTTGTAGATAATTTTTTGAGGATCTTACAAGGTCCTATCTTCTTCATCTTCAACTTATTATATCTCCCATTTGGAAACCTTTCCTTCCTTAGGTGTGCTAAGACTTGATCTCCAACTTCAAAGTTCACCTCTCTTCTTTTCTGGTCTACAATGTTCTTGTATTTCTGGCCACTATTTTGTAGTTGTCCTTTGATTTGATCATCCAACTTTTGCATTTCTTCAGCAAAGTCCTCTGCTCATGCACTTAGAAATTCATCACGTCCAAAATATATCAATTCTAAAATTCCTCTTGGATGCATCCCATATACTATATGGAATGGAATTTTACTAGTACTTCTATTCGTTGAGTCGGTCTATGCAAACTCTTCTTGGGGCATAATTTGATCTCACTAACGTTATGTTATGTGACCAAACTCCTTAACAGATTCTCTAAGATTCGATTCACTACCTTAGTCTGTCCATACTTCTGAGTATTATATGATGAAATAAAAGACAAAGGTGTACCCAACTTCTTCCACAAGGTCCTCCAAAAGTGTACCACAAATTTAGTATCTTTGTTTGAGACTATACTCCTGGGCAACCCATTGAATCTCACAATCTCTTTGAAAAACAAATTGATATATGGGTATCATCAATGGTTTTATAACATGGCATGAAATGTGCTATCTTCAAAAATATATCAACCACCAAAAATATTGAATCACTTCCTCTCTGGGCTCTTGGCAATCCCAGAACAAAATCCATGCTTATAACATCTCACAACCTATCTGGAATAGGAAATGGTTGATACAATACAGTGTTATGTTTCTTTCCTTTAGCATATGGGCAGATTCAACATCTGTCCATGAACTTCTTCAAATCAAACCTCATGCTTTCCCAATCGTATGAATAACTCAAATGTGCATATGTTTTATCATGGCCAAAGTGTCCAACCAATCCACCACTATGTTTCTCCTTTAGTAAATTATCCCTCATTGAGCATTTTGGGATACACAACTGGCTACCTTTGAACAAAATTCCATCTTGGATCGGATACTCCATCCATTGATTTTTGTCTCTTATAAAAGGGTTCTCACATTCTTCATAATCTTCTTTGAGATATGGGTCTTCTTGATACATCTCCTTCAGGTGTTCAAATCCCAAATCCTTCACTTGGAATTCCTGTAAAATCAAACATCTCTTCCTCAAAGAATCTGCAACTTTGTTAGCACTTCCACTAATACGATTAATAACAAAAGTAAAATTCTGCATGAATTCTACCCATTTGGCATGTCTCTAGTTCAATTTGTCTTGTCTGGTTATAAACTGCAAAGCTTGATTGTTAGTATATAATACAAACTCCTTGAGGATAAGATAATGCCACCATTTTTTCAAGGCTTGAATTACAACATAAAATTCCTTTTCATATGTTGATTACTTCCTCTTAAAATCATTCAACTTCCCAATGAAATAAGAAACAAGCTTATTATCTTGACTCAAGACTTTTCCAATGGCTACTCCACTTGCATCACATTTGACCTAAAAAGTCTTCTTAAAATATGGCAGAACTAAAATAGGTTGTTCTGTTATCTTTTCTTTCAACACTCTAAATCCATTCTCAGCTTCTTCTATCCAATTAAAATATCCATGTTCCTTCTTTATGGTGTCCAATAAGGGTGCACAAATACTACTGAAATTCCTTATGAATTTCCTATAAAAACTTGCCAACCCATGAAAAATCCTTACTTCAAACACGCTTCTTGGAGAAGGCTATTCTCTCATTTCCCTCACCTTCTATGGATCCATATTCAACTAATTTGAAGAGATTATGAACCCCAAATACACAAGTTCTATTTTCATAAAAGAACATTTCTTCAAACTGACCAACAAATTTTCATGTTGTAACCTTCTCAACACCATTTTCAAATGTCTCAAATTCTCCTCTTCAGTCTTACTAAAAATGAGGATATCATCTAAATAAACCATTAAAAATCACCAATAAAATATTTGATAATTTCATTAATCAACCTCATAAATGTACTTGGTGCATTCGTTAAGACAAATGGCATAACAAGCCACTCATACAATCATTCATTTATTTTGAATGTTGTTTTCCATTCATCTCCCTCTCTCATCCTTATCTGATGATAACCACTCTTCAAGTCTATTTTGGAAAATAAATTAGCTCCACTCAAGCAATCCATTAAATCATCCATTATGGGTAAAGGAAATGTATACTTGATGATTATCTTGTTGATGGCTCTAGAATCTGTGCACATTCTCGAACCTCCATCCTTCTTCGGACTCAACACAGTTGGTACTGGGCACGGGCTCAAATGTTCCCTGATCAAACCCTTATCCAACAACTCTTGGACCTGCTCCTTGACCTCTTCATTCTCTTGAGGGGTCAATCTATATGCTTCTTTGTTTGGAAAATTTTCTCCTGGAATAAGGTCAATATGGTGATTGATACTCCTAATGGGTGGTAATGAGTGAGGTAACTCATCCACTACAATATCAACAAACTCACCCAATAACTCCTAAATTTCTACAGGAAAATCATTCATAAAAGTTCTTGTGAGAATGACTCTCGACTTACCTACAAAAACAACCTATAGTTTCTAGTCTTTCTTAACTTATTTCAAGATTTCCTTCCCACTCATGAGAAGTATACTAGGACTAGCTTCTTCTTTGACTCCTTTATCTTCTATTGGTAGAAACATATTCTTACATCCATTCTTCTCAAGGGTATAAGGGTTCTTTCTCCCATCATGTATGACATTCATATCATATTTCCACGATATTCCCAATAGAACATGAAAAACATCCATAGGTATGGCATCACATAAAACTTCATTTCTATAACAACCTATTTTAAACTCAACTTTACATTTTTGACTTACCATGACTTGATGTCCTTTATGTAACCATGACACCTTGTACAGATTCAAATGTGTAGTCGTCTCCAACTTCATCTTTTCCACCATATCTGGGGATACCAAGTTATCAGTGCTACCACTGTCCATGATCACCTTGCATACCCTATCTCTAGTCTTGCAAGCAATTCTGAACAAACTGTGCCTCTGGAATAGTTCTCGTACCCATTTCTTTGGAATTACGAGAGATTTCCTCATCATGAGTGATATTCATTCTTAGTGTTATTCTATCTTCATCTCTGTCTCCACATTATTATTCTACACTTTAGAAATGTGAGCTTCTCCACCTCCTGCATTTTTCTTTTCAAGACATTCCCAAGACATGTTCCTTGTTTTTCCACAGGCATAACACTTCAATTCTCCTCCTCTACCTCTTCCTCTACTTCTAGGAAAATAAATTCTTTCTCCATAGTGTCCTCCTATATAACTTCCTCCTCTCTCTGTCTGACCATTATATCTTCCAGCTTCTCCTCTGGGTTTTTGGAACTTTTCTCTGATGGTTCCTCTTCCTCTATTTGGACTCTTTCCTCTGTTACATTGACTCTAATTCCTTGCCAACTTTTCTTCCAGATGCATGAACTTTGAACTAGTAGATCGGATGGATTCTGACCACCTCAGATCAATGACCTACGTTTACTCCATTCTTTGGGCTTCGTAACCTTTCATTACACAACACTCCAAATCCTTTGGAGTTCCAAACTGATGAAGTGTTGGATCTACGATCCATGTGTCCCTCTCAACCGGTGGTTGAGATCTACTCCGACATTCAGGATTTCAGGATTTCTTAAACTAGAACACTTTATGCCTCCTTTATCTTTTACTACCAGACTTCCAGATAATTTTTTTATCTATGGACACATGTGTCCCATCTACCAATGATCCATATTGACTTCGACATTCGGGAATTTCGGACTTCGGGGAATTTTCTTCCTCCATAGTAGACAACCTCAAAACTGTTGAATTTGCAAAGTCTGAAGGACTTAAAGGGTTAACACTCATGCACCTTCTCTATATCTGATGGTTGTGAAAGACTCTGGCTTCTCCCAGATGGATCTCATTCGCTCATCCTCCAAACAAGATGAATAATTTCTCCAAGGACCTTCACTCGCTATTATTCCTGAGCTTTTTCACTCTAAAGGACTTAGACTCATGTGCACACCTTGCGCTACTTCTCCTGAGCTTAAGACTTAGAAAAATATCCTGTGCACTCCTTGCACTCACTCTAGAAAATTTACTTTACCTCTCATGAGCTATCGAGTCTGTAAACGACTCTGCCTTCACACTCCTTGTGTGGCCACTGTGCACTCCTTGCACTAGGATTTGAGAAGAGAAACCATTGAAACTTATAGAACATCAAAGGTACATTCATTTAACCATGAAATACATGCACAGACATATAAACACAGAAGAATAGATAACATAACATTACCCAAATGACTCATAGATAATAAAACTCATACATGTGAAGCAAGTCTCCTCTATTATATTCCTTCAACAAAACATTTACAAGAATTCCAACAACTCTTAGATTTTCTCAACAATAGTTCTCTACAACTCTCTTCAACAAGATAACAAATAATCTTTAGCAGTCTCTTATGGGCATAGATTACATACATTTTTACAGGTAGGGGCTTCTCAAGCCTTCCTTCCGACTACTCTAGTACATTCACATAATAATTAAATCATTGCAACACTATGCTTATTACAATTAAGTGAGAATTTACAATATAGATATGAATCGATGCTCTAAATCTATACAATCCTTTAGACATTAAAGAAATTACAATCTCATGGATTGTTTACAATGGTTCTTACCTCAAAAACTTATTGGCCTTTAATTACAATACTTTCAAAACATTAAAGTTGTGTGCCCTCCTTGGAATCCAAAACACTTTGAATGCACATGTTGGATGCTGAGTTGTCCTCCACTCAGCCTCATTTAATGTCAATGGTGATGCTCCTGCATCAAATTTTCCCAAGTCATAATCATCTATTTTTATGTAGAACTTTCTTCCAAACAATTTGAAGTATTTAACTTTTATTTGTCTACCCTTCCATAATTCATAAGGTGTTTTCTTATTGTTGACTCTAATTTTCCCTCTAATTAGAGTGTTGATTACAGTGTAAACTGTTTCTCTTCAAACCCTATGTGACATCTTATATTAATTTAACATTTTTCTATCCATATCTTGTATTGTTTGATTCTTCATTTATAGCACTCCATTATGCTATAGAGTCCTTGCAGCTGAAAACCATCTCTTTATTACATGAAGCTCACAAATATCTTCAAATTTATTTGAGATAAACTCATATTCATTGTCTGTTCTCAAAAATTTTATTTTCAAATCAATTTCATTTTCAACCAAGGCTTTGAATGATTTGAACTTCTCAAGAACTTCATATTTTTCTTTTAGAAATGTAACCCATGTCAATCTATAGTAATCATGAATGAGCAACATGATGTAATTGTCACCTTCCAGACTCTATGTTCTTGTATGCCCACAAATATCTGTATGAATGAGTTCCAATGGATTCATTTTTGAGTAATCATTTTGATTTTAATCTTTGTTTTGTCTTCTTTCCATGTTGGCATGGCTTGCAAGGAGTGTTTGAAGGCTTAGAAATCTTTGGCATGTCTCTCAATACTTGTTTAGTTCTAATTTTTACTAGATCATCAAAGTTAATATATCTCATTCTTCTATTCCATAACCAACTTTCATCCATTTGTCCCATATATAATTTTTCTCCTTTGATATCATTATATATATATATATATATATATATATATATANTGAGGTTCTATGTGCATTTTCCACTTGTTTTTTGAGCCTTTCTTCTTTATCTCATAGCCTTGAGATTGAAATGTGAGATTGTGTCCTTGATCACACATTTGACTAATAATGATAATATTGCATTTCAAACCTTCAACATACAAGACATTTTCTTCTTTAGTCTTTCCATTATTGAGACTAAGAGTACCTTTTCTAGCTATCCCTGTGGTAACATTATCTCCAAATGTCACACTTCCTTTAATAACTTCTTTCAAAGTGAGAAAATTGATATTGTCACCTATCGTGTGGCTTGCGAATTCATTATTAATGTGTCATTGGTTTCCTTTTTTTTGAGTATGAAAGACAGTTTGCACAGACATATATTCCTCCTTCTTATAATTTTCTTTCTCTCTTCCTATTGTCTTTGTCACTAATGGATCTTTTGAGTACATCAACATAGGTTTTATATTTCCCTTTATTTACTTTCTTCGATGACTCTGTAGCTATTGAATATTATTCGGCGTTCATCTCACTCTTATCATAGTCAAGACCAATTTTAATGAGTGGTGACCTTTGAATTTGATGATATCATCTAATATTTTAGTTCTCTTTTCAAACTTCAAACTTCTATTAAAGTGAGTAATTGAATTCTCCAATTCCCTTCTTATGGAAACAATTTTAGCTTCTATCTTCTCACAATTTTCTTCATTTTCCCTTAGCTAGATTCTGACCACTTCATTCTTCCTTTTTCCCTCTTCTAGTTGAATATTTAGGCTGACAATAGTCTTTTCTATTTCTTCAAGGCTTTATCACATTTTTTCTTTTTCATAACGATCCATCTCTTTGTATTTTTGTAGATTATCCTTTTGTTTCAAATTATTTTTCTTATGCTTCCTTATTTATTTTAGGGAACAAATGATTTCTTCATCAAGATACACTTCTGCATTAGTTTTGACATTTTTTTCCTCTTCTGAATCCATCATTTCTTTCCCTTTGTATTCACTTTCCAAAGTATCAATCTTCATTTCCATTTCCATGAAGATAGGTTCTTCTCTATCACTATTGGAGATACTTTCATGTATCTCTTTGATGTCTTTTATTTATATGTCATCATTTCATATGCCATGAAGATCCTATGCAATTCATCCACTGTCAATGAATCAAGATCCTTCATTTATTCAATGGAGGAAACTTTGGCATCAAATATTAAGGGGAGTGACCTTAACACCTTTTGTGCAATCATCGGTTCTTCAAACTTTTCACCAAGTCCTCTGATGGTGTTGATAATTTCATCCATGTGGACGAGATAAGATGCAACATTTTATTCATCTTTCATTTTCAGACTCTTGAACTGCCTTCTATGATTTTGGATATTTTCCTTCTTGAGGTTGTCATCTCCTTCGTAGATATTTTGAAGCTTGTCCCAAATTTCATTTTCCGATTCACAATGCATCACCTTGAAAAACTTTGATTTTGATAGACTACACAAGATGGCGTTCATGGCTTTTTCATTATTTTCACTAGGATTCTTCCGAGCTGCATCTATTGGTGGCATTGTTGGGGTTATAGAACCAATCACAAATTATTTCCAAATATCAAACCCAAGTGCCATTAAATATGCTCACATCCTTATGCTCAAGAATGCATAGCTTGCTCCGTCAAACAATGGAACTCTATTTGTGAATAAACCTTCCTGACTAGTCATTTGTGCTCTCGAGATCTACCTTGTAGTGGTTATTGTGTTTATAAAAGAACCAGCTCTAAAACCAATTGTTGAGAACACACTTATACTAGGGGGGTGAGTCAATATAAATTTTCTTTTTACTTTTTTCAAACATTCATAAACCATAGGAAAACAATCACATATTAGATCTATTAACTACATAACATGGAACACAAGATTTATGTAGAAATCCTTTCAGGATAAAACCAAAAAACTTATCTTTATAATTCTTTATAGGCACCAACCTACTATTACAAATATTTCTATTCACCAACATAGTCTTACAGATCTTCATATACACTAATCTAGCGGAGACACCAATCCCTATTGCTAAGCACCAACTTAGCAAGAGACACAAATCTATTTGTTTGAGCGACACCAAACTTCAAGTTACAATTTCTTATTTAGTACATATAACGTCTTCAAAATATGATAGCATTCAAATTACCATCACTAAGTCTTCTTCCTACTTCTACCTTCACTAGGTCTAACCAAAATTTGAATTTCCAAATGAAATTTATGGTAACTTTTCCAAATCTTGTTTTTTTTTTCTCTCTTCCCAAGAACAAACTTGTAAGTCATGCCACGTCTACAATTTTACATATCTGATAATACAATTTTTACTTTAAGTAATTCAATATGTCTCCTTGAATCCATGAGGTACCTTTGTATGTCTCCTCAAATCCCTAAAAATTTCAAAGTTTGAGGAACTTATGTATGTCTCCTCATATCCCTGAGAAGTTCACAGTCTGAAAAGTACTAGAAAAGAATTTATAGCGAAAATGTATAACTAGCTTATTTGAAAATGAATTTAGGACTATTCATAAACCCTAAATTCCACAGGGAATATCTAAAAAATTTTTAGTGAAACCACATCTGAAATTTTAACCATATGTACCAAGATATCTCACATCTGTCTTCCCAAAACTTCATGAATTGAAACATCAAAAAAAAAAATTATGCCAAAAATGTCAAACTGACATGTTTGAAACTAATTTTTGAAGCATTCATGAGCCCTAACTTCCATGAGGCATATATAAGAAAGTATAGTGAACCATTGCATAAAGTTTGGTCACATGTATCCAAAGAACGTGCCTCCATCTCCTCAAAGTTTCACGATATGAAACTTCCCATAAAATAAGGTATAGTAAAAATGCCAAACTTACATGAAACTGATTTCACAACTCTCCCCTTTTTTAATGTATTCAATCTTTGCTCATCCACTTATTCAAATGTTATTACATTTGTCACCACGTACTTTCTATCAATATCTCCCCTTTTAGTACTTTATCATAACCCTTCATGAAGGAACATGTTAATTCAAAAAAACACAACAACCATTGGTTAAATAATTAATTCCCCTTTTTTAATTTTGATTTTCCAAATACCATGGAAAAATACCATGAGTTTCCAAACCCATGGGTTTGAATCTACCATTTCACTTTTTACTTTTTTACGTGAAATAAATCTTAGAAATATTATATGTATTTTTAAAGCCATAATATGAAATTAATGACAACATTAATCCTTTGACATTAATGACAATAATTCCAACATAAAACTACCTAAAGTGTTAATTCTATGTAGTTAATATAACTCATTATTTGAAAATTTTCAAAATAATATAAAACGTTTTACTATTTTATATTATTAATATACTTTATTATTGGAAAATATAATATTATATTTTTCTAAAAATAAATTGTAAAACAATTTATAATTTGTACCATTAATACAATTTATTAATAAATATAATGTATTATTTGAAAACAAAAGATATAATACATTTTTTAAAATAAAAATGATTTTTTAATAAATATATATTTTAAATATATTTTTAACTTTAAATAATATACACATTCCTTTGAAAATAAAATATGTGTTATTTGATTAATTTATATAATTAATACGATCCATTATTCTTGGCATATATATTCTAAAAAGAAAATGAAGCAAATTGTATCATTAATATGATACATTATTTTAAGAATCCAAATGCCTTTGAGGAGATAAGGACAAATAATGGATAGGTCAGAGCCCCTACCCCTTCCTTAATGAGGGATAATATCAAAGAATAACATATGTAATATCGAGATGAAAATTGATTAGATCGGTAAGACTTCACAAATGATCAAACTTGACCGACCAAAATATAACACTAATCACACTTGACCCATCTACCATGTATAATTTCTATAACCCTAACCCTAAGTTTCTACAGAATAATATTTGTTGTTTTCCTTAACCTTAAACTTCTGTGAGATAATATTTTTTTTTCTCCTTACCCTTGAGATTTTGCAGAATAATATTTTCTCTTCTCCTTAACCCTAAGCTTCTCTAAAGCAATATTTTATCTTCTATATCATCTACATCAATATTTGCTACTCTGCATTGTTTGTAAATAAAATTATTACAAAGACAATGATTACTTACAATTTGTTTTGAGGGTAATTAGATGGACTGATCTATGGAGAATGAGAAGCTTGAAAATGCAGTGGTAGAGGTAACTGGAGCATCAAATGATGACACCTCATCTTTTAGGAATGACAAAAGTTAGTTAAAGAAAAAGAGAAATAACTATTTTCAAATTTCTATGGTGAGGAGTTTCGCAGGTGTTATCTGGATAATCCATAGTTGGTGTCATTTTCGTCATTGATGTTTCAAATTTGAATCAGGATTCATCATCAGGACTAATCGTCTAATGAGAGCTTGTTGATCTTCATCAATTAATACTTTAAATGCAAGACAATTTATAATTTATAATTTTTTAACCAAGTCGGTTATCCTAATTTTGGAGTTAAAAAGAAAACAAAAGTAAAATCAATTAATCAATTAAATTAATAAATTAATAAAACTTAGTAATTATTACCTAAGTGTGGATATCATAATTGTTGGAAGATTGGTTGTTGTCATTGATGTCAACCCTAGTCACGGGTTTTGGACCGCAATATTGATGAAGGTATTTGGACATGAAGGAAAATGCACATGCAGATACAACACCCATGGATGGATAGTATACATCATGTTTTTTCCGGTGGTATGTGGCATGTCATGTGGATCCTCATGGTTGGGGACAAATGAATTTTTGAAGATGACAAAGTGAATTAAAGAAGGAAGTACATGTAGGCCTTGAAGATAATTAAAGAAAAGAATTACAAAATAAGAAAGTGTCAGGTCGACCCTAATGTTAAAAGGAAGTAACATAACTGGCATAAATAAACATCATTATAAATTCATTTGATACAAGTCAAATTTTAGAGGTAATAAGAAGAAAAGAAGGTCGGATTTCAAGGGAGGATGAAGTCTTTTGGTGATGTGTTCTAAGGTATGTTATTTTTAGGTCATCTTACCATTTTTGCTATAACTTTTTTTATAGAATGATTAAGATGGTGAAATAGCTATGGTATTTATAAGGCATATCAAGGTACCTCTCATAAAAATTTCAGCTCTTCATTCACTATAATTATGGATATACACTTTGTGAAATATAGGGTTTGTGACCAGTCCTGAAGCTAGTCAATAAATAGGTGTTCTGGGTAAAATAGTCATAACTTCTTCATCGAGAATCCAAATGAAGTGGGAAAAATTTAATTGGAAATATTATATATTGAAGTTTCTTGTGTGGAAGTTTCAAAATTGGATGTTAATTATTGAGCGCAGGGCATTCTGTGCAAGTTCACTCTTCTGAATAGACCAGAATTGAATAAAGTCTACCATTCTTCCTATAACCTCTTTTTGGGTATGATTCAAGGAGTTAAAATTGGAGGTATTTCATAGAATACATTGAGTAATATTATCTATAGGATCAAATTACTCCAAGAATTGAAGAATTGTAGAAAATGAAGAAGTCTTAGGAAGCATTATCAGGTTCTATGTGATGAATGGTTGATGGTGATGATTTAATGTAAAGTTTTATTATCTCTCATATATTATTGGGTGGAAGGAAGGGGCAAGGATGGAGAGTTCAAATCTCTCTTGATATTGGAGGATTGTATC
>JZKD02S1683837.1:659177-698481 GCA_000966675.3 Picea glauca
TCATTACTTCCCTTGAACAATAACTATTGATTATTTCTCATATATTGTGCATGGTGTATTGTGGTGTATTGGTGTAACTCTTATACTGTTGTTCATTGCTCATTGGATATAGTTGGATGGTTTATGTATAAGTTGAAAAATGTTTTAAAATGTACTTGATACTGATTCACCCGCCTCTCAATATCAACAATAACTAGGTGTAAATATTGATAATAGTGTGTATATATATGTATATAAATCTAGGGTTTAGGATCCTTTTAATTATTTATTCATTTAGGGTTTATGCAATTAGGTTCTAATCATAACTAATTATTAGAATTAATAGTGTTAATATATGTAGTAGGGGTTATTCATGATTAGGGAACATTTTTAATATGATTGGGATATTAATATCATATGTTTAAATATGAATAATAGTGTTATTTATGCTAAATTAATAAGTCAATAATTAATAATTATTACCTAAGTGCAGATATTATAACTAGGTGTAAATATTGATAATAGTGTGTATATATATGTATATAAATCTAGGTTAATATTAGGATTAGGGTATATAGGACTTAATTAATAATATATATAGTGACAAGTTTTTTAAATTAATTTTTTTTATAGTAGTAATAAGACTAGTTTAGTTAGACCTCTAAGCCTATGAACTTATTCAAAATAAAACCAAAAAAAACAAGGAAAGGAAAGGGTCAGTGTGATACCTGATTTGGTCCATGAGGGTCCCTTAGTTGGTTGATTAATGGGTGCCAAAATCTACTTACCTCTAGGCCACCATCTCTGTTCATATTGTTGGGGTGCTTGATTATTTCTATAGCTTCTCTTAAGCATCTTTTGTAGTATCAATCCTTCTTTGCTAGTATCTTGGTATCCTCAAGGAAAATATGATGTTTGGTTTAAGGGAGTGTTCTACTAAGGAATAAGTGCAAGTGCATTCATTTCTAATGTCTGCTTCGTGTTCCCTAATCCTTACCGGGAACGATCGTCCAGTTTTACCAATGTAACATTTCCCACATAAACAAGAGGCCCTGTAGATGATTTTTCCTTATCGGTGGTCTATAGGGTCCTTTACAGACTTCATTCTTTATCTGATAGTAATTAAGGGTTTGAAGGAGGTCATAATTTCTTTTCTTTTTAATACATTGGCAATCTTGTCTTTGACACCCCGAATGTAGGGAAGAAACGTTTTTATGTTGGAGGTTTGATCATTTTGCGTACAAGTCCTTATTTCCTTCTTATCTATTTCCTTTTTTATGTCTCTATATCTATATCCAATGTTCTTGAATACCTTAGTTAAGTGGTCTATTTATTCTTTAAGATGTTCCTTGCCGAAAATTCTTTCTGCCCTTATGGCCATGGTGTTGAGGACCCCCATCTTTTGAGAGGGATGGTGGTGGGATTTGGCATGAGGGTAGCTGTCTATGTGAGTTTTCTTCCTAAAGACCTTGTGCCCAAGTGTACCATCCTGTGTCCTAGTCATAATTATGTCTAGGAAGGGTATGCTATTGTTATATTCTAGTTCCATGGTGAATTTGATGTTCTCAGAAATTCCATTAAGGTGCTCAAAGAATCTGTCTAGTTCTTCTTTTCCATGAAGCCACTTGACGTTGGTATCATCAACATACCTTTTCCATATGGATTGTTTAAGGGGGTATTATTCAAGGGCATTTTTATCAAACTTATCCATGTAGAGGTTGGATACAATTGGGGATAAAGGGGATCCCATGGCTACTCCACTTGTTTGTTCGAAAAACTCTCCTTGGAAACTGAAGAAGTTTGATTTTAGACACACTTCTGCTAGTCTAGATGTTTGAAGGTCTGCTATCTTATTTATAACTTGAATGGCCTCATTTAACGAGATATTAGTAAAAAGTGACACTACATCAAAGCTAATGAGCATATCGTTTGATTCAATTTTCTCCTCCTTTATGAGTTCCACGAAGTCTCTTGAATCCTTGATGTATGAGTCTGTTCTACCGACTAATGGTCCTAGGATTCTTGCCACGTACTTGGCTAGTTCGTATTTTGGGGAACCGATTGTGTTGACAATTAGTCTTAGAGAGGATCCTTCCTTGTGGATCTTAGGGACTCCATATATTCTAGGTGTGATTAGGCAGCTTGGGGTTAGTTGTTTTTTCATCCATTCATCGAGGTTGGAAACTTTTATGGCCTTCTTGACTTCCTTGATGACCTTGGATATTGGGTTTTTGTCTAGCTTCTTGTAACTTCTAGTCGTGGTGAGATGCTCCATCATTTTGGTGTTGTAATCCATTTTTTTCATGACTATTGTAGCCCCTCCCTTATCATCCTTCATAATTACAATGTTTTCATTGTTTCTGAGGTTCTTGATGGCTTCTTACTCCTTTTTGTTGATGTTATTTTTAGGTGGCTTTGCATTCTTAAGGACCAAGGCATAGTCTTTACTAATGGCATCCTTATCTTCTTCATTGAGGTTTTTTATGTTTTCTTCTATGCTGCAGACTATGTTTTCTACCAGGATGATTTTTAGAAGAAATAGCTCGTCTGGGCTACAAATGGATTTGAACAGTGAATATTCTAATGATTTTTTGGCTCCCATGCATCCCATGCAGTGGGATATGTATACAATGTTCATCAACATGGATGGAACAATTTTAGCAAAGTTACATGAATGTCCCAAATGCCCCATAAATTTTACCGTGGAGAAAATCTACACATAGAAGAAAACCTTTTTTTCAAAGCGTCTGAGCCTCAAAAAGTTTCTCTGGCAAGATTTCGAGTTGTTCGAGAAAGTTTTTTTCATATAAAGTAGTAAGAAAAGAGCATATGTTCTCTTAGACATGCTATAAAATCATGGCTACATCACCGATCGACTATACAAAGATTCTTTCATGGAGAGGGAGGGAAAACTGACCAAAGAGTTGTCTTGGTTTGGGAGGGAACTTAACAAGGTGATTATAATGGATGATTTCCCTTTCACTAATGTCCTTCAACGTACCAACACTATTCCAATGAGATGGTATAATGGGAACTAAGGTGACCAAGAGCTTGAAACAATTTTCCACCTCCTCAAAGATGACATTGATATAGGTGTAGTGGAAGACGTATCAATCTTTTTTTCCATTTCCATGAAGATACTTTCCTCTCTACTACTATTGGACATACTTTCATCACTCTCTTCAGAAGAGCTACTTTCCTCTTTGGAGTAAAGACATTTCTTTTGTTTATGGAAGTTATTCTTATTTTCATGCTTACCCTTTTTGTGGTGATAATTTTTTCTCTTTTTATTAATGTTATGATCTTCTTCATCATCATTTCTTTCATGTTTTTCATATAGACAATTAGAAACAAAATGTCCTACTTTTCCAGAATTAAAGCATTTAAAGGGAAACTTACCTTTATATTTTTTGGATCCTTTCTTGAGTTTCCTAAAAAAATAGGCTTCCTTTGCATATGATTCCTTGTTGGAGCTATTAGTTAATTTGTTCTCTTTGTCCTTTTTCTTATTTGAGGATTTGAACAATGTTTGTCTCTTTGATGTATTTTATTTCGCTTTCTTCATTTCATACACCATGAGGATCCCATGCAATTCATCCATTGCCAATGAATCAAGATCCTTCATTTCTTCAATGGTGGAAACTTTGGCATCAAATCTTAAGGGGAGTGACCTTGATACATTTTGTACAATCAATTGTTCTTCAAACTTTTTACAAAGTCATCTGATGGCATTGACAATTTCATCCACGTGGAGGAGATAAGATGCAACATGTTCTTCATATTTCATTGTCAAACTCTTGAACTTCATTCTATGAATTTGGAGCTTCGTCTTCTTGACCTTGTCATTGCCTTCACAGATATTTTGAATCTTTTACCAAATTTATTTTGTCAACAATGAATCACCTTAACAAACTTGGGTTATGATAAACCACACAAGATGGAATTCATGTATTTTGCATTATTTTCACTAGGATTCTTCCCAACCACATTTTTTGGTGTAGTTGTTGGGGATATATAACCAGTCACAAATAATTTCCAAATATCAAACCCAACAACCATCAAATATGTTTGCATCCTTATACTCTAGAACACATAGCTTGTTCCCTCGAAGCATGTTCTAGTCCACTTTCTAATATTCTTATAATATGTACTCCCATATCTTTATCACCAAGAATTTGATTTTATGAATTATTCTTTCAGATAAATATAGATGTTGTCTTAGTATTTTGACGTTCATTTCTTCTTCTTCATTTTCTTGTCCTTATTCTTCTTCTTCTTCTTATTTATAGCTTGGCTCCTTTGTTTGAATATGTGTTTTAACCTTATGATCCCCTAATTCATCCACTTTCACATTGGAACTCTCTACAATTTTTCCCAATGTTTTATTGTAACATTGATAAGCATTTCTTCTTGATGAATAACCAAGAATTATACCTTCATCAACTATGGAGTCAAATTTTCCCAAGTCCTCATCGTCTCTTTTTATGTAGAACTTGATTCTAAAAATTTTGAATTACTTAACTTTTGTTGGTATACCCTTCCATAATTCATAAGGTGTTTTGTTGTTGACTTGAATTTTCCCTGTATTCAGAATGTAGACTACAATGTAGATTGCCTCTCTCCAAAAATTGTCTAACATATTAGCTTCATTTAATATTGTTCTAGTCATATCTTATGCTATTTGATTCTTCCTTTCTACCACTCCATCATGATATGGAGTCCTTGCAACTGATAAATGTCTCTTTATTCCATGAATCTCACAAATCTCTTCAAATTTGTTTGAGATAAGCTAACCCCCTTTGTGTGATCTCAAGAATTTTATTTTCAAATCAGTTTCATTTTAAACCAATGCTTTGAATGCTTTTAACTTCTAAAACACTTTGGATTTTTATTTTAGAAATGTAACCCATGTCATTCTAGAGTAATCATCAGTGAGCAACATGAAGTAATTTTCACCTTGTAGACTTTGTGTTCATGTAGGATCACAAATATCTGTATGAATGAGTTCTAGTGGCTTCATTGTCGAGTACTCCTTTGATTTGAATATTTCTCTTGTCTATTTTCCATGATGACATTCTTATAAAGAGTGTTTGAAGGTTTATCAATCTTTGGAATGTCTCTCACTGTTTGTTTAGTTCTATTTTTTACTAGATTATCAAATTTCATATGTCCCATTCTTTTATTCCATAACCAACTTTCATCCATTTCTCCCATATAACATTTGTATTGGTCTCATTGAGGATATATACATTATTTTAGGCTCTATATATGCATTTTATACTAGTCTTCTAGAGCCTTTCTTCCTTATCTCACAACCTTGAGAATGAAATATGATTAGATATTATTTTCAAGATTAACTGCGTAGTGTAAGTCATTAATATATGACCCATAACATGAGTATTAGTCGCAACTGACCAATAATTCTCATGATTTGAATATTCCACTTAGCACTCATTGCATTGGGTGTGAGCAACTGACCAATAATTCTCATGATTTGAATATTCCACTTATCACTCATTGCATTGGGTGATGCTCACAGGGGTGAAGAAATGTGATTGAAACCAACAAAATGAATCGCATAGCATCAATCATCACTTCCGGGGCTTGCACCCGGTAACCAGGACTTCCCAGGTGGTCACCCATCCCAAGACGCCTCTGGCTCAAGCGCGCTTAACTGTGGATTTTTTCCCACAATCAAGCCCACTTAGCTTACTACCCCATTTGCAAAACCTTAGCAAGTATTTTTCCTTATGAAATACCCAGTTAGAGCTCCCTTAACTCTTATTATTTAAGCATATAGGGGCTTCCATAGTGCAAGATATTAGATATTATTTTCGGGATTAACTACGTAGTGTAAGTCATTAATATATGACCCATAACATGAGTATTAGTTGCAACTGACCAATAATTCTCATGATTTGAATAGTCCACTTAGCACTCATTGCATTGGGTGATGCTCACAGGGGTGAAGAAATGTGATTGAAACCAACAAAATGAATCGCATAGCATCAATCATCACTTCCGGGGCTTGCACTCGGTAACCAGGACTTCCAAGGTGGTCATCCATCCCAAGACACCTATGGCTCAAGCGGGATGGATGACCACCTGGGAAGTCCTGGTTACCGGGTGCAAGCCCTGGAAGTGATGATTGATGCTATACGATTCATTTCGTTGGTTTCAATCACATTTCTTCACCCCTGTGAGCATCACCCAATGCAATGAGTGCTAAGTGGACTATTCGAATCATGAGAATTATTGGTCAGTTGCGACTAATACTCATGTTATGGGTCATATATTAATGACTTACACTACGCAGTCTATCCCAAAAATAATATCTAATATGTTGCACTGCGGAAGCCCCTATATGATTAAATAATAAGAGTTAAGGGAGCTCTAACTAGGTAGTTCATAAGGCACAATACTTTCTAAGGTTTTGCAAATGGGGTAGCAAGCGAAGTGGGCTTGATTGTGGGAAAACATCCATAGTTAAGCGCACTTGAGCCAGAGGTGTCTTGGGATGGGTGACCACCTGGGAAGTCCTGGTTACCGGGTGCAAGCCCCAGAAGTGATGATTGATGCTATGCGATTCATTTCGTTGGTTTCAATCACATTTCTTCATCCCTATGAGCATCACCCAATGCAATGAGTGCTAAGTGGACTATTCAAATCATGATAATTATTGGTCAGTTGCGACTAATACTCATGTTATGGGTCATATATTAATGACTTACACTACGCAGTTAATCCCGAAAATAATATCTAATATCTTGCATTGTGGAAGCCCCTATATGCTTAAATAATAAGAGTTAAGGGAGCTCTAACTGGGTAGTTCATAAGGCACAATACTTGCTAAGGTTTTGAAAATGGGGTAGCAAGCTAAGTGGGCTTGATTGTGGGAAAAACTCCACAGTTAAGCACGCTAGAGCCAGAGGCATCTTGGGATGGGTGACCACCTGGGAAGTCCTGGTTACCAAGCCCCGGAAGTGATGATTGATGCTATGCGATTCATTTCGTTGGTTTCAATCACATTTCTTCACCCCTATGAGCATCACCCAATGCAATGAGTGCTAAGTGGACTATTCAAATCATGAGAATTATTGGTCAGTTGCGACTAATACTCATGTTATGGGTCATATATTAATGACTTACACTATGCAGTTAATCCTGGAAATAATATCTAATATCTTGCACTGCAGAAGCCCCTATATGCTTAAATGAAATGTGATATTTTTTCCTTGATCGCACATTTGAATAACATTGAGAATATTGTGTTTCAAACATTCAACATACAATACATTTTCTTCTTTAGTATTTCCATTATTGAGATTGAGAGTACCTTTTCTAGCTATCCTTGTGGTAGAATTATCTCCAAACATCATACGACCTTCGTTAACTTCTTTCAAAGTGATAAAATTCCTCTTGTCACCCATCATGTAGCTTGAGAATGCATTTTCAACATGTCATTGGTTTCCTTTGATTTGAGCATGAAGAATAGTTTTCACAAGAATATATTCCTCCTTATTCTACTTTTCTTTCTATTAATTCCTTTTCCAAACTCTTATAGTTTATTTTATTATTATTGGAAATGGTATACACTTCCTTGTTTTGTCTAGAAGTTTCCATTGGGTCACATCTACAAAAACGTGGTACATGACCATAGTTGTTGCACTTATAACATACACCATTGTAATCAAATAATGGAACAAATTAATTATAATTTCTACTTGAGAACCCATTAGTACTTGTGTTTTTGTACCATACATAATTATTTCTTACATGTTCTATAAAATATATTGCTTTATGACCAAAGTGATTACAAGAAAAACAATCAGCAAGGAAAGAGTTTTGGTACTAATTTACGCAAGGCCATATTTGTGGGAAATATCTTATAAATATGTCCTTGTTGTCCTTGGGAGGAAAGTGAATTTTCTGCGAAATATATTTTTTGCTCTTCCTGTTGTCTTCATCACTAATGGAATTTTTTAGTACATTGGCATAGGTTTTACATTTTTCTTCATTTACTTTCTTCAGTGAGATGGTATAACAGGAACCAAGGCAACCAGGAGCTTGAAATAGTTTTCCACATCCTTAAAGATGATATTGATATAGATTTAGTGAAAGAAGTATCATTCTCTATTTCCATTTCCATGAAGAGAGTTTCCTCTCTATTAGTATTGGAGATACTTTCATCACTCTCTTTAGAAGAAATAGTTTCCTCTTTGGATTAAATAATTCTTTTTTTCTTATGGAAGTTCTTCTTCTTTTCATGCTTACCCTTTTTGTTTTGATACGGTTTTCTCTCTTTCCTAATGTTATGATATTCTTCATCATAACTACTTTCATTTTTTTCATATGGAAGCTTAGCAGTAAAATGTTCTACTTTTCCAAAATTAAAGCATTTAAAGGGAAACTTACATTTATAGTTTTTGGATCCTTTCTTGAGTTTTCTCACAAAATAGGATTCCTTTGCATCTGATTCATTATTGGAGTTGTTGGTAGATTTGTTCTCTCCATTCTTTGTATTATTTGGGGCTTTGAAGGATTCTTCTCTTTTTTATTTCTTTTATTTCCCTATCCTCATTTCATATGTCATGAGGATCCCATGCAATTCATCCATTTTCAATGAATCAAGATCCTTCATTTATTCAATGGTGGAAAACTTTACATCAAATCTTCAAGGGAGTGAATTTAACACCATTTGTACAATCGTAAAATTTTTAGGCACCATATCTATTATAATAACATAAAATAGAAATATTGCAGTGATTTCTAGAAGAATAAAAACAAAGAAAAAAAATGAGTAGTAGAACAACAAAATATATGGAACCACAACACCAAAATAATACCTTTATTCATAGGAAAGAACGTTCACTTTCCTCTTTGAGGGGGAAATCTTCAACAGAGCAGAGCTCTATTAAAATAATTCCCAGGAAAAAAATTACTCATGCCTTCTACTCTTATTTATACTAATTCTATCTTCTAAAGAACATTCTAGGTGAAGATCTTTCTAGAAGCAGAAGCTTCTATTAGGTCTTCTTACATTGAGTTGTTCATATTTATTAAATAGGCCTTATTAACTAATGCCAACATTTGTTACATGGAAAATATATTATTCTATCTATGTGAGGGGTTATAGAGGTTAGGTCCCTAGCATGCCTTGTCCATTAAAAAGAGCCTTGTCTTCAAGGCTTAAGATGAGGAAATTTATGTAGAATAGTAGATGGCTCCCAGGTGGAATCTTATGGTGGAGCATCCTTCCATTGAACTAATACTTCCTAGATGGTGTGTTGATGAAGAGGACACTCTCATTGGTCCAATATGGCTGGTGGTTGTAACCAAATTGAACCTTCTTTATCTAACTCTGGTAGACTAATATGATCATGTCACTTGTTTCCAATCACTTTCTTCAGGAAGGAGATATGAAAAACAAGATGTAGCTTGGAGTTTTTGGGAAAAGCTATTTTGGGCTCCATGTCACCCTTTTGAGAATAATATAAGGACCATAAAATTTGGGGGCCAGTTTCTGACACTGCTGAGATTTGAGTGAAGTTTGTTTGTATGGTTTAGATAGAGAAAGACTTGGTCCCCTTCAAAAAATTGACATTCAAAACGACCTTGATCTTCTTGTTTCTTCATGCAGTTCTTAGACATGACCAAATTTTATTTAAGAGTATGGAGAATGGTCATGTGGGTTGTAAGATTGTGGAAAACCTCCTGAGCCTTGGAGACGCCTGGCATGAATGAGAGAACTAATGGTGGCTTCTATCCATAGACTAATTCAAATGGAGTCATGTGAGTGGTTGTATGGTAAGAGGTGTTGTACCACCATTCAACTAAGGGTAACCAATGAACCCACTAATTTTTTCGGTTGGATGCAAAACACCTCAAATATGTTTCTAAACACTTGTTGACTAATTTTGTTTGGTCATCTATCTAGTTGTACTAAGATGCAATTGGGTTCCCTGGATCCTGAATAACTCTTGCCAGAACTTGCTAGTAAAAGTTGTATCATGATCATAAACAATAGAATGAGGAATTCCATAAAGTTTGAAGATATTATCCACAAACATTTTGCCACTGTAGATGTTGTGAATGGGTGTTGAAGAGCATAGAAATGAGCATATTTGTAGATATGATCTACTACCACCATGATGACTGACTTATTCCTTGATTTGGGTAGGCCCACAATGAAATCCATATAAATATCTATCCAAATAGTAGGTGGAATCAAAAGTGGTTGGATTGTGTCAGGAGTTTTGACAGTCTCACCCTTATTGCATTGGCATATATCACATTCTTCCACAAAGTTGTGGGCGTCCTATTTCATACCATCTTAGAAGAAGGAGAATTTGACCAAATCATAAGTTTTGGTAAAATATGAATGCCCTATAGTAGGAGAATCATGAAACTTAGAGAGAACCTTGGATGTATGGGTAGACTATTTGCTTAAATATATGCGACCTTTATAGAGAAATTCTTCATTATGCCAAGAGTACCCTGGAGCAGCTTGAGGATCCTATTGAAATTTTTGGATGAGGTTGGATATTTTGGGGTCATGCAATCATTCCTAGTGTACATCTTGAATTCAGTTGAAAACAATGAATGAGAGGGAAAAGAGGGAACCTTATTCTTCATATTTCCTAGAAAGAGCGTCAGCCACCACATTTTCTTTACGCTTTTTTTAAATGATCTCATAATCATAGCCAAACAACTTGGTCACCCATTTTTGTTTCTTTGGGGATGAAATGAGTTGTTGCAGGAAGTACTTGAGGCTTTGAGGTTTCATTTTAATTTGGAAGCATTAACCCAATTGATAAGGGTGCCATAAATCCACTGCATGCAAAATAGCCATAATTTTTTTTTCATAGATCAATTGGACCAAATTTCAATATGAAAATTGTTTACTGGTGAAATCCAAAGGGTATCCATTTTGCATGAGGACTGCCATGATTCCTCTCAATGATGCATCACATTCTAGAACAAAGGCCTTGGTGAAATTAGGTAGGGCCAGTACAAGAGTAGTGCACATAACATCCTTCAAGGCTTGGAAGGATTGGTTTGTTGTTGGATTTTAACGGAATGAATTCTTTTTAAGGAGAGATCTTAGGGGGGGCACAATTTTTCCATAATTTTGAACAAACTTGTGATAATATCCCATTAAACCTAGGAAACCATGCAAACATTTTAAGAGTTTTGGGGTGAGACAAATTATGCATAGCTTTAATTTTCTTAGGATCCACCCTTACACCATCCTTTCCAACAATATGACCTAGGTACTCAACTTTAAAGACAACAAAATCACATTTAGAATGTTTAAGTAAAAGTTTGTGCATGGAGAGGAGATGGAGAACTTGATCTACATGGGCGAGATGGGTTTTCCATGTGTTACTATAGATGAGAATTCCATCAAAGAAAACTAACACAAAATGATGGAGGAAAGGACAAAAGACATGATTCATGAGATTTTGAAAAGTGGAGGGAGCATTACAGAGACCAAAGGGAATTACGAAGAACTCATAGTGGCCCTCATGAGTGTGAAATGTCATCTTGGGAATGTCTTCCTCTTTCATATGTATCTAGTGGTATCTAGAATGTTGATTTTGGTAAAGTACTGTGCCCCACTAAGTTCATCCATAAGGTCATTTGTGACATGAATGGGGAATTTGTCCTTAATGGTAAGTTTGTTGAGGGAACTCAAATTAGGACAAATGTTACGAGTTCCTTCCTTCTTGAGAACCATGACATTTGGGGCTGAATAGGGGCTAGTACTAGTATGGACAACACCCACTTGTAATAGTTCTTGGACAATTTTCACAATTTCATATCTTTGAGCAAAAGAATGACGATAAGGGAAAACAATGGGAGGAAGAATTCCTGGTATTAAAGGAATGGAATGATCATGGTTTCCATGGGAGGGGGGAAGGTCCTGGAGTGTTTGGAAAATAGTGTGATAGTGTGAAAGGATAAATTGAAGTTTGGGGTGTACTAGGAGTGTCTCAATTGCCTGAATGGAATGGAGTTGGTAAATGATGCTAGAATGACCTTTTTTTAGTAAATTTTCCATGTGGTGGGAACTGATGATCTATGGAGAGCCTGTGGTAATGCTTTTGAATTTATATTGTTGTCCTTCCTATTGGAATTGCATGGTTAAATCCTTAAAATCCATGAGTATGGGTCCTAGGGTGTGTAACCATTCTGCACCAAGAACAATGTCACAACCACCTGTTAGCACTAGAATTGGTTCTTAGACTTCTGTAAGAACAAACCTAATACCCATCGGAATTTGAATAATTAAATCAATTTTATGGTTGGTGGATTAGCAAGAAAGAAGAAGAAAGAGAGGAACAAACTGTCTGCAGAGACATTCCATTGGGCATGGAGTCATATACCTTCCAAAAAAAAGGGATATATAATGATGAACAAAAGAATGAAGTATATAACACTAACAAGAAATAGTCATCAAGCAATTATCCTCTTTGCAAAATGAATAAAAAAAGTACTTGAATAGAAATCGTGAAAGAAGGAAATCACGGCAAATCCTTTGCAACTCATGAATATACTACCCATGAACAACCATTGATCCTCAATGTCTTAAATTCATTCAAGCAAGATGAAAATGTAAAATGTAAAATAGAGAAAAACAAATCTGATAGTAAAAACTCTCATGAATCGCTAATGGAAGAAATGTTACATTATGATATGCCCAACATGCTTAAAAATCAGAATACACAACTAAACTACCTCTCCCCTCTTCTAACTCAAGCCCCCATTTTTGGAGTCCTCTCCGTCATTAAATAGAAAATTACATAAATAATATATATAGGAGGTCACAACCTACTCCATGCATTAGATTCTATACTTTCGATATATGTGGCAAACAAAAAATCCAAATAATTCCTTGATTCTTGGAAACTGTCTTTTAGAATAAATGCAACTGCAACGAGCTCATTGCATGGATATTTAGTGGAGATAAATATTAGGTACAAGTGTCCCTTGGTGTCTAACTAATATTTGAGAACCCATTCAAACCTCCTAAGATAGATGGAATCTCTCCTACAACTTGGATTTATCAAACTATTAGAGTTTGTGCAATTTTAGGATTCACTGCAAACTTTCCTGTAGGTGACGATTTCAAGATTTCTACCAAACGACGAACTGGGTTAGGATTATTTTTGGTCGGAAAGTCAATAATATAATGAGGAATCTCCAAAAATACTTTTAGAAGAACCCATATCGGAATTTAAACATTATGTTGAAAATACAATTAATTTGGCAACGCATAGTCAAGTTTGCAATGCATAGTGAAGTTTGTAGTGCACAATGAAATTTGTAGCACAAAGTTGAGTTTGCAATGCACAATTGAGTTTTCATCCCATAGTTGAGTTTGCAGTGAAAAATTGATTTTGTAGCGCACATGATGCAGGATCATCACTCCATGTCATCATGCGCCAACCAACCAACCCACTCAACACAAGCATTCAATGAGGAAGAGAGGTGTAGCCCTCTCATATTCAAATTTTGAATTTGAATCAAGCACATTTAATGTTTGTAAGGATTCTAGAGCCAAAAGGTCATGCCTATATGCAGGCTTTAGATGTAGATACCCTTTAATGGTTGTAAGGCTGAGATCTAGCTCCGATCTAGACTAGACAGCCCATTCAATGTAAAGTAAATGTAAATTGAATAGGGTAGGTAGCTTTGGAGGGAAGAGCTCAAAGAGCCCCCTCATGAAAAAGATCTAGGATCTTGTTTTAGAAGAGTAGAAAGAATTAGAATCTGCGAGAGAAGAGAGAAGAGAGAAGGATTCAAGACTCTATCAAAGTCTAAGCTCAGGAACACCTTGTAAAGGAGGCATTTGATATTAATATAAACCAGAGAATTTTTTCTGGCATATTGTTTGTGTTGTGGGAATGTATTTTTGTGTTATTTATATGCTGTGAATGTGTGTTGGTGTGCATTTGTAGGGATAGATAGGTTCTTCTATCTCTGGGTCCTTTGATTTTCAGGTTGGAGTTCTTTGAGGCTTCATGCCAAGAGGGCATGATAGAACACTACGGATTCTGAAAGCCATTGCATAGAGTGCATTTCCAATTCTGCAGAATTTGGACAAAGGCACGCTAGGAGGGTGCACCAACTGAAATCATTGACTCAGAGGAAGACCTCAAGGTTGTTGAATATCTTGGAGGTGAGACTGTGTAGAGGAGGACACAGTAGAAGACAAAATCTCTGAGGAATTTTGTAGATCTTTGCTAAGAGGGCATTGAGCAGGTGCATAGAATGTAGAGTGGAACTTTGTTGAGTCCAGGAGGAAGATAGAACTTCCGAGGGTTCTTTAGAGCTCTACCAGGAGGGCATTGAGCATAGGCACAAAATGATGAGGAGGAACTTTGCCAAGAGTTCATAGAGAAATAGAATCACTGAAGATTCTAAACACTCTACCAGGAGGGCATTGAGTAGGTGCCAGAGAGCATAGGAGAGAACTCTTTGATTTCAGAGATAGAGAAGAGTCCAAGGAAGGATCTTCACAAGGTTGTTGAACACCCTGTAGACTCAGCAAGAAGTTTTCTTGAGAAAAGGAGTGCCAGGAGGGCATCAGATTCTCCATCTGAGAGAGAAGGAAAAGGGATTAATTCCTTAGAGGTAGAAGCTATACGAAAATCTCAGAAGAGATAGCACCTTCGTGCATGAAAAGACTCTACAAGGAGCATAGAAGTCGAAGAATCCTTTGAGGATTCAAAGAGAACAAAGCTCAAGAGGGAGAGTGATTTTATGCACAGGCCATAGCTGCAAAGATCGCAGAGGCAGAAGATCTCTTTGGAGAGTTTAGAGTCTCGAAAGATCAGGAGGGACAACGTCTTCGAGTACGCAAGGTGAGACCCAGGGTCACAGATCTCACAGAGGAGAAGCAAAGGTGGAGGCCCTTGATAATTGGAAATTCTTCCAAGTTCGAGAAGAAAGTGCATGCTCAGAGGGGGAGCATAGCTATCGTCGAATCAGACCGAAAAGAGATCTCGATTGTAGAACTTCCAAGACCAGGGAGCAGTGGGAGAGCACATAGAGTAGGAGAGATTATGAGCCATCATATATCACTTGGACAGTTGATAGTCATCGGATCTGTGGAAAGCTACACGAGGTTTAAACCCCTGTAAGCAGAGGCGAAAGTCTCAAAATAGTGAACGTATTGGGATTTCAAAGGTCCTGATAATGAGAGATCAGGGCACTTCACAATGAAAGTCTCGAAATAGTGAAGAAGATCATAGCTATCCATTTTTGAGGGACAGGTGTTGCGAGATCCTCATTTCGGGGATTCAGAGATTGGAAAGTAGGGCACGAAAGGAGTCTTTCAACTTCACAACTAGCGAAGTCCCAAAATGATCTAGACCATCCATCAGTGGAGGACACATGGAGGATATCGGGGAGTCCACCAGGATTTCAGATACCATGGATTCGAGAGAACAAAGGAGAAGTGTCAGAGAGATCACAAAACTCCAAAACGCAAAACCCTGAAACTCTAAAGGAGTGGAGAGGACACATGGCATCCAGGCAGTTACTTCAGTATTTCAGGTATTGGGAGTACCAGAGGACAACAAAGGTCTGTTGCATCAGGATTCACAAAATTCCAAAACATGAATTTCCAAAGGTAGAGGAGGATCAATGCCGGATCACGAGGGCAAAAGCCAGATTTCGGCATACCAGATATCGAGATTTCGAGAATCCTGAGGATGAGAGATCCGAGCTCTTAGGGAGGAAAATCTCGAAAAGATCAGGCCCGTTGATCTGGGAGTGTATCACAGCCATTGATCTTGGCCAGGAGTGAAAAGGGTTGTATCATGACTTCAACATTTTGGATACCAGAAGTGCGAGAGAGCAGAGGAAGAGGAGACTTTGCATCGGGAAATCCTGAAACGTGAAAGTCCGAAAGTGGTTTGAGGAAGGCGTCAATTCAGCGTATCGAAGTTTGGAACTTCGGGAGTTCTGAAGACAAGGCGATCGAGCATTTCGGAATTTGAAACTCTAAAAACCCGAAATGTGAAGAGCCAAAAAATAAATCTTTGGAGAAGAAGGAAGCCAGGAAATAGGAAATTTCGACATTTTGCATATCGGTTTTTTTGGAGTCTAGAGGACAGGAAGTCGGGCGCTTTGCTTCAAGAAACACCGAAAGGGACTATGGTCATATAAGGAGAGGTCATGTGGATCAAGGGTATAGCCCAGGGGGCTAACTGAAGTTAGGGCCAATTTCGAAAAATCGACATTTTGGAGATCGGGAGATCAAAGAGTCAAGGACTCTCGACATCAGGACACAGGAAGTCTTGAAAACCCGAATTTGTATTCCTGTGGAGGAAAAAGAAATGGTCATGTTAAGAGACCATGAGGAAGTTAAAGGACCTGTGGATCAAATATTTGAGGTTCCTATAGGGATCCAGAAGAGCTGCTTTGGCTCAGGGAGGTTTTTGAATGATCCTGTGAGCGGATCTTGGCCCGAGGGTCGAGGGGTCTGCATTAGCACAACTGATTTTGTAGCAGACAATCAAGTTTGCATTGCACAGTCAAGTTCACAATGCACCGTGAAGTTTGCAGTGCATAGTCAAGTTGGCAGTGCACAGTCAAGTTGGCAGCACACAATTGCAAATGGAAATGAAGATAAGAAATGATAAATATTCCTTTTGAAACCGACCCTTGGAGATGTTGGATGATGGCCAAGCACTAAAAACAATAATGGTGTTAACATTGGCTCCTACTAGGGAATGGCATGCTCCTACTAGTGTGTGAAGATTTTGAAAACAGAGGCTCCATCCAATCGGATATTGGATCATGAAACTCATGAAAAAAAAAGTTGGGCTGATCCAAAGGACAAGGATACCAAAATACTGGATCTTCTATGTGAATAACATTATGATCTCTAGTATTCTGAAAAACAAAATACTGCTGCAATATATTTCCACTGTTGTCAAATATTTCAAGTGAAGGATGAAAATTAAGCTTGTCTTCATGATATTTTACATGAGTAAGTATGTTTTAAAATTTATCATAAACAGGTAAACTTTGAACAAACACAAGATCAAGACATGTTTATCATCCTTTTCTTCAATCACACGTGAAAACACATTGTAGGGAATCTCTTGAAAGACCCGAGGAAAATCTTCCTCTATCGTTATTTCTTCATGACAATCATCATTTTCATAGATATCATATGTTGATGTGTACTTTATTTATTTGGCATATGAATACTTAAAAGAAACAACTTGATCTTCATGAAAATTTGGAGCAACCTCAAAACTACTAGAGACATTCGGGTCAAGGACAAATGTGTCTACAATGTTGCTATCACCAACATACTTATCATTAAAACCATCAATAGACTCTTCTTTCAGAATTAAAGAACTAGATAAGTTTTTCCATGGGGATGATTCCTTCTCTACATTCTCAATAGTTTTTTTTGCTTCATCCTTATAACCAGAAGAATTACTAAATGAATGTTGGATGTAGAATTCAAATTCTTTACAATATTTTTCATAAAGAGGATAAAATCGATAAAATATTTTGAAATGATGATGAAACACAATATGAAACTCTTGTAATGATGAAATACTTGAGGGAGGAAGAGATCTATACCATCCTTGACCATCTCCTTCTAGTGAATACATGAACATTTTCATGAGCACATCCTCATGATACATCTCTAATTGATCATACATTGATGAAACATAATGAGGTGTTTTGCAGGATTATCCTCCTTCCTTTATATGAATACATGTATAAAATATCCCCATTTTGATATATGAGGTACTGGATGTGGGAAACAAGGAACTGTAGAAAAGTTAAGAGGTGAAAACCTCTAAGCCAAAACAATAGAAAATGCCTTTGACATTATGAAATTGTGGAGTTTCCATTGGATCTATCCTTAATGGAGTCACCTGGTGAATAATGTATTTTTTATTGTGTCAACAACCTTTTTTCACCATCAAAGACTGGATCTAAGATTTGTCGTTCTCCTAGGGAAAATATTCAACTTCGTCCCCAACAACGATGCAAAAAATGTTAGATCTAGAAGTTGTTCTTAGACTGCTTTAAGAACAAGCCTAATACCCATCACAATTTGAATAATTAAATCAATCTTGTGGTTAGTGGATTAGCAAGAAAGGACAAGAAAGAGAGAAACATACTATCTGCAGAGACATTCCATTGGGCATGCAATCATAACATTTTGCAGATCAAAGGAAATCAAGCTGCCTACGAGACAAAAGGGATATATAATGATGAATAGAATAATGAAGTAGATAACACCAAGAATAAATATTCATAAAGAAATGTTCCTCTTTGCAAAATGAATAAAAATAATACTTGAATAGAAATCATGAAAGAAGGCAACCACTACAAATCCTTTGCAGCTCATGAATCTCCTACCCATGAACATCCATTGATCCCCAATGTATTAAATTAATTCAAGCAAGATGAAAATGGAAAATGGAAAAGAGATAAAACACAATCTCATAGTAACAACTCTCATGAATCTCTAATGGCATAAATGTTACATTCTGATATGCCCAGCAGGCTTACAAATCAACATACACAACTAAACTACCTCTCCCCTCTTTTAACTCAAGCCCCCACTTTTAGAGTCCTCTCCCTAATTAAATAGAAAATTACATCAATAATATAACTAGGAGGTCACATCCTACTCCATGCATTGGATTATATTCCTTAGAGATATGTGGCAAACATAAAATCCAACTAATTCCTTGATTCCTGGAAACTATCTTTTAGAATAAATGCAACTCCATCCAACTCATTGCATGGAGATTTAGTGGAGTTGAATATTAGGTAAAAGTGTCCCTTGCTGTCTAAATGATCTTTGAGAACCCATTCGAACCTCCTAATATAGGTGGCAACCCTCCTACAACTCAGATTTATCAGAATGCTAGAGTTTGTAGCACAATTTCAGGATTCGCTATAAACTTTCATGTAGGTGATGATTTCAACTTTTCTCCCAAATGATGAACTAGGTTAGGTTGAGTTTTGGTTATAAATTCAATAATATAATGATTCATCTCCTAAAACAATTTTAGAGGAACCCAGATTATAATTTAAAATTTATGATGAAAATATGATTAAGTTGGCAACACACAGTCAAGTTTGCAATGCACAGTCAAGTTTGCAGTACACACTTGATAGTCGAGTTTGCAGCACAAATTCAAGTTCACAGCTCACATTCAATTTCGTAGTGGACAGTAAATTTTGTAGTGCACAATCAAGTTTACAGCGCACAGTCAAGTTTGCATCACAGAGTCAAGTTGGCAGTGCACAGTTGCAAATGGAAATGAAGATAAGAAATGATAAATGTTCCTTTTGAAACCGACACTTGGAGATGTTGGATGATAGCCAGGCACTAAAAACAATATCAGTGCTAACACCACCCATTTCAATAAAAAAAATGTGAGATTTCAAGTTATACTGACCAATTTGTAAGCACACATTTTGACAACGCCCTCCACATTTCATGAAATAACCATTGGAAATCATGATTTGAAAATTGCTAACAGTGTGGATATAGCAATTGACTTCTTGGGAAAGCGATGAATGAAATTATGAGCTTTTACACTATCAATTAGGATGATGAATTTCCTATGCCTAATGTAACCAATCAATTTGAGGGTTCGAGGAGCTGAAAAACCTATGAGAGCATGTAGCAAAATTGGTGGTTCAACTTCAGGAGGCTCCAAGGGTGGTGTAACATCATCGGTTGGTGGTAGCACTAAATCATGTGAAAACTCAACATTTTTATCAACAACATCCTCGAAAATGGCCATAAAATGTTTTTTTTCTTTACACTTGTGCCATGGAAAGTATTTATCACCACAATTACAACAAAGACCCTTCAGTTGGCGTTCAACCATTTCTTCTTGTGTTAAATTATGTACCTTGAGAGGAGTGGTGTGAGAGTTATCGTGGTTGGGTTTAGGGAAAGGGAAAAAAGTGGCTTTTCTTCTTTGGGATAAGATGACCTGTTGTGCCTCCTTGGCATGCTTAGTGTCTTCCAACCAAGTCTGAGGGAGACCCATGATAACTTGGGTGTGAATTTAATTCTTGAGGCCACCGATAAAGCATTCTCTGAAGAAAGCATTTGTCATGCCCTATGTTTGGAAAGCCAAATGATCACAAGCTGTAATATAATCTTCCATTGTTCCAAACTATTTCATCTTGGTAAAATGTCCTAAATGGTGGGTGTCTGTGTCAAAGAATTCATACAACTCTACAATAAATTTTGACCAAGCAACATATCCTTGGAATGCATTGCGATTCCATTGCCACCATTTCCATCTTTATGGATCCAAATAGAGAATCCATAATGAAGCTTGGTTAACTCATTAGTGATACCATGTAGGGAGAAATAGTGTTCCATCTGTGTAACCAAGGATTGTGGATCCAATCCATCAAATTTGTTGACCTTGACTCTAGGGAGATGGGGGTCACAATGTGGTGAGTTGGAATGAAAGTGTAGAGGATGGTTTGAGTCAACACCTTCAATAGAGAGAGGTGGGTCAGAGGAGGAAGGAATCTATAATTTGTTGATGAATTCATTGAGAGCATAATGGAATCCAGTGATTTGGGTACTGAGCTGGGCTTGGATGTAGTCCATTTTTGCATGAATGGTTGGAATGTCCTTTTTACTTAGTCCTGAAGGGAAGTAAGGTCGGAGCTAAGTTTATAATTGGTTTCTTCTTGGTGGGTGGGAGACATGAGTGGATGAGGAATGGGCCACAGGGGAAAGCAAGTTTAAAATGAGAGGTATCACAATGATCAGGGAAGAAGGAGGAGTTTGATGAGATAGCTCTCAAATAAGGGTGTGAGTAGGTAAAAAAAAGGTAAAAAATGATTGGTATCACAATGATTAGGGAGAAAAGAGGAATCCAATGAGATAAGTCTCAAACAAGGGTGTGGGAAGTAAAAAAAAAAAGGTTACAAATTATAGGTATCACAACAATCAGGGAAAAAGGGGAATCTAATGATATAGGTCTAAAATAAGGGTGCAGGGAGGTAAAAAAAGTTTAAAATTATAGGTGTCACAACGATCCAGGAGAAAAGGGGAATTCAATGAGACATGTCTCAAATAAAGGTGTTGACAGGTTCCATTTTTTTTTTTTTGTGCTCCTTTTTTTTTACTCTTCTAGGGTTTTATGCAGATCTGAATAATACCGTTGTATCAAAATGCCAAAATTATTGACAGGAAAAAATGAAATAAATGTGTATTAATTTTCACAACTTGAATGTAGGAAGAAAGGTTGCAGGGAAATATATATTCTATGCTCCTTTTCTTTTTATAATTTTCAAAACCTGAATGCAGCAGGAAACATTGTAGGGAAATAGATATTATTTGTTCATTTTCTGTTTGTAATTTTTTACAACCCGAATGCCAGAGGAAAGGTTGCACGGAAATAGATCCTCTCTGTTTGTTTATATATTTTTTTCTTCCCAAGGGTTAGGGTTTTCAGGGTTCCTACATACAAGGGTTTTCCCTATGCTATAGATCTATGATACACATTTGGGGTCGAACAATAGTACTCAACCCAATATCTATAGGAACTAACTAAGGAGGCTAGACCACACCCTTATCCATACTACCCAATTACCTAGGTACTAGTGAGTATCTTCTCGAGTTTTTTTCTCGGTGAAACTATAGTATTCAGGCGGCCAATCGGTTGATCTATAGATGGTTTTAGGATATCTAGGGGGTCTTCCGATATATGAGAGGTATGTGGAAGCACAAGTTTGTATATAGGTGTTATCTGATGTGATACCACTCGAAGGGGTACCAACAAAGGTTACAAGGGTGTCCAACAATGTGAGCTTAAGTACCTCTTGTATTTTCTACGTGTATGCTTCCCTGACCGCGGATTTATGTGCTAAGCGAAAAATCTCTATAGTTTAAATATGTCAGAACACGTCTTTACCCTAGAAAAAAAATTAACCCAAAAATCCTGCTAAGGAAAGTGCTATGATACCACTTGTTAGGCACCAAATCTATTATAGTAGAAGAAAATAGAAATATTGCAATGATTACCAGCGAAATAACAATAGAGAACAAAAATGTAGTACCTGAATAGAATAATATATGGAACCATAATACCAAAATAATACCTTATTTATAGGAAACAATGTTCACTTTCCTCTTCGAGAGGGAAACCTCCAGCAGAGTAGAGCTCTATTACAATAATTCTCAAGAAAAATATTTCCCATGCCTCCTACTCTTATTTATACTAATTATATCTTCTAAAGAACATTCCAGATGAAGATCTTTCTAGAAGTGAAAGATTCTATTAGGTCTTCTTACATTAAGTTGTTCATATTTATTAAATAGGCCTTATTAACTAATGTTGGCCTTTATTACATGGAAAATGTATTATTCTATCTATTTGAGGAGTTAGAGATGTTATGTCCCTAACACAATTCTTCAACCTTTTCACAAAGTCCTTTCGTAGTGTTGACAAGTTCAACCACATGCATGAGATAGGCTTTGCAATTTACTTCATCTTTCATTTTTAGACTCTTGAACTGTCTTCTATGATTTTTGAGCTTTGCCTTATTGAATATCAAACACCTGACCCCCTAAGTATCCTTTTCAAGGGATGGGGGTACAATTTTTTTTCTTTCCTACAACTCTCTGAATTCCTCGGATGAGGACGCCATCGCCTTATGTCCCGAGAGATTTCCAAAGAATATGACCTTGTCCAAAGTCAAGTTATGGTTTGATAGTTATGGAATTCTGAATTTTTTGGGACAACATTAGACAATGGCCATCCCCTTCACCATGTGGCATCATTTCTCTCATGTCGCCTGACATGGCACTATCATGACCCATTCAATGACGTGGTCATGGAAGAGGGGTAATAAGGGAATATCACCCTGTTTCCTCATGAACAAAGGGCATTCAGTCCTTTGTCATTATTGTGTAGGTCCAAAAACCTCCCCAAATACCCGAAGTCCTGGAGTCTCTTTCCACTCCAAAATCTATGGTGGAGCTCAATCCATCATTAGAACTGAGAGATGAGATTATTCACACTTATCGCATAGTTTATACTTGACAAGACTCCCACACTTAAATCGTGACCAATTCTACGATGCCATGTGGAAGTAACTAGACACACCACATCATCATGGCATATGTACCTTGTCCAACTGAGGTTGGATACCACACACAGGGATTTCGTCACTTCCACACTTTGGCTCTTCAACATTTAACACACCATCCTATATCCTCGCATCACTTGTAGTCTCGGAGTCCCAAAGTTCCAAATTTATAGAAATACCACCACATACTATGACCTTTGGTACTTCAACATTTGGCCTATGCACCAACATTTCAAATATCTCAGAGTCCTGAAGTCTCAGATTTCTGAAGTTCTAGACTCCCGAAGTAAGACTTTTCTAAAGTATTTATGTTGTCTTTCCACTAGTTGAATGAATGGTTGGGAAGGGTCCCCAATGGATCCTTAGATAAAAGACTCACATTGCTCCTTAATTATTCCCCATGATCTAACTATTAGCAAGAGTTTTCCAATTTGGGGCTTCATGAATTCGCGTCCCTTGCAATCCTTAACCCAATAATTCCCCGAAGGGTTACCTACCAGAGAGATCATAAAGGAGATACAACTGCTTTTTGTCATTTTACATTATCACTTACCCTATCCTCCCACTAGAATCTATCTAATGATTTATAGAGATCCTGAAGTATCCTTAGATATATGCCTCGCGTTACCTTGCAAGTTCAACATTTGGGGATTCTAGACATTTAATACCTTTTTACTCTTGGAGTTGGTCAACACTAAATGACCATAGGAATCACCAATCCAATCAATAGCTAAGGTTGATTTTCTTATATAATGGTCAATAAGGGTCCCAAAGGATCATTATATCTACGACCCATGTTGCTTCATGACTTCGACATTCGAGGATTTCGACCATTTAACACATTTTCACTCCTAGAGTAGATCAACACCAAATTTGATTGTATCGTATATCCAACGGTCAGGAAATATCCTAATGTTTCTTGGATTAATAGCTCCCATTACTTCATGTATGAAAACTTGGTCAAGGTTTAATGATAAGGCGGATCCCATGATAGCAGATAGAAAACCGCCAGTGGTTGGTCACACTCTCTGGTAACCATGTCAGCAGGTTTCCTTCGACAGGATTCAAGTATTTTGATGTTCTAACATCCCGGAGCCCCATACATCCAAAGTCTCTAAGCCTGGTTAGCTTAAGCTCCTTTTGAGCATAAAGCATGGTTCTATGGTCTTGATCATCCGAAACTTTGACAAGCCCCTGAGGGATATAATCTTCAATATTTAATCAAAAAATGTGGTTAAATCCATGGACTCAAGCTTGAGGTCCCTTGGAAAATAAAATGGTTTGAAGGAAGCAACTTTCATCTATAGGGATCAAAATCTATAAGATGGAAAAGGTAATTTCGAGGGATCAACATGACCTCAGCAGTCCTGTAGAGTTTGTCCCAAATCTATATTTGTGAAATTGATCTTCTACCAATCCCTTTAAGGTTTTTCTAACCAACACAGAGGCCAAAGTATTATGCCCCAAGATTCATTTAAAACCCCACTTCTAATAGTTCTCCTTCTCTAAACATAAGTAAGTAGAAAAACCATTTACCAAATATGATGTTCAAACTCTACTTCGAATTTCCAGTCTTCTAGGCCATTAAAATCACAATTTTCTAGCATCTAGGTAAGATACAATGTTACTCAGTCTTCACTATATATCAAGGATTTATATGTATAGTGCAAGTACAAGCATTCAATCATTCATTTCAATTCAATTATATAGAAACTACAAAATACTTATCTATTACAGTCGATAGTCGAGCAAATTATTATGGGTGTTCGCCTTTCCATCCAACCATAGGCTCATATGCATTCACTCTTAGAACTATGGCCACTACCATGCCAAGCCATGATACCACCAGAGAGTTCTCTATTTTCCTTGGTTCTTCTATGCTCCAGCTAAGAACTCTTACACTAGTTCTATGATATCTCTCCAAGCCCCCTTGTGGGCAAGTTCTTTCTCTCTATTATCTCCTCTTTCTCCTCCTATATTCCTTCAAGTATATTCCTTCACAAATTCCCCCCCTAGGAAGGTTATGGACCTATCCTCTTCCTTCTACTAGAAGTAACTTGGGTAAATCTATGCCTATAGGAAGACTGCACTTTATCGTACTTCAGGATGATCGTTTTTTATCTTCTCAGTGAGGCCCTCGATGCTTCTATTCATTGGGGAAGTTGGTTGTTCAATCACCAGTCCTTTTCTCATTAACTTATATTTCCTTGGGATCAAGATGAAGCTTATTATTCTATATCAAATATTTCATAAAATAGGATTGGGTCATCTTGGAATGATGAACCCTCTCTATATGTTTCCTCACTCTTTCCTTTAGTGGTATCATGGACAATACTCCAAGGCTTCATTCCCATAGTCAGTTTTTGGAAATATAAACAATAATACATTTACATTGTTGAAATGTCATGGTATGGTAATCATGAGTAATGATTAATTACAATTTGGGGGAAACAAGGGTGTTACAATCCCTTCCCCCATCAAAGGAACATCATCCTTGGTGTTCTTTCTCAGTAACACTTGTCAATCCTTTATCATTCAACTGCTTGAGAATTACCTTCTTCTTTTCCCTCATAGTCTAGTCCTTTTCTAGATCCTCAACATTCATCGTATGCCTACAACATTTATAACAAGAAGCATGTTAATTCACAATTTTGTGCATAACCATTTTATTATTGTTCATAATTTAAGAGGAAATTTTCATAATCCAACACAATACTTTTCCTTGACATACCCCTTGTGTGCATGATTGTTATCGAGCTAATTGTTAAGTGCACACACAAATCAATCCCCCTAGATTCACTATGAAACTAGAACAAAACAAGACAATACACCACTCTTTCCTTAGATTCGATTATCAAATGAGAAATAGATCTAGAACATACCTTTTAAATATCGAAGATCCGACTTTGCCAATGCAATCCAAGCTCTGTCGCGAGGATTATGGAGAAATATCTGCAAATAAACACAAGCCAACGAATACAAGAATAACAAAGTCTATTTGATATGAAACTATGTACATGATCAAGGAATCATACAATATGAACAAATAGCATTCATATAGGAAAGAAAAGTATATCTGTATTAAATAATATGGAAGAAAGATACAACCATATGCCTTGATGTTGTCAAGTTCCTTCCAACAGTTCCTTGCTTCCCACACACTTCTAATCCATGGATTCTGAGACTATATATCTGATAGATACTCACAATCTCTCTTGACAAAGAAAAGCTCAAAGCCAACATACAAGCTCCAAAAACTCCAAGCTACAAAACAACTCAAACCCTCATCAATCTTAATCCCAAGCCAAGCTCAAGCTAACTTTCTCCATGAGAGCTCCTCTCCTTTTATGGGCTAAAGAGGATAAGGTGAGGAGGTCAGGATGATCCCAATAAATCATGAAAGTGAGTAAGATCCAAACCATTCAGAGGCCACCTCACCATAGAAGCTTCTCCTTCTAGAAGCATCGAGAAGATGCTCGTTTTTCCCATGTACAGGAATTTTCCCACCCTGGCTATAGTGCAGCCTACGGAAACTCTGCAGTCTAGCTTTAAAGTAAGGTTCCAAAATCATTCATCGCTGCACCCTGTGTATAGTGCATCCTACAAAAATATTCCTTAATAGGTATTTTACAAAGGAAAATACAACTTCTTCTCTCAGGCAAAGTTCTTCTCCCTTCTTTCTCTGGGAATTCAGGACACTGACCCCTCTGAAAGCAACAAATAGGTTTACATCATTAACTATCATAAGCGTGATGAAAATAATGTGTAACAGAGAGCCCCCCAAAGTATGAAGTTAGAACAGAGTGATAGATTAAATACTTTGTCGAGTGTGTGTAGGGAACAAGGAACACGTCAGTCGAAAACCTGCCAATAAACAAGGAAATACAATACAATAATATATCATCACTGAGGTAGGAATTCCTATACTCAGAATATAAATGACTCAAATCACAAATGCCGACATGCAAAGATCCATGTCAAGTGATACAGGTCATGGCCACCAAACATATACTGTGGATCCATGCCATTATGACTCAAATCTGAACATATCCACCAAAAATACATTGTAGATCTATGTGTTAAAGACTCAAATTTGAACATAGCGATGAGACATACAATCTGAATCTATGTAACAGTATAAACTGAATATACTCCAACGCAACTTGAATCTATTAGAAAATATGGAGGGTCTTCATATCCACCACTCTATAGTACGAATCTAACCATGTGAATACATGTGTTGAAGTCGAACATGGTAGAAACCACTTGATTACCGGTCATTAGTGTATACTATTAACAAGTGTGAGGGAAATCATCATTAATGTCAATGACTCCCAAGGTACTCTAGTACAATCCAATGAATGTGAATTAATGAGATGAAGTTGAATACTCGGTGGAATCTCTCGATCAGGGGTCAATAATGAAAACCCACTGTTGGAAGTGAGGAAACCTGCCATTGAGGCATGCAAATTTCAATGTACTAATTAGTTTCTAAGTCTAATTCCTGGATACTGAGTTGAAGTTGATAGGAAAATACTCGTCACATGAGGGCCTTAACTTATCCTCCATCAATGACACGGAATGGGTAACAAGATTTGAAGTAGATCAGAGTAACAAGTGATTCAGGACTGACTCAGGGATGGCCGATGCAATAGAAGTCTTAAGGACTGCAGAAATTTCTGACGCAATAGAAGGATTTTCGGGTTGAACATCTCTTTGAACATATTGATGACACGACAACTATATTGGAAAAATTGAATCAACAACATGGATCACAAACCATAATGTAATCTTATAAAGGAGTATTATTAGGAGACAAGTGGATTTTCCAACCTAGACACAAAGCGAGTGAAAGGGTGTCATGTTCAAAAGAGACTCTTCCATAGAATATAGGTTTAGATACATTTCTTTCCCAATTTTTCCCCCACCATTTCTTGAGAGTACCTTTTTATTTTTACACAAGCTCGAGGAGGATAACATATGCTTGAACTGTAAGCTCATCCTTTGGATGAGTCCTTCAGGCTATGTTTAACGAACTCTAAGAAGGAGAGGTTTGGTCCCATATCAGCCTTTTGATGTTTGTTTTACAAGTCCAAATAAAGAAAAATCAGGGGTTTTTGATGTTTAGAGAGTCTGGAAAACACTTAAAAAGGACTCCACAAGTTCCTTTTTCATACGTTAGTCTGAAGAGACCAAAAAAGAGATAAAATACTGCTCAACAGAAGCACTTGAAAATCTTTTCATGTTTAGAGAGTCTGAAAAGAGCTTAAAGGGAACTCCAGGGGGTTCCTTTTTCGTATAACCTTTACGAGTCTGAAAAAGTGATAAAAGTTTACTCGGTTACGTTCTCAGGTATTTACGAGCACGAGAAATAACAAAGACTAATCTTGGTAACTTATTCTCATGTATTTACAAGAATGAGAAAGAACAAAGACTAAGCTTGGGATTTTTTAAATTTTTACACAAGCTTTAAAGCAAAACAAAACTATGCTTGGGATAGATTTTATTTTTTCACAAGATTAAAACTAAACAAAACTATGCTTGGACCTGGTTTCATTTTTACACAAGATTGAACCAGAGGAAACTATGCTTGAGGTAGGTGTTTTCATTTTTACACAAGCTTGAACCATAGAAAACTATGCTTGAGGTAGGTGGTTTCATTTTTACACAAGCTTGAACCAATGTAAAAACTATGCTTGTGACTTCCTAATGCATAATCCATGGATGGTTGGTACTTAGCTCCTAGCTTAAGAATCTAGCAGCTCAACTTTAGCATGAAGTCCAGTGGTTGAAAGCATTGCCCCCTAAGCTTCGCGTCTTCCAACGACATAGGAGGATGAAAAGAAGATTCAAATACTATACTTAACAAAGTACTTGACTCAAATGGAGAGAGGGAAGTTGTTTCATTTTTTAACAATCTTGGCACAGGAGAAGAACTATGCTCATGAATCCAGGTTCAATCCCTAGACCTTTGTTTCATTGTTTAACAAGCTTTACATGGAAACGAGAACTATGCATGTAACCTTTGTTTCATTTTTTAATGAGGTTTCCACAGAGAAGAAAAAATATCTTCACCATTGGTTTCATTTTTTAACGAGCTTGAAATCAGAAAACCATGCTCAAAGATGGTTTCATTTTTTAATGAGCTTGAAATCAAAAAACCATGCTCAAATCTCTCTTCTTGATCATGGCTTCCAAGAGGACAGTGCTCTGGAAGGACACCATGGCAAGGGACAAAACTCGGTCATGGCCTCCAAGAGATCTTCACTGGATGGAAGAAACACATTTTGGAAGGAACACGTGTCGAGGGCTGTGATAGGGGTAAGGAGATAAAACTTTAAAGACCCTATTGAAGATATCACCATGTCAACTACCAGATCTAAGTAATCAGAAGCTGAAGTCATGGGAGATAATGCCACATAATTGAACTGTGGCAAGGGTGATACCATCTTCATATAAGAACCGTTTAGGGAGTTCATTAAGTTGATGGTCAAGTTATGGAAAACAAACGAAAGTTGATCAATAGTCACCATTCTTCCATCATGTGGGAAATATATCAAACGAAAAAGAGTGGAAACAATATCTTTCATGGCATAGACATAATCTCACCCAAGGAGTAAAGCGAAATCCAAGGGGTCTTGGACTACCATGATGTCAATAAAGACATTTTTACCTCCCAATGTTACAGAAAAATGAGGAAGGGTCCCTAAAGATTGACTGTTTCTTTTGTTAAAAGCCAACAGATTCTACGTAATCAAGGAAAGCAGAGGACAACCCAAAGCTTTCCAAGCAAAAGAGGACAAATAGTAATGGATGCACCTTCATCTATCAAAGTCTGAGGAACATCCAGAACACAAAATTGCACTGTAATATAGAAAGGAATGTGAGAAGGGAGACGAGGTCCAGTTAGCACACCACAATAAAAAACAATGGCCTCATTACTTGGAGGAGGTTCCACAGGAGGAGGAATACCCCCCAGCATGGTAGATTTTGTATCGATGAGAAAAATGTGAGTAGTATTAGGTTTACTCTCTAGCGAGAGAGTAGGATTAATCGATGATGAGATTAGATCGACCACTTGGGTTTCATTCTTCAAGGGGAGAATGGGGTTGACAGGTGGAAATATATCGACCGCTTGGGTTGCACTCTCTAACGGGAGAGTGGGATCGACCAAAGATGGGATCAGATTGACCACTTTGTCAACTGGTTCAACTAAGGACATGACCATATTAACTGCATGATCAACTGGATTGACCAACAAAGGGGCTGGATTAATCATTCCATCAACTACAGGTGGGTCACGAGTAATCTTGTGATATGCAGTTGGAAGTTGAGGCTCTGAAAGAGTCATGTCTTCCAGTAATTTTAAGGCTTTGTCCATATGAGGGAAAAAGACCAACCAACGAAATTTGATCAATAGTCACCATTCTTCCATCGTGCAGGAAAGATATCATACAAAAAAGAGTGGACACAATAGCTTTCATGGCATAGACATAATCTCACCTAAGGAGTAAAGAGAAATCTAAGGGGTCTTGGACTACCATGATGTCAATAAAGATATTTTTCCCTTCCAATGTTACAGGAAACTCTGGAAGGATCCCTAAAGGTTGACTGGTTCTTCTGTTAAAAGCCAACAGATTCTGCGTAATCGGGGTAAGCGGAGGACAACCCAAAGCTTGCCAAGAAAAAGAGGACAAAATACTAACAGATGCACCTTCATCTATCAGAGTCTGAGGAACATCCAGACCACAAACCTACACTGTAATTTGGAAATGAATGTGAGAGGGAAGACAACATCTAGTTAGCACACCCCAATCAAAAAGGATGGACTCGTTACTTGGAGGAGGTTCCATGGGAGAAGGAGGAATACCCCCCGACACGGTAGATTTTGTATCAACGAGAAAAACATGAGAAGTATCAGGTTTACTCTCTAGCGAGAGAGTAGGATTGACCGATGATGAGATCAGATTGACCACTTGGGTTTCATTCTCCAAGGGGAGAATGGGGTCGACAGGTGGAAACGGATCGACCACTTGGGTTTCACTCTCTAACAGAAAAGTGGGATCGACCAAATATGGGATCGAATCAACCACTTTGTCAATTGGTTCAACTAAGGATGTGACCAGATTGACCAACGAAGAGGCCAGATTGATCATTCCATCAACTATAGGTGGGTCAAGAATAAGCTTGTGATAAGCAGCTAGAAGTTGAGGCTATGAAATAGTCACGTCTTCCAGTAATTTCTAGGCTTCGTCCATACGAGGGAAAAGGTGAGTTATATAAATCCCTTTGCATAACATACACGAGAACTTGACTCTACTTTTCTTCTTCCCAATGACATCAGGACTAGTTGACGGGAGGTCATCAACATGTTGTTCAGAGGCTGATGACATGGGTTGGCGAGGGTGTATAGACCATGCTTCTATATCCTTGGATAGACCAGGGAAATCCTTACAAATATGGCTACCCTTACAGAGCCTGCAAGGGTACTTGGGCTTATGGGTTGTTTGGGTGATCTTGGCATCATCAATACTCCCAACACGATTAATGGTAACTGGTTGCTTTCCAACATGCCTGGTAGTGGTTGGAAGTTTAGACCCTTGCTTATTTTTCTTCTTCTTATTCTTCCTTTTCTTCTTCTTCTTATCCACCAGGTTACTAGCTTCAGATATTTCGCTCGACGAAGAAGATGAAATGGAAAAAGACCTTGCAAGTGGAGAAGGTGAAGAAGATATTATTGGTGAAGAAGGTGAAGGATCAACATGAGGTTGATGTTCTTGGGGGGAAGTTCTTAAAACCGAATCACTTTCTGCATTCGAGATTACCTGAGTGGAAAACAACCATACCGGTAATCCAAGTGTGAGACCTAGAAGGCTCAAAGTGGCAATGTGAAGAGGACCAATGTTTCTGTAAGAAGGAAAAAAAAAAGTTTCCCCTGGTAAAGGGGTTCCTTCATTGGTCATTCTGGGAACTGACGCCATTAAATAAAGATCCAATCTAAAGTCTGCTAGGGAAAACAAACAACACACGCTAAAGATCTAGGAAGCAAACAAACAAACAAAAAATTCTCACAATGAATGCACTAGTTCGTGATGAAATCCAATGTCACAGGATCAAAGTAAGAAAGGGATGAGATAGAGCTGGTGTAAAAGTTACGTTGATGACATGCTTAACGGACTTATACCTTGGTGCAAGCTCCCACACATAATCGTGGGTATACCCTCCAAGGAGCCCGAGTGAGTTTAGCCAATGTCGATTCCAGGTACCGTGAAGACTTTTTCCACTCCACAGTCACCTCGTGTAAAGACTCGAAAGAGATAGGCCACTAAGGTTACCAACTACAACAATGATGCCTGGGGAAACAATCAATAGTCCAATCCACGTGCAAAGGTAGGGTATCTAGCTCGAAATCAACTCGAAAGGCTTCCTCTCATCATTGTGGTTATACCTTCAAGAGACCCCCATAATACGCGCAATATCTACACCAAGACCAACAAAGCAGGGTGAGTAACTCTGCCAGTCTTAATGTGACCTCAGGTTTGACCCTTGTGTGAGAAGGGCTTCCCAGGACAAAATGTAATAAGTGGATTTTACTGTTCCCTAACTCAAGATTCTATTTTTGTTTGTAGCTTTGGAAAGTTATCTTTCACACCTATTCCAAATACCTACAACTAATATAATGTAGGTTTGCTACTAGAAAATATAAAAATGTCTAATCAATTTGTATAAGCGCTTTATTTTTAAGGTTGTTGTTACTCAAGAGGAAAATGGCATGGACAAAATAATGTTTTGACCAACTCTAAACAATGCAAAGAAATGAGAATGAAAATATTTCACTTCGATGAAAGCTATATTACAAGAAGGAGAAAACATTTATCATTCCTAGATGCACAATGTTACCAAAAATCCTAAACTCATCAATATCAAGAACTTCAAGAAATGAGCCAAAGAGGCTGTACACCAATACACGATTCAAGACCAAAAAAGGCCAAAAATCATGCAATTTTGCTACTTCGAATGCAAGGATGCCCCCAATCTAATATAAAGCAAGAAAATAAAATTTTTTGTTTCAAAGATAGCTAAAACCAATAGCAAATAGATATGAAACAAAGAAACCCAAACAATTTTCTCTTTTAACATGAACTATTCAATAAAAGAAAAAGAAATTCTTTCACCAAACAATTCTAAAGAAAAACAATGCTTTGTAGCTGAAAGACACTCAAAGCAAGAGATAAAATATTTCAAAAGAAAACAAGCTAAAACAAAGCAAAGATGACTAAACGCAGATTCAAAGTTGTCAAGTAGACTGTACTCAGACCCAATACAGGTTCCAAAATTTCATCTTGGGTGATTAAAGAAAAACTGGGTGACAGAAGAAAAAAAGACTTTATCCAATAAATTTGATAGGAAATGTCACAACCCAACGCTAAGACACAGTGTGGAAATTTGAGGTTTCTACAAGCTAAATATGGGTAGGGTACAAAGATTTCTCACTGGTCTAAACATTCAGAGTGCAGTGATCTAAGGTTTCCATGGGCTGCATATGGGATATAGTGTGGAAATGCCTGCAAACAAAGGAAAATTGGAAAAAGGGCAAAGAGTATAAAAGAACTTTTAGATCCAAAGAGGTTGGATGGATCCCCCACAAACTCAGAAAACAACACCCATGCAATCAAATCAAGAAAGCAAGGAAAACTAGGAAAACAATATGCTCCTTAGTACGGTCACCAATTTTGTTATCAGGCTAATTGTTAAGTGTTGACATAAATCAATCCCCCTAGCTTCACTATGAAACTAGAACAAAATAAGACAGTACACTACTCTTTCATTAGCTTCAATTATCAAATGAGAAATGGATCTAGAACATACCTTTTAAATATCTAAGATCCGACTTTACCAATGCAATCCAAGCTCCATCGCGAGGCTTATGGAGAAATATTTGCAAATAAACACAAGCCAATGAAGACAAGAATAACAGAGTCTATTTGATATGAAATTATGTACATGATCAAGGAATCATACAATGTGAACAAATAACATTCATATAGGAAAGAAAAGTATATATGTATTAAAGAATATGGAAGAAAGATACAACCAGATGCCTTGATGTTGTCAGGTTCCTTCCAACAATTTCTTGCTTCCCACACACTTCTAATCCATGGATTATGAGACTATATATCTATAGCTAATCACAATCTATCTTGACAAAGAAAATATCAAATCCAACATACAAGCTCCAAAAACTCCAAGCTACAAAACAACTCAAACCCTCATCAAGCTTAATCCCAAGCCAAGCTCAAGCTAACTTTCTCCATGAGAGATCCTCTCCTTTTGTATGCTGAAGAGGATAAGGTGAGGAGGTTAGGATGATCCCATTAAATCATGAAAGTGAGTAAGATCCAAACCGTTCAAAGGCCACCTCACCATAGAAGCTTCTCCTTCTAGAAGCATCGAGAAGACGCTCGTTTTTCCCACGTACAGGAATTTTCATACCCTGGCTATAGTGCAGCCCGTGGAAAATTTGCAGTCTAGCTTTAGAGCAAGGTACAGAAATCAGTCATCATCGCACCCTGCATATAGTGAAGCCTGCGTAAATATTCCTTAATAGGGTTTTTACAAAGTAAAATACAACTTCTTCTCTCAGGCAAAGTTCTTCTCCCTTCTTTCTTCAGGAATTCATGACACTCACCCCTCTGAAGGCAACAGATAGGTTTACATCATTAATGGTCATAAGGGTGACAAAAATAATGTGTAACAATGATTCCAATCAATAGTTTTCAATAATGATCAAAGTCTACTCTTCCTTGCAGTCACTCACCGTCCAGGCCCAGGCTTAGGCATTCCCTTCTTTGCTATACAGTCTCTCGGGTGATCCATATCTCCTTGCCAAGGGTTTCTCTCACAATAAGAGTTCTATACAATTCATCGAGTCTTACAATTGAGGAATCCCTCGTACTTTCTCTATCAAGGTGTCCCTCTGGCCCGTGTTACCAAAACACAACATATTCTAGGGAGATCATGACTTATCACAGGGTTCTCATGTCACAAAAATAGCCCTTTTTCTCCATGCTTTCCATCTTGACAATCATTATCTATCCCTCTAGGAAAAACTTTTTATCTCACCTGCATCACATGAATAAAATAACTATGAGATCTTATCATCAATTCTAATTTATAATTTCCTTGCAAATCTGTCACCCACAAATTTCCAAATTTCACATTTATTTTCATATCTGTTCCACATAGGAACCAGATTCACAAGTATGATATTTTCCTTCCCATAGAGGTTTGGATCAACAATAATTGGTCTTCCTTATGGGATTACTTCTGATACCATATCCAAGAGCCTTCTTCCCGAAACTCCATCTTAACATAGCCAAACAAGTTGTTAGTTCTCATGCACATCATATCTTCAAAATTGTGCATACTAACAGTCAACAAATTTTCATCTATTCAGTAATATAAAGCAAAAGGAAATATCATTACTTATGCATGCATCATTTCAGCATACCAATTTTTCCAAATGCAATTTAGTTATCAAATGACTTTAATCAATGTGCCAATTTTCATGGCCACCTTCATACCCAATGCACCCTGCCATTGATTTCAAGTTTTCCACACTTTATGACAAGCACTTTTCCATGGTGTGTTGGAGATAAACCTACCTCTTCACCATAATGCTTATTCATTCTTGTTCATTATTACAACATGAATGCGCTTCTTTCTACAAACTGATCATGTCCTCAGTTTAACATATTATAATACGAAACCCAAGTTGCATATGGTTGCATATAAACACTTGGTAACCAATGGTGCCAGTACTCATGGCCACCCACTTCCTTTCTTTAACACTTTTACAATTCAGGTAGAGTATTGAAAGGTCATCCTTCCTTAATGGGCAATCTATTGTCTACCCTCCTCTACAAGCATGGATTTCCTCAATGAATTCAATTCAATGTGTTGCCTATGATCACTTTTGTTCCTAATCACTCCTGATTGGTCAACGTACTCATGACATTACTTATTCATGAATTTTCTAAATCATCCTTTATTGGCATTGATTTCTGCTCTTTATTATTCAAATTCTTCTTTCCTGAATATTACCATGCTTGGGTAGTAATGGCATACAACAACCACTCAAAATTATTTGCATATCATTAGGATACTAAATTTTTTTTAGAAGGGATGCTTAGCAAATCCATTTATACCTTATGCCACATAGACATTAACAATTTTATACTTTTTCTGGCTGCCAACACCCTCTCTGATATTACCTCATTAGTGGTGCTTTATGTAGACTTTTAAAGTCCCTTCAAAAAATGTCAACAACAACCTTCTCATATTCATCCTAAGCTTGAGGTTGTCCATCATTGGTAATTGTCTTTCCCAACAACCCCAATTTATTTATACACATGACATGCATCACAGATATATTAGTCTTCATGTAAAATATAATTCATGTATCATAACATTTAAATCCGTAAAACATTTTCAAAGATGCCCCAACAGATCTATATGCACTCTACCACATTACTCCTTAATGTGTTAGCTAGTGCATTCACAATCCAATTTCCAGTTGTATTCTATAATCATATAACTATGAGCATCCTTACACCAAAACATTTACCTACATCCATAAATCAATCTCTCATATCATATAACTACAATAAACAACAAGGAAAGAGTTAAGGAACTCTTCCCTTTTCCAACTCCTTCTACACATCCCGATTCCCTGGACTTTTAGTCCAACTGAGTTATTTTCCAAGACCTCACCGCATTTACTTAATATGGCTTAAACAATCCTATTCATTCAAACATACTTATTTATTTATTTTCCTTTTCTTTCATAGTTGTTCCCTTTTGAAATTCATAACTCTATTAAACAAATCAGATTTTAAAGTGAGAAAAATATTCCTCATTTTCTCCTTCTTTGTTTATGCAATCTACTCCCTTCTCTTTTCCTTGAACAGTCTTGGTTAGGTTCACCTTAACCTTCTTGGATAAATCAACATGCTACAAAAACAAGTTTTTTGTTCACAATGAATTATGAACATGTGATTCCTGCATATTACCATTGAGTTACCAGAATGTTCAATGTTCATTTATGATGAAGGAGCATCGTCAGCAAAGCATGTGTGGAGAGACAACTCAGTGCCCTAGCACACGTTTTGAGTTATTTTTGAATTTTAAAAGCTGGCATATCCTCTAAATATTTTTGAATGGATTGAAAATTAAGGAAGATCTTAATGTTTGGAGACTGAATGATCGTGTGAGATCAGGGGGAGATCATATATTCCTTTAATGTAGTTGATTTCAACACAGATCTAGAGCTTTCTCTCTTATCTGTCTATCTCAGACTTCAATGTAATAGGGCTTAAGTAGTAGTTATCTTTTACTTCGATAAGATAAGTAGTTGGAGGGAACCCTATGGGCCCTTTGGTATAAGTAGAAGTGTTATATGCCCAAATGAAGAGGGCCAAATACGAGAGATGCAAATCAGTTGGAAATTTTTGGAAGAAGCTTATCATAGTTGTAGCCATGTATATGTACATTTGACTGAATATAACAGAGAAAGCATTGATCCAAAGTGCATGGTGTTGTTTTTACTATTTATCTGAATGAATGGTAGATTTTCAGTCTAAATTCTATTCTTTTTTATTATGTATTTTCATATATGTATGAATTATACTGTTGAATGTATGAATCTGTGAGAGGTTAGATAAGTTTCAATTATTTCTCTTCCTTGAGATTATGCAAGGAGTGAATATTGTCCACAAGGAGTGCGTTGACAAAGTTCTTCGACTCAGAGCTCATGAGAGAGAATGTGAAAATTATATGCAAAGTGTGCATATCATCTGGAAGGATTGTGTCGATAGAGTCCTTGACTGAGGAGATCAGGAGGAGCAATTTAAGAGTTATTTGTAAAAAGGTGTGAGGCATTTCTGCAAGACGTGCGCAATCACCCATAAAGAAGCTAAGTCTTGAGTGAATATCTATTGCAAGGTGTGCACAGATCCAAAAATCCAACTAAGTGTCGAAGAAACCCTTTAAGGAATCCAAATCTCAAAGAAAGGACAAGTATATAGGAGTTAGTGGGATAAATCCTTCAGGAAGGAAGAGATTTTAAGGTTTTTCAAGATAACTGATTAATATCTTCCCAGGAGAAGTGGAATCATTCCAGACCATCAGATCTAGGAGAAGTTGTGCGGTGGTTAGCCATGAGTTCCTCCAGAACTTTGTGAGTCATAGGATTTGGAGTGTTGAGGAGTGAAAATTGATGAAGTCCTCAAGCCACAAAGAAAATCCCAGCCATCGGTTATAGCGGGGATACATGGAAATAGATTGGAAAGTTTGGAGGTTAGAGCTTCATAAGTTTAGTGCAGAGAAAAGGATGTTTTTTTTTTTGCAAAGTCATGAAGAGCAAGGAGACCTGGACCGTTAGATCAAAAGAAGGATGCATGGTGGAGATACATAAGCTTCAGAGGAAAGGTGAAGGAGGAGTACCCAAAGACTACCAAAGGTTGAGCTAGTGGAGTATATTGTGACCATTGATCTGGAAAGACACGTGTCACCAGTTCATGAATTTTGAAGAATAGATGAGGGGAAAGAGAGGTGTTGACTATCAATCACCTAAAGTAGAGTAAGGGGACAATATCAGTCATTGATCAAGAGAGGCATGTGGCGCTTGATATAAAAAATTTGGGTACAGAGTAATTCAAATAAAAAGAGTGTTAATACATTCGGAACTCTCAAGGTCCAGAGTTCAAATAGATCACAACCATTAGTTCTGGGAGAGACGAGAACCGTAGATTTTCCTAGGTGAGTTCGTGGTTTAGGGTTTAGAGCGTCACAACTATTACCAAAACAACCAAAGACTGAAGTCCAAAGCACCTTTCAAGGTTTATCCCCATGTCATAGCCCGAGGTCGCATGAGGAGAGGGGCTAGCGAAAAGGAGCTAACGCCTGAAATTTCAATATTTTTAAAGCACTAAGGAAAGGGTCCCATGGGTACTATACGACTTGCATCTAAGAATATAAAAGGGCCTGTGTTTAATTTAGTTTGGGGTCAGGCAGGCCTCAAGGATGTTAATGTTTATGCTATTATTATAGTTCTTTTCATTTCATAAATATAAGAGCATAATAAGCACAAGATCACTGAGAAATACACATCCACAATAGACACAACATTTATCCTGGG
>JZKD02S1683838.1:126740-137753 GCA_000966675.3 Picea glauca
AACGTATTTGTGTTTTTTATTTTAATTATTAAGTTGATACATACATTTTGTAAGGAGTGAAAATAATCATTATAAATAATTAATTGATTATATTCTTGGTTTTTTTCTCAAAATTATATAGGGTATAAATTCGTTTATAGTAGGCTGCAGCATGTTGAGAACCATGGTCAGTGCGCTAGCAATGAAAGGACCATTACAATCAAAGACAACAGTGATTCGAAGGAAACAAAATCAAGGCAAGCTATAGCAAAAGGAAGACTGGAAGATGAAGCAAGCAAAAAGCTTTCAAAAAACTGTCAACTATCTACTTTAATAGGAACAACCATCATAATTCAAAGATATTAATATAGGAGATAGGACTCTCTTTCCCTTTATCACAGTGGTAGACCGTGAGTCTCCCTACCACTTCGTTTAGAGCCCTCTTTGAGAGATCATCCGCCTCTGTATTGTGTGTTCTGGAAATGTGATGGAAGTTAATATTGATGAAGTTTTTGGACAGATCCTGCGTTTTTTGCTTCCAGCATTCAATATGGACTGAATGGAGGTTGCATTTATGATTTATCCAGTCGATAATAACTCTCGAGTCTCCAAGGACATGTAAGTGGTTGATAGACCAAAAGGATGCTAGAGTGAGGGAAGCCCATAAGCCCAAAAGTTCAGCTTTAGTATTTGTACCCGCTCCACAATTGATGAACCACTTTGTGGTCCTCGACGGATGGGTTTTGAAGGTGCCTCCGGCCCCACAACATAATCCGTTTGACTGTGCAGCGCCGTCAAAACATACTAAAGTGTAACCTTCAACCATCTTAAACTCACAAGCTTTGTAGTGGAAGGATTTTACAGTAGACGGTTGCCAGGAGAAGGAAGCCAAAACTCTGTGAACTACAACAAGAGAGGAAGGAGGGCGATCATGAAAAATCACTTTGTTCCGTTCTATCCAAATCTGCTAGCAGGCATGGGCAGCCAAACAAAGCGGAGAAGATTTTTCAGTGGACCACAAAGAAAAACAATTTGAGATGGTGGCGCCGATCCAGGAGAAGGTAAGAGAAAAATGTTGAAACAGTCGATTCCAGACAACCTTTGTAAAATCACAATGAATAAGTAGGTGATGAATGTCTTCGGAGGCTCGGTTACATAGGAGACAGATCCCAGGGCCTTCCCAGCCTCTCTTACGGAGAATCTCCTCGGTGAGAATTTTCTCTTTTGCAGAGAGCCAGATGAAGAGTTTGTATTTAAGTGGAATCGACCACTTCCACAGTTGAAGAAGCCACGAGTTGTCAGCATCGAGGTCCAATGGTTGCAGGAGGGCAGCGTAGAGATTTTTGACAGTAATGATGCATGAGGCATCTCCTCCAGCCCAAAGAATTGAGTCTGGCTCGTCAATGAGAGAGATTCCGACACTTCTTAGTGCAGCTGTAAAGGAGTCCTAGTTAGTGGCACTCAATCCACTAAAATGCAGATCGCTACTACTCATCCAATTGTTCGGAAGAAGGAGGACGCGGGTCGAAACTCTCACCTGCGCCAAACACAAAAGGTTTAATGAACAAAGTTGTGTTCTCAGAGTCGGAGAGAGAATCGATTGATCCTCCAGGCCGAGGATTTTGTCCCTTCCAATTTTAATATCAGAACCCGATCCTGACTTCCAACGGAGCCAATGAAGGATCACCGGAGAGGAAGAGACTAGACCCTTCCAAAAGGATGAAGCCCTCTTCTGCAATAGAGATGACTTTCGTAACCAGGGGAGAAGGGGCAAGGATCCGAGGTATTTATCCATTATAATTCAGTGCCAAATGTTGTCATGTGAGACCGCTCTCCAAAAAGAACTAGCCAGAAGGGTTGTGTTGAAGGTAGTAAGGTTCTTGAGTCCCCAACACCCTTCCCTTCGAGGTCTTGACAGAGAATCCTAGCTGCAAATATGAAAGCGGTTCTTACCAGCTTGGCCATTCCACACGAAATTAAAAGAGAGTCTTCGAAGAATAATTATGATCTTATTGGGGATCTACTCCAGAGTCATCCAGAAAACAACGAGGCTTTCCAGCACCGATTTGACCAGGGTAAAGCGCCCACCCAGAGACAACCATTTATTACACCAAAAGCCAATTCTCCTTTCAAAAATTGCCACAAGCCAACTCCAATCTACAGAAGAGGAGGCTCCCGGCTTCAGCTGGTAACCAAGGTATCTGAAACCTTCACTTAGATCGATAAAGGAGAAGGGGATGGAGTCTTTGAGGAGAATAAGATCTGCATCAGTTAGCCCCCAAAAATGGACAGTGGATTTAGAATAATTGATGGACAGACCCGAAATAGAACAAAAGAGTTGTAGCAAGTCCAGGATCACTAACCACTCCACGAGATCAGCATTTGTCATTAGGAGGACATCGTCAACAAACATAAGATGAACAATATTTATGAATTTTGATACCTTTATACCGTAAATGTGGTGCTCGGAGATGCTTTTAGAGAGGAGAAGGCTAAGGCCTTCCATTATCAAGATAAAGAGGTAAGGAGAGAGTGGGCATCCTTGACGGAGCCCCCTCTCACTTTTGAAAAAACTAGTAACCTCTCCATTAATCATCATTGCAAAATTAGCACTAGTGACACATGACAGAATCCAATCAGTAAACTTGTCTCCAAAACCCACTGTGTGTAAGATTAGTCTCAAAAACTCCCAATCAATGCTGTCGAAAGCCTTTTTGAAATCGAGCTTCATGACCAACGCCTTTATATTTTTCTGTTTGATGTTGTGGATGCTCTCATGGGCTGCTCCAATAGCATCCTGAATTCTTCTTCCCTTCAAAAATCTCAGTTGTTCAGCTAAAAGACTCCTTTCAAGAATCGGCTTGATCCGGTTAGAGATAACTTTTGAAATTACCTTATAAATGAGGTTGCATAGTGAGATCGGTCGGTAGTCATTGAAGGAGACCGAGTTGTTTTCTTTCGGAATCAAGACCAGGAAGGTGGAGTTAAGGCTTCCAAAAATCTTTCCTTTGATACGAGAATCCTCCACCATCTGGAGGAGATCCGCTCCAACGAGATCAAAAAAGAAAATGAAGAATTCGGTCGTCCAGCCATCAGGCCCTGGACTCCTCTTTTTTTTGCAATGGAACAGAATCTCTTTAAGATCCGACAGAGAGACGGGTTTGTAGAGGTAAGTAGCATCAACTGCAGAGGCCAATTGTGGGAAAAGGCTGGCAGTAGAACATTTCTCATGAAGATTGAGGTTGCTGCTGGCTTTGAAAAGTTGTTCATAATGCGAGACAACCTCAACTTTGATTGCTTCCTGTCCACGAAGAAGCCCATCACATTCGCTTTCAATTGACCATATAAAATTTTTGTTTCTATTGTAGCTTGCCACTTTGTGGAAAAATTTAGAATTCGAGTCTCCACTTTTTAGCCAGGTAGCACGGCTGCGAAGTCTCCGACAATTTTCCTCCTCACGCAGAATGGAGGCTCTACTACTCTTAAGCGCCTTTAGACTAGCAGAATCCTCCATGGATAAGACAGATGTAGTTGAATTAATTATGTGTTGAATAATCTCAGACTCCAGATTTTTTAACAGGGACGTCTCCGCTAACTTTTTAGCTTTGATCCAAGTTTTTTATTGAGATTTGAGAACCTTCGGCTTCCAAATGATTTGAAGCTGTGGGTTTTCTTCACATAGGAAGCACAGATCCATCCGGACAGTATGGACTAAAGCGATGTAGTCAGCATTCGATAGCCAGTGGTGGTTGAACTTGAATGGAAATGAACTGTGCAGGGGGGGAAGTTTCAGCTGAAGAAGGATGGGAGCATGATTAGAAACGAAGGGGAGATCCACCCACGAGGTTGAAAATCCTGTAGAAGAAAAAAACCATCAAAAACTAAAAAATGATCCAAACCTCTGGCAATTGCATCAGATCCGGACCGCCCATTTCACCAAGTAGGGACCAGACGGGTCGGCAGGACATCGATAAGGTTTTTGGAGGCAAAGAGATCTCTTTAGAAAGATTTGTTTGGACTAGATGAGAAGGTTCCTCCCCAGTGTTCGTCTGCTGAGAGAATGATGTTTAGATCACCGCCAAGAATGAGGTTCAGAATGGAAAGTAGACCATTATTTTCTAGATGAGTGCATAACTGCGATCTATCCAGACAGGGTCCATAGACATTTAGAAACGCCAACTCCTGATTGGTAGCTAAGAAACGACCTACCAACAGAATGCCTCCACTTGTCAGGAAGGGTCTCAAATAAAAAAGACCGGGGTCCCAAGCCACCAACAGGCCTCCGGAGTTTCCAATGGAGTTAACAACCATTGTGACCCAAGATGAGCAAAATTGATGCACAAAGTCTCTGGATTTTTGATCGACCGAGAGGGTCTCTTGGAGAAAGATGATATCAGGCTTCGATCGCTCTAGCAGTCTTCAGAAGGAAGCAACCTTGAGGGTGCCTCCGATCCCTCGTATATTTAAGGAGAGCACAATCATTACTTGGATCGTGCCAAGGCCTTCATAGCTCTAAGGGCCTTTCCATCCTGTGAGGGGATGACAGAAATAGTTTGCTAAGAGCTCAATAGCTCCTTTTTCTTTCTGGAACTTCACGTCTGGAGAGGGGAGATTTCTTCACCAATACCTCGCAACCATGCAAAGGCTTTGACATCTTTTCCAGTGTGTTGTGAAGAAGAAGTGCCAGCCTCCGAAGATGGAGCAATGAGCTCTTTACCTCGATATATTGGTAACTGATAAGTGTTGTCCGGGAGAAAAGGAGTAGAGGTCGAGGACTTCAGCGCAGACAAAAGGTTATCTTCATCTTCCTCAGGCTGTCTATATCTTGGAAGAACAACTGGGGATTCTTCTGTTTCAATAGGGAAGATTGGAATTCTGGACTGCTTGGCCGGAAGAGAAGGAGGAAGAGGGAGCGAAAGGGGGGAAGAGGCAGGGAGAACTGTAGGATCAACACTAGTCGGATGGGAGCTGACAGTAGAGGGAGAAAATGAAGAGGGTGGTTGTGGCATCTCAACTTTTGGAAGGGAAGACTTAGTATAGAAGGAGGAAGAGAGCCAATGGGATCTATTGACGGTTTCCTTCTCAGCAACAGAAAGGGATTTAAAAAGAGTAGGGCAAAGTTGATACAACTTAGACGTCAGAGGTTCAACTTGTCCAGGTAAGGGAGGGGAGGGAGGTTCAGGGGGAGTATCCAAGAAAGCAAGGGAAGGATCTACATCCATATAGTCGGGAGGGTTTAGGTGCAGGTCGACATCATCAGAAGGGTCTATCCAGGACTTACCAGGGAAAGATCAACGAAGATGGCCAATTTCACGGCATTGGTTGCAGCGGAAAGGGAGTCTCAGATAGTCCAGGTTCTGTAATAATTTTCGTCCTCTCCATTCGATCTCAAGAGTTTCCGGCAGACCAGTAGTTATGTCCATCTCGACCAGAACTCTGCACATTTTCCTCAAAGAACCAGTGAGTGACTGTGTGTCAAATGCGATGAACTTGCCCAGGGAGTTGCCTATAGCTCTAATGGCTCCTTCATTCCAGAGATGAAGTGGAAGACCCGGGAGAAGCACCCAAAGATGTCTGTGCTGAAAGAAGTCAGTGTCCGGATTGAAAGCCATTCACCAGCGCTTGAGCATAAGGCTGCTTCCACCGAAGACCCACAAAAAAGATAGTAACAATGATGCATCCTCATGAGATTTACAGTAGAAGCAGAGCCAACCTTTTTTGAGGTAAAGGGCTTCTGGGGAGTATCCTAAGAGAGAAAACAACTTAATCTTTATCCAGTCCTCCAGAGGTTGAGTGCTCAAGATTTTGTAGGAAATACGACCCACCAGAGCACAGATGGACATTTTGCAAAGGTCTTCTAAGCCCACTCCATCACCCAGCACCAAATGCTTAGTTCTTCTGTTTGATTTCCACTCCTTACGACCATAGGATGCAGCTCGGTGAGAGGATGGAGGGACTCTTTGAACATCCGGAAAGGTAGGACGGCTAGTGCAGTCAAGAGGTAAAGAGGTGTTGGAAGCAGGGAGGGGCCTATCAGGAACAGGAGGAGCGGTTCTCGGAGCAAAGACCTCTGTCAGTGGAGGAGAGACTAGTCCAACAGGGAAATCGGCGGGAACGGAAAGGCTGTTTGAAATGAAGGACTTGGAGGGAAGCTTCAATAGCTTATTTTCAAGGGAGTCCACTTTATCAAAAAGACCCACCTGTTTCCAGATGAGTTCGTGGGAAGGGTGCATAAGAGTGTTTGACAGTGAGTCCATTATAAATAATGGCTGAGGGACCACTGCAGGCCCACTAGTAATAAGTAGAGCAGTGAAAATGGAGAGTGCGGGCCAGTGGGAAAAAACGAAAAAAGAGGACGACAAGATGCTGTGTAACAGTTGTTGGTCGGGAGAGACAGGGCCTATCAAAGGTAATTCAGAAGTGATATAGATGTGAGATGGGTCCCATTCTCGAAGATACTCCACTGCATTCTATGTCCATTTAATTTAAGTTCCACGTTTAATTGATATTTCGCCAGAACTTGTAGTGTAGYGAAAGTAACGTTTGGATTCTAATACGTTGAAACTGTTGGTGCCAAGAGTTGGAGAAGACCCCGGYCTTAACAAGTGCTTGACKMGAGAATTTAAGTCGGTCTTCGTTTAAAGCTCTGTCCTTCSACGTGGATTTGTATTGCAGTCAGTGAAAGTGATGTCTGGATTTTAATATGTTGAAATTAATGTCTGGTTTTTAATAAGTTGAAATTGTGATTCCTAATAATAATATGTTTTATTTTTTGTGATRATTTTTTTAAAAACAATTAATATAATTAATATAATGGTTAACAAAATTATAATTTTACAGTGTTTAAATTGTATTTCTAAACAAATAAATATAAATTGATTTAGTAATCTTAAATTYTTTTAAAGTATTCAAAATATGCATTTTAAATCACTGAAATCTATCCTTYTACCTATATATTTTTTTTTAAATTTAACCAATTTTAAAAAATACCTATTTTCTTTTTTTAAATTTCACCAATTTAAAAAAAAACCATATGAAGATGCCAAAAATAAATAGAAAAAACCGTAAAATGTTTAAACTGCTTCACTTGAAAACTTAAATCGCTGCCCGACCAAACTCGAACTCTTCCCGAAGACGTCAGAGTGGGTGTTTTCAAATCTGTTTACTTTGGGTCAATCCACATTTTAAAATTGACTTCAAAGGCGGCTTTATATTGAAACGCTTCATATGTCCGAGTCCTCGCTGTCAATCCATATCCAACTTCCATAGATATGATATGCGGTATTTTAAAGGTTTTATCTTTTGGTTTTAAATAATTAATTTTTTTAGTTTGATTTTGTATGAAATTTGGTGATGAATAGTTAGATCTGTAAATTTAAGTTGTTAAATTTGTATAATCCTAGTGTTTTAAGTATTTTTCAACATATTAAATCCATTTATACATTCAAAAATGCAATTTACACAACAAAAATTAGAGATTTTGTCCAAATTTACATAGCCTAATTCCAATAAAAAAACCCAAAAAATAAAAAAACACTATAGGCCAAGGGACACTGTAGGCCTCCAAGTGATATTTTTCATTCAACTTTTAGCTTTGACTAACAAAGTTCAAACTAAAAATCGGATTTAGCGTCTTTAAATATTCTAATTTTATTAATAATTAGATCTCTTCTGATAAATCAGAAATAAATGAAGTATCTAACTGAAGATTATTGACTTCCACAATAATTAACAACTCTCTAAAATTATATAAAAAACATGGTTTAAAAGTTCTTTTCTTTTTATTCTTTTATTAAAATTTTATAAAATAAATCATGGTGAAATTCCTTTTTTTTAATTGTTTAACTAAATTTAAAATAAATAAATTAAATAAAATAACCAAAACATAGAATGTTTAGAGTATGGCCAAGGGAATTATAATAACATTTTGTTATTCCTAATTGAGTGCAAAAGTTAAAAACATGGAAAATATTATTGGAATTGGTGAAATAATTTGCAGGAACAATTTATACAAACATATGTTAAGAATTGGTGAAATAATTTATATGAACAATTTATACAAACATATGTTAAGTTTCATTTTATGATTTTTTTTTATTAATGGTAGTCTAAACTAAACAAGTTTAAAAGTTCTATTTATTGGTATTTTTGGTATATATTTTTCATCAATTTTGCTCAAAATCTTGACAGAAAAAATTAGAGTTGAATGGATATAATCAAAATGCCCTGAAATTTTTTAAAAATAAAAATAAAAATAATTAAAAATATTCCATAATTAACTTTCAATAATTAAAAAAATAAAAATAAAACTTTTCCATAATCTATTTTATAAAATTCCAATAAAATTTTAAAAAAAATAGAACTTTTCCATAATCTTATTATAATTTTATAGAATTGTTAATTATTCTTAAGTCCATAATCTTGACAGATTCAAATAGCTCTTCATATTTTACAATCTAATTATTTATATTAAAATTAGAAATATTTAAAATGGCTAAACCCGTTTTTCACTTGAATGGAATTATATTCAAAGAAAAGATGAATCGAGCTTCTCGCCGAGTCAAAGGTGCCGACTCTTAAATTTTAATCCAATGGTTCTTAGTTTGAACTTTGCTAGTCAAAGCTCAAAATTGAATGACAAATATCTGGAATTTACTTTGAACATATGTGATCATTGCCACTTGGAGGCTTACAGCCTCCCTTGGCCACAAAATCTATATATGTGGAAATTGGATAAGGTTTAGCACATTACTTTAGCACATTATGGATAAGGTTTAGCACATTATGGATAAGGTTTAGCACATAAGGTTTAGCACATTATTTTATTTTATGTGGAAATAAAATAAAATAAAATAAAAAATATAGAACATTTACATAGACTATGTCTTCTCAAGTGGTCATATTTGTTGGAAAGCACAATTTCAACCAATTGAAATCCAGACATTACTTTCACTGCAATACAAATCCACGTCGTAGGACAGAGCTTTAAACGAACACTCACTTAAATTCCCGAGTTAAGCACTTGTTAAGTCGGGGTCTTCTCCAACTGTTGGCACCCACAGTTTGAACCTATTGGAATCCAAACATTACTTTCACTACACTTCAAGTTCCGTTGAAATATCAATTAAACGTGGAACTTTAATAGGGTTTTAATCGAGTTCTTAAAGGAACTTGTATGTCTCCAATATTTCTGGAACAAAGCCATTGGTGTTTTTTGTTGCCGACACCTCCGTCTTGGGTTTGACAAGCCGCACCATTTTCTCTACTAGTTTCCATTCTTGGCGCATGATCGCTTCTTTGAAGAGGAATTTGTTGCGTAAAGGAATTTACAGAGATGGCAAATCCACTTGCTGAAACTTGTCTCAATGAAGACAATAAATTGGATGGCTCGAATTTTGTCAATTGGAAATTCAAAATGCAGACCTTGATAGAAGGTTATGGTGTATGGACGATCGTGAAAGAAGATGAAGCGCACACTGATGCGTCTGTAGGTGTGACAATGACAAAAATACAAGATTGGTATAAGTGGGAGAACAAATCTAAGGTATTATTATGAATGTATGTGAAAGATAATATAATTCATCACATTAGAGATGCTAAGACTTCTAAAGAAACCTCGAAAGCACTTAAAGAATTGTATGAGACTAATAATATAAATCATATTCTTTTTCTGAAGAGTAAATTTCTAAGTAGTAAAATGGATATAAATGAGTTTGTTAGTACTTTTCTTGGGAGAATTAAAGACATGAAAGATAAATTGGGAGGTATAGAAGAAAATGTGTCAAACATTGATCTTGGCACAATTTTCCTAAATGGAATGCTAGAGGACTATCAAATGTTTATAACAGGCCTTGCAACGAGAGAGAAAGATCTTATCTTTGAGGAACTGATAGGTATATTGCTGCAAGAAGAAGACATGCACACGAATTTGAAGCCTCAGAATTCAGACTTAGCAGTATGGACAAAGAAGAGATTCCCTAAATAGAAACCAGAAGAAGGAGAAAGAGGAGGAAATTCATTTCAAAGGAAGTCATTTCCAAAGCCAAATCAAGGTATGCTATATAATAGAAATGAACCTAAGTGTTTCTATTGTGGTAGGACTAGGCATCTTTCCTGAGAATGTAATAAGAAGAAAAATTATGAGGCTAGGCCCAAAGATACAAAAAAATCATGACATTTTGCAGAGGAAAACCCAAATTTTGATTCAAAATATATTAGACTATTTGTGTCTAATGTTGCATTGTTTGCTGAAACTAATGATGTTGATGCATGGTTTGTGGATTCTGGAGCTTCAATTCACATGACATGCAACAAGAATTGGTATATAAACTTTAAAGAAACACATAATGGTGCCCATATTTATATTGGAGATGATCGTTCTTATCAAATCAAGGGATATGGAGATATTCCAGTAACACTTCTGAATGGTACTGTCAAACACATTCATAATTTGGTGTATGTCCCTGGGATAAAGAAAAACTTTAATTTTGTGTCCACAATTACATATCAAAATTTGAAGATCGAATTCTTTAAGACACATTGTATAGTGAAGGACTTGCAGGATCATTATAGAATTGTTGCCTTGAGAGTCTGAGTTGGAGGTCTGTACAAACTTGATGTCACTAGTTAGCAAGAATCATCAAGAATTGACTTCTGCAACTATACCTACAGAAACTCTTTGGCACCAAAGGTATCTTCAAATTAATTATCATGATTTGTTGTTATTACAAAAACAAATTGTGGCTGAAGGACTCCCTATGTTGAAGAATGAGTATGTTTCTTGTGAAGGTTGTGCATTAGGAAAGATGTGCAGAGATGAGTTCCCTTCTAATTCTGATAGGAGAAAGAAAGTTGTATTAGAAATTATACATATTGATGTTTGTGGACTAATGCAGACAAGATCCTTAGGTGGTGCTTATTATTTTTTGTTATTTATTGATGACTGCACAAGATACACATGGGTTTATTTCCTTAGAAAAAAGAGATGTTTTTGTATACTTCAAGGAATTTAAAAACATGGTGGAGAAGCAAACA
>JZKD02S1683849.1:30368-44297 GCA_000966675.3 Picea glauca
AGGCCTTCATCAATTTGGTTTTAGAGTTTTGTAAAAAGGCAGTGAAATTGATGGAAGATCATGCACCCCTCTCAAAACTTGTCAAGACCGTCCAGAGATACCATGTCAAATTACATCATATGGTAGAAACACATGATCCCCTAGTCGATGCTCCATTTACCAAATTCGGTGATCCTCTAATCACATGCACACTCCACATGATTCTTGACGATGAAGTTGTGGGTTTAGTTTTAAGAAATGACCACTATGTATCCCAGTGACATCACAATGAACCACATATGTTGAAAACCATGTTTAGATATTTCTATTAGCAGCAAAAATAAGAATAATTTATAAGTAAACTTAAAGTAATTAGGTGTTTGTCTCTATCACTGACAAGCTCAGTGATGTCATTCAATCTTATTTAGATTCAATTGGCCTTATAACATGCCAACTTCGATGTTCTAGTTATCTAAGACTTAGCAACATTCAACTATGTCTCATTTTCCAAATGAGTTCTTATATCATGGAGATAGTTCATATATCTAAGTCAATATAGCAACACTTTGGTTCTCCCATTCTCATTCCACCTTGACCAATTCATAGACCTTTGATGGTATACGATGTGAATAAATAGGAACTATATCTAACTTTCTATCGAGTTAGGTTGTTTTAGTCAATGTTGCAGTTATGATTACCAATGTTGACTTTAACTTACCCCTTGGTCATGACAAGTGCGCCCTAATGGATTAGGGAAGTTTGGGGACCCAAGGGAGGCTCCTCAACCTGGAAAAGACCCCAACTAGTGTACAAGGCCCAAGAGAGGTCATAAGGACAAATAAGGACAAGTGAGTCATTTACCCCCAGGAGGAAATTTGTTGAGTGCAAGGGTCAGTAACCTCAATCGGTTGGTTTGGACAACGAATAACCTCACTGAATAAGTGATTTTTCTTTTGGGGGGTAAATCGTATACATTAAGGCTCAAGAAGGTTTAGTCACTAGGTTTGGAGACTCACTGGCCTCCCAACCTAGAAAGTTTCCTTTTCTTGGCTAAATTATCCAAATATACAAAAAAATTGACACCTTTATTTTCTTACTTCAATGATGAAGGTTCAATTACTAATTTTTAAAGGAATTTTGGTCTCCTGACTTACTGATTTATCTATCATGAGGAAAAATCATGGATTGGGAAATCAACAAGTCCTTCAAGTCAACGACTTAGATGTTTTCTTGACAAAATGGTTCATTGAGATAACAACAAAAATATTGAAGGAGATTCTACAATGTGAATTCTCCATTACTCAAAAAACAAATTAAACTCTTATTCTATACAACATTGAGTTTCTTGCATGGTTGCTTGGTGATTTAAAACTTCTTCAACTCTTCAACAATACTAAGGAGTCATGAAGGGATCCAATACCTTCAGAAATATTTACACATCAAATTCAGGCTTGAAAAATTAATCCTAAATCCTCATAGATATAAACTACCTCATCTGTGAGCTCAATATCAACAAACTAAAAGTATTGGCAAGCGACTAAAAATAAATTTAAATGAGTGTTGGTGGAATCCCTTGATTTCTCAACTTGCAACTTACGCAACTTTATGCAATTTACGCAACTTTAAAGTTGGATAGTTGGAGGAGAATGATCATTTTGAAGGTGCTAGACCTCTTCCTACACACCACCATATCACTATCCAAATTTATAAATCAACATGAAACTTACACAAATTTATGCAACTACCCAACAATTGGTTTTATTTTGCATTGAAGAGTGTGCCCTAATGGATTAGGAAAGTTTGGGGACCCAAGGGAGGATCCTCAACCTAGAAAAGACCCCAACTAGTGCACAAGGCCCAAGAGAGGTCATAAGGACAAAATAAGGACAAGTGAGTGATTTACCCCAAGGAGGAAATTTGTTGAGTGCAAGGATCAATAACCTCAACCGATTGGTTTGGACAACAAGTAACGTCACTGAATAAGTGATTTTTCTTTTTGGGGGTAAATCACATACCTTAAGGCTCAAGAAGGTTTAGTCACTAGGTTTGGAGACTCATTGGCCTCCCGACCTAGAAAGTTTCCTTTTCTTGGCTAAATTATCCAAATATACAAAAAAATTGACACCTTTCTTTTCTTACTTCAATGATGAAGGTTCAATTACTAAATTTTAAAGGACTTTTGGTCTCCTGACTTAGYGATTTATCTATCATGAGGAAAAATGATGGATTGGGAAATCAACAAGTACTTCAAGTCAACGACTTAGATGTTTTCTTGACAAAATGGTTCATAGAGATAACAACAAAAATATTGAAGGAGATTCTACAATGTGAATTCTCCATTACTCAAAAAAAAAATTAAACTCTTATTCTATGCAACATTGAGTTTCTTGCATGGTTGCTTGGTGATTTCAAAACTTCTTCAACTCGTCCACAATACTAAGGAGTCATTAAGGGATCCAATACCTTCATATATATTTACACATCAAATTCAGGCTTGAAAATTTGATCCTAAATCCTCATAGATATAAACTACCTCATGTGCAATCTCAATATCAACAAACTAAAAGAAGTATTGGCAAGCGATTAAAAATAAATTTAAATGAGTGTTGGTGGAATCCCTTGATTTCTCAACTTGCCACTTACACAACTATATGCAACTATATGCAACTTTATGCAACAATGCAACTTATGCAACTATATGCACCTATATGCAACTATATTGCAACTATATGCAACTTATGCAACTATATGCAACTTATCCAACTATATGAAACTATATGCAACTTTATGCAACAATGCAACAATATGCAACTTTATGCAACAATGCAACTTATGCAACTATATGCAACTTATCCAACTATATGAAACTATGCAACTATACGCAACTTTATGCAACAATGCAACTTATGCAACTATATGCAACTTATGCAACTATGAAACTATATGAAACTTATGCAACTATATGCAACTATATGCAAATATGCAACTATATGACAATTTTGTATGCAACTATATGCAACAATGCAACTTATGCAACTTTATGCAACTATATGAAACTATATGCAACTTATGCAACTATATGAAACTATGCAACTATATGCAAGTATGCAACTTATCCAACTATATGCAACTATATGAAACTATGCAACTATATGCAACAATGCAACTTATGCAACTATATTGCAACTATATGCAACTATGATGGTACCACAAAATTATATTCGCACGATAACTTATCTTCTTGTTTTAACGAGTGTAGGTACCACCAAATAGGTATATGTCAAATCTATCTTCCTCGAGTGATGATCAAGATATACTAAGAGAGGTTGAAAGTGAGATGTGTTGTACTAGATCTACCGGTTCTAGATCAACTAGATCTGAAAAGGTAAGGAAAAGATTTCGTATACGCATGCAATTTTTTATTGCCAACGGAGGGTCATGTAATTATGATGCTAAGAGCATAGGTGACATTGAGTTTCCTTGAGGTATATACATCTAGTGAAACGATGGGCACCTAAGGAGCTACCTGAAGTGGACAAAGATTTCTTCATCAGTGGGAGGATGTATCGCATTGCTCCTTCATCCTTACATGGATTGGGGTTATTTTCCATGGATGACATAAAGGTCGGCTATGGCATTGTAACTAAATTGATGGAGTATGTCGGACCATTATAAAAATACAATCATTGGTTGATGTTAGTCTGATATACGCGAAGTATGCGGAGATACGGAGTTGTCGCAAATTATATACACCTAGTAGATAACAATCAAAATAAAGGGGAAACTATGTATATTGATGGAAGGCCAAAAGCCACTGGAAACATTGCGGGCTTTATAAATAGTACATGACCAGTGGAAACAAATAAGAAACCGAATTGCATATTTGAGGGACGTGAAAGAAATCATATATTTGTATGTGCAACAAAAACAATAGTTCCAGGTGAAGAGTTGTTGATCGATTACAACTTAAATCAAATAGATGGAGGGGGTGAGACTATGGGGGTAAATATATTACATACCATTCAACTCAACCTTTGATCAATCATTATTATAATTTATCACTACAATATTTCAATTTTTTACTGCATATATTTCATTTTTCATTATTTATTTTCTGATATTACTGCAATATTTCATTTTTTTTAATGTTACAATTACTTTCATAACTCTTGTTGATTAATTTATTGTGTCAACATCTATCCAGGGTGACCGTGAGATATCACAGGCTACATATGTCCAGGGTGACCGTGGAAAGGAACCCATTGTGCCTCAGCAGGTAAATGTTAAATACAGTAATAACTTTGACTACAACAACTAAATTTCTGAAATTTCATTATTTTTTTTCTGATATTACTGCAATATTTCATTTTTTTAATGTTACAGGTGAATTTCATAAATTTTTTTGATTGATTTATTGTGTCAACTTTTGTCCAGGGTGACCATGGCCAAAAATCACCTGCTACATATGTCCAGGGTGACCGTGGAAAGGCACCCGCTGTGCCTCAGCAGGTAAATGTTAAATATAGTAACACCTTATGACTACAACAACTAAATTTCTGAAATTTCATTATTTTTTTTCTAATATTACTGCAATATTTCATTTTTTTAATGTTACAGGTGAATTTCATAACTTTTTTTGATTGATTTACTGTGTCAACTTCTGTCCAGCGTGACTGTGGCAGAAAATCACTTGCTACATCTGTCTAGGGTGACCGTGGCAGAAAATCATTTGCTACATCTGTCCAGGGTGACCGTGGAAAGTCACCCGATGTGCCCCAGTAGGTAAATGTTAAATACAGTAACAACTTATGATTACAACAACTAAATTTCTGAAATTTCATTATTTTTTTTCTGATATTACTCCAATATTTCATTTTTTAAATGTTACAAGTGAATTTCATAACTTTTGTTAATTGATTTATTGTGTCAACTTTTGTCCAGGGTGACCATGGCCAAAAATTACCCACTACATCTGTCCAGGGTGATCGTGAAAAGGCACCCGTTGTGCCTCATCAGGTAAATGTTAAATACAATAATAACTTATGACTACAATAACTAAATTTCTCAAATGTTAAAGTTCATCTCATTAATTTTATTCATCAATGTATTGTGGCATGGTCAACATGAGAAGACTCCCACTGAGGATATTGATGAGGACGAAATATTGTATTCCACTGACCCAATGACAACTGTAGCGAAGGCCTTGAAGAAGGATAACATAGAATATCTAGGTTTTCTTAGCAAAAGACCCCTGACACAGGAGGACATGGAAAGAATTGTAGAGCTACAAAATACAATAACTAATTTTGGGGTAAGTGGCATCTTCACATATTTTTATCAGCTATGACAATTTCATATCCGTTTGTTTGTTTTATATTTTCTATATGATCCGATAAAGTAAAGTTTTTCGTTTGTAGGAGTTTTTAAACCCCGTGTGTCGAGAATCTGACGATCCTGCAACTTCTATAGGTAGCAGTGATGGTCCAATGCAACAAAAATGTTGACATAGAAAAGTGCAAGTGAGGCTTTTTGAGCTTTCTGAGGTTCCTGTCGAATCCATTGATGAGCACAATGATTTTGACTAGCATGACACGCATAACAAATTAACAGCGCCAAATCACTATATGTCACCTTTCTGGTGGATGACGAATGTGTTTTGATCAAGAGTCAGAAGATTGTAGGTAATTGTTAATTAATTGATTCATTTTTATCATGAAATTGAAATGGACATTTGTTGAGATTATTATAAATTAATGGATAACACGTTTTTGCAGGAAAAAATGTTTTCTATAGAAACTTAAATGACAAAGCATTGGAGTTGTTTGGCCCCACCATTCCCACACAGTGGAATGGCCAAGATAGCAAAAAGAAAGATGATTTAATAGACCACATGGTAAATTTGTTCGGCAACACTTTCAACAAGAAATTGGTTACAAAGTTAGCCGACGAGAATTTAAAATATACCAGGGCCCAATATAGGGAGAAATTGCAATTAGACCTCAAGCATGAGCGGCCTCCTATGGTTTCAGAGAAAGAGTGGAAGGCCCTGATAAAGGATGCAAATGAGAACTTGTTTTAGACATCCACGAGCTAGTCAAGCAAGGTACAACACATGTCATATTATTAGTGAAATATGATCATTTATGTTTTTCTTGTCATATTATTAGTGACATATGATCATTTATGTTTTTCTTTCCTGTTTTAAGTAACAATTCAGATATCTATTTTTTTTCAAAAATTTCACATGTAGGCTACCAGACACCTCCAAAGCAACCAAGGCTAGAGTGGAAAAGCACGGGCAACATAAACTAGGCCAGGGTGGCTATGGGAAACTAAAAGCCCGAATCGTAAGATTTAAATAATTAACTTTGGTTAATATTTATTTAATAATAGCGAACAAATATATGTTTTTGTTATTGGTATTTTTAATGGTGTTATGCATTGCAGTTAAATATGTTCGACACTACTGCCACCGAGGAGGAACTAAAGCTTAGTTACAAGCACGGTTTTAAAAGTGTCATTGAATATAGGAAAATCTTGGGCCAGGATCCAATCTCCCTATAAATGTGTTGAACTTGCACAAAATAGATCTAGATAAACAATAATACACACATTTGCAGAGAGAATTGGAGAAAGAAGAAGAAGGAGAGAAAGAATGAAAGAATTCTCATTAACCGTTGTGAATAATGAATAGTTTACAGATGATATACTCTGTATAGCTCAATGAGTGCACACTGGAGGTGAACCAATGCACTATAGTGGTGGTCTATATTGATCTGGACACACACCAACAATTACGGGAGTGAACTGCCACCTAGTCTAGTCTCTCAGGAAGTTACGAGAGTGAACTACCACCTAGTTGAGTTAACTAGTCAACTAGTCTTCAGTTAACTGACTGAACAAAGAGTAGTGAGGAGTTAACTCAGGGAATCAAGGCTAATGCACCAATTTGGTGATGATCCCAAGGCAAGGTCGAATTAGCATGGTGATGATCCCAATGTTGCATGGTGATAAAACCAATGCAACATCTAAAGTCAACTCAACTAGTCAAACTGAAGTGTCAACTGAAAGACAATATTCTCTAGGTGGAATATTCTCCCCTAAAATATAGGAGACTGGATAATGACTAATTATGACTAATAAACAAGGAAAAATAAATCCTAGGCGTGTGTGAAGTAATTCCAACATCCCCCCTGAACATCACTATGGTGAAAATAAAGAATGGGTCCTGGCAATGAGGCCATGTTAGGTACCCAAATACAAAAGATACAATGAAAATAAAGTGAGGAAAGAGGGAAAACCTCAGGGGAAAAAACCCCCCTCAAGGTACAATGTATGTAAAAAGAAGAACTACAGTTGCTAAGCATTTGTGTCATTCACTCTAAGATGGCTTCGCAGAGAATGGAAATTCTAATCAGTGAAGGTCTTGGGGAAGATGTATGTCGTATGTTCTACTGAAGGACAAAATTGTAAGTTGATGATCCCCTCATGTACTAAGTCTCATATGTAGTGCACGTGGATCTCGATGTGCTTCGTTCGTTGCTTTTAAACTGGATCTCTGCATAACTTCAGAGTGCTCTGGTTGTCACACCAGATGAAGATCAGTCGATGAAACTGAATGCCCAACTCAGTGAGAAAATGTTGTAGCCACATAGCCCGAATGGTTATGTTAACTACCCCTCTGTACTCTTCCTCGGATGAAGATAGAGAAATGATAGCTTGCTTCTTGCTTGACCAAAAGATAGGCCCGAAACCAAGACTAAGTGAGTAACCAGATATGGGCGTACGATCAGTGCTATCGCCATCCCAGTCGGAATCAATAAACCTGATGAGATCTAATGTAGATTATGTTGCATAATGAATCCCAAAGGTGATGGTGCCCTGTACGTATCGAAGGATACACTTTGCAGCTTTCTAGTGTAGCTCATGCGGCTCCTGCATGAACCTGGAAACTGCGCCAACTGCATATGAGAGTTCTGGTCTAGAGTGTGTGAGATACAACAAGCTCCCCACTAGCTGTCTGTACAGTTTTTTTTCAACCAGTGGAGTCTCCCCTCCATCCTTAAGTTTGACTCATGATAGGAAAGGAGTCGGAGCAAACTTGCAGTCTGTCATGTGAAATCTCTCAAGGAGATCTCGTGCATACTTGGCCTGAGACAGTTTGATGCCTGATGCATCCTAACTGATCTCAAGTCCAAGGAAGAAGTGTAGCGAGCCCATGTCTGTCATCAAAAACTTGTCATGTAGAATCCTCTTGACTACAACAATCGTTGAATTTGAGCACCCGGTGATCAACAAATCATCGACATACAGAAATAAAAGTAGAAGTGAATCAACCGTCCTGAGCATGTAGACATTGTTAAATTATGAGCTTGAGTTCTTATGCAGATTAATTCTTTTATTTTCTTCAATACTTTGATTCCATCTTAATACACTTCAACAATTCCAAATCATAATCGAATAGCAATAATTATGTAGATAAGTAAACATGCATATCAACAACACATATACCCTGGGGAAACCCTGTACAGGGAGAAAAACCCCAGCAAACAATATTCCTTTATTGCATTAATAATGTAAGATCTCTTACAAATATCCACCATAAATTTTCTTCTATCAAAGATCTTTCCAAGATGACTCTGACCTGACAAAGACTTACAAGACCTTGCTGAAATACACCTCTGATGTGTTGCCTCTTTATCACTGATGTGCTCCTCTATTACTTCACCCTCGACCTGCATATGAAAACTATGCTTCAAAACTATGTTGCAGAACTATGTTGAAGAGAGGATTCAACCTCTTCTTATATAGGCTGAAGAGGGGAAGAGGGAAAGCTCGAAATAGTAACATGATTGCATGCATTAAACATAACTCAACTTCATGCTTTAGTTCGAACTTAGAACTAGACTTAAGATTGGTTACAACTCAGCATTACACTTTAGTTCGAACTTAGAACTAGACTTGAGACTGACATGATTTAGTTCGAACATAGAACTATACTTAAGACTTTAGTTGCAACTCAACATTACACTTTAGTTCTAACATAGAACTAGACTCAAAACTTTAGTTGCAACTCAACATTACACTTTAGTTCTAAAATAGAACTAGACTCAAGAATTTAGTTGCAACTTAACATTACTAAAATAGAACTAGACTCAAGACTTTAGTTTCAACTCAACATTACACTTTAGTTCTAACATAGAACTAGACTCGAGACTTTATTTACAACTCTTGACAAGGCAATTTGAAATTCTCTTCATGGTGGATAATGTTTACACGTGCCAACACACTACATCAATACAATTACATCATTTGCAATATTAGGAATATCGTTTGTTTCTAGCTCATAAGAATTTTACATTCAACCTAAATTTTGCTAGATACCTTGACTTTTGTTCATGGCTCACAAGGTTTGACTAGGCTCACAGAGGTTTTATGTTCCCCCTGACTTTTTCATTAGTCTATCTATGCTCACAGAGGTTGTACGTTCCCCCTGAATTTTTCAATAGTCTGTCTATGCTCACTGAGGTTGTAAGTTCCCCCTGAATTGTGCATTAGACTCACATAGCATCTCGTTCATCCTGAATTTTGGTTTGACTCATAGAGGTTATACGTTCCCCTTGGCTTTTGTCAATACCTCACAAGACTGGTTGATTCTCCAAATCTCCTTGGCTATCCTCAGGGTGGCCCATATGGCCTCTCATTAGAGAATGGCTGTCGATGCTGCCAAATTTAACTCTCCCTCTCAACAAGGAAGTAATTCTCAGCCACACCAAGCTTTCCTCTCAGCTACAAAAACTGTCTCGAGGTCAGAGGCTTGGCCAGGATATCAACTACTTGCTCGCTCGTGGCTATGTATTGTAACTTTACAGTTTTTCTCTGGACCAAGTCTTGGATGTAGTGGCACCTCATGTCAATATGTTTTGACCTGTCGTGAAATACTGGGTTCTCTGTCAACTTTATGAAACTTTGGTTATCACAGTGAACCACCGTCATATCGAGCTTGTCACCAAACAACCCAAAAACCAATTTTCTGAGCCATACTACTTCCTTGCTAGCATCACTTGCTGCAATGTACTTAGCCTCTGTTGTACTCTGTTCAATGGATCCCTGCTTCTGGCTTGACCACAAGATCATATCTGGAAGTACTCTTCCAATCCACTAGTCTTCCTGCCCAGTCAACATTTGCATACCCATGCAGAAATAAACCACCACTGGATGTATATCTTGGACCATAAGTAATCGTCCCTCTGAGATATCTCAAGATATGATTTTCTTCCACCCAGTGTCTATGTCTCGGTTTAGTCATGAACTAACTCATTGCAATCACTGCATAGCATATATCTAGCCTAGTGTGGGTCATGTACATCAATGATCCAATCAACTACCTATACATGGTGGGATCCACCAAATCTGAACCTGTATCAGAATCATGCAGCTTCCTCAGGTTGGTAACCATCAGAGTATACAAGGATTTGCAATCCATCATACCAAACCTCTTTAGTACATCCACTATGTATTTTCCTTGTGCCAAAAATATCTCGCCCTGTCTTTGCCACACTTCCAATCCTAGGAGGTAATGCATCAAGCCTAAGTCTTTCATCTCGAATTCTGAGGTTAGCTCCCTCTTACACCAGGCTATTAGCTCTTAATATCCTGTTAGAAAGAGATCATCAACATATAGGATTAGTATAACAGGTTGGTTACCTCTTACCTTGAAGTACAGATTTGCATCAACATCACTTTTATGAAAGCCCGGGATTTTAAGAAAGCCATCAATCTTGTCATACCAAACTCTGGGAGCCTACTTAAGACCATACGAGGCCTTCTTTAGCTTGCATAAATGAGTGCCTTTGTTATGCAGTATAAAACCATCTGGTTGTTCCACAAAGACCTCATGTTCAATCTTACCATTCAAAAATGTTGTTTTTACAACCATCTGATGTAGCTTCCAACCAAGTACGGAAGCTAAAGAAATAATAGCTCGAATGGATGTATACCTGGCTACAGGATAAAAAGTCTCTTCGTAGTTGATTCCTTCTTTCTAAGTGAAGCCTCTAGCTACAAATCATGCTTTGAACTTTCCCACACTTCCATCAGCTGCATGTTTGATCTTATAGATCCATTTGGAAGAAACCACTAATTTGTCTTTTGGCCTTGGCACAATGTCCCAAACATTGTTCTTTACAATATATATGTATTCCTCAAGCATGGAATCATTCCATAATTTTAATTTATCTGCTTCTTCAAATGAAGAAGGTTCGACATCACTAATGATGCTCATCAGTGCAACATAGCCTCCAAACCTATGAGGCCTCTTCCTTTCCCTGAAAGTTCCTTTGGGAGTAGCTATCCTTTCTGCTTCCTGCACTATTTATTTAAGCCACCTTGGATTCCTTTTGGCTGGAGGTTCTTCAAGAGTTCTTTCTAATACTTCAGCAGGTTCTATGGGCTCATCAATCGACCCTTCACAAGGTTCCTCCCTCTGATCATCTGACTCTTCATTTTTAGAAGAGGTTGAAGCTGGATGAACTGCTTCTGAATCCTACTGAAGCTCTCTAGATTTCTTAAATGTAGCTTCCTCATGGAAATTCACATCTCTGCTTACCTCTATTTTCCTCTGACCTGGTACATAAATCCTGTAAGCCTTGGAGTTCTCACTGTACCCCACAAAAACCCCTTTCTTGCCTGAGGGTTCCATCTTTGTCCTCTTTTCCTTAGGGACATGAGTATACACAAGACATCCAAATATCCTTAGATTTCCTACTTCAGGTTTGATCCCTGAGAAGACCTCTTTAGGAGTCTTGACCTTCAAAATATCATGTGGACACCTGTTTTGAATATACACGGTAGTGGAGGTAGCTTCTTCCCATAAAGAATTTGGCAGATCCTGGTCAAACATCATTTCTTTCGCTACCTCACAAATAGTCCTATTTTTCCTCTCAGCGACACCGTTTTGCTGAGGGTTATATGGCATGGTCAACTATATCTTGATTTCTGCTGACTTGCAGAAATCCTCAAACTGAAGAGATTCAAACTCTCCTCCATTGTTTGTTCTAAGGATTCTGATGTGTTTCTATGTCTGCTTTGCAATAAAGGCTTTATAATCTTTGAATTTATCAAATGTGTCACTTTTAGATTTAAGAAAATTTATCTAACATTTTCTTGAGTAATCATCAATAAAAATGACATAATACAAAAAACCACTGAGTGAGGGAGATGACATGGGACCACATACATCAGAATGAACCAGATCTAATATGCCCTAAGCTTTGTTGTCACTACTAGGAAATGATTTATTTATATTTTTACTAAGCATGCATCCCTTACAAATTTCATTTTTACTAAGAGAAATAGAGGGCATGCCACATACCATGTTCTGTAGATCTGGAAGAGCTTTGTAATGAAGATGTCCAAGTCTTATGTGCCACAACTCATTGGAGCTAGTCGCGTCATGAGCCAATGCCTAAACTGACTGTCCTGACACAACGTACATTCATCCACTACGAGTTCCAATGGGTTCTGCTATACTTAAGTGGCTACCTTTATGCCATATTAGTGCCTTCATATCCTTGAAGATCACCCAATATCCCTTGTCCTCAAGGGTTGCAACTGATAGTAGATTCTTCTTTAGCCCTAGAACATATAATACTTCATCAACATGAAGTCTAGCCCTGGATTCCAATCTAAAGGAGATAGAGCCTACTCCCTCTATCTTGTAGCATTTTTCATCCCCAAGCTCGACCTGCTCTGCAAAAGATTTGGTCTCGAAATTTGAGAGGATCTCCTTGTACCTTGTCATGTGCTTTGATGCACCACTATATACTAACCAAGTCTTCGGCCCCGTGGAAACTGAACTGGATAAGGAAGAAACCAAATAATATTCTTTCTTATTTTCTTTCTCATTTGAAGGACTTTTTTTATTTCTTTTGGATTCATCATCCTCAACAGTTGAGGCATGATGTTTTCCTTTCCTAGGATATTTCTTTCTAAACCAACAATCTTTAGAAAAATGAACCAATTTATTACAACTAAAGCATTTAATCTTAGATGTATCAATATTCTTTCCTTTGAATGTACCTTTGGTGTTTGGCTTCCTCTGAGAGCCTTTCTAGAAAGTGCCTTTCTTCTTTCCCTTGAATCTTGATGCTAAAGTTGAGTGCTCTTCTTTCGTTGGCTCGCTCCTGGTAGATGTGCGACTCTCCTCCCGAAGGAAATCATGCCATAACCTCTCAAACGTGGGTTGAATCTCTCTCCCACTTACACTGGATAAGAAGGTCTCCCATGAAGAAGGAAGACCATCAAAAATGGCCTGCACTAAATCATCATCGTCCACTGTCACCCCTATGACCAAAAGTTGATCTCTGATCTGAGCTATCCTGGAATAGAAAGATGCCATTGATTCACCTTTCTCCATCTTCAAATACTTAAGCTTGTGCTTAAGTGTCCTCTTTTGACTTGGAGCCTATTTCTCATACAGATTCACCAAGGTATCCATATAGTCCTTGACAGTCATTAATGAAGTCATTGCAAGCATTATACTGTCTTTGACTGAGTCAAAGATGATTCGCTTGGCCTTTGCTTGACTCTTCCTGAAGGTCATTCTTCTTGCATTATTCATTGGTTCCTCCACCACTGTGGTCACATATTGCTCGAGATCACGCTCTTGCAAGATATTTGTTATACGGAGCTTCCACAAATTAAAGTTCGTAGCTCCTTCGAGCCTATCTTCGGCCCTAAATGAAATGAAGGATGCCATGGTCCTCACAATTGAAACTTAATCAATCTTGCTTGGATCTGTGTGTACCTGCTGCTACACTTCAACACATTTAACACACCCTAAGTTCTGATACCATGTTAAATTATGAGCTTGATTTCTTATGTGGATTAATTCTTTTATTTTCTTCAATACTTTGATTCCAGCTTAATACACTTCAACAATTCCAAATC
>JZKD02S1683849.1:44347-54873 GCA_000966675.3 Picea glauca
AGAAAAACCCCAGCAAACAATATTCCTTTATTGCATTAATAATGTAAGATCTCTTACAAATATCCACCATGAATGTTCTACTCTCAAAGAGCTTGCCAAGATGACTCTGACCTGAAAAAGACTTACAAGACCTTGCTGAAATACACCTCTGATATGATGCCTCTTTATCACTGATGTGATCCTCTATTACTTCACCCTCAACCTACATATGAAAACTGTGTTTCAAAACTGTGTTTCAGAACTGTGTTGAAGAGAGGATTTTACCTCTTCTTAGATAGCCTGAAGAGGGGAAGAGGGGAAGCTCGAAATATTAACCTGATTGTGTGCATTAAACATAACTCAACTTCATGCTTTAGTTCGAACTTAGAACTAGACTTGAGATTGGTTACAACTCAACATTACACTTTAGTTCGAACTTAGAACTAGACTTGAGATTGGCATGCTTTAGTTTGAACTTAGAACTAGACTTAAGACTTTTTGCAACTCAACATTACACTTTAGTTCTAACATAGAACTAGACTCAAGACTTTAGTTGCAACTCAACATTACACTTTAGTTCTAAAATAGAACTAGACTCAGGACTTTAGTTGCAACTCAACATTACACTTTAGTTCTAACATAGAACTAGACTCAAGACTTTAGTTACAATTCTTGACAAGGCAATTCGAAATTCTCTTCATGGTGGATAATGTTTACACGTGCCAATGCACTAGATCAATACAATTACATCATTTGTAATATTAGGAATATCATTTGTTTATAGCTCATAGGAATTTTACATTCAACCTAACTTTTGTTAGATACCTTGACTTTTGCTCATGGCTCACAAGGTTTGACTAGGCTCACAGAGGTTGTACATTCCCCCTGACTTTTGCACTAGACTATCTATGCTCACAGAGGTTGTACGTTCCCCCTGACTTTTGCATTAAACTCACATAACATCTCGTTCGTCCCGTCTTTTGCTTTGACTCGCAGAGGTTGTACATTTCCCCTGTCTTTTGTCAATAACTCACAAGACTGGTTGATTTTCCAAATCTCCTTGGCTAACCTCAGGGTGGCCCATATGGCCTCTCATTGGAGAATGATTGTCGATGCTGCCAAATTTAATGGAAATTCGGGTCTGATTTACAACATACAAAGTTCTGTGACAACAGGTAGGAATCCATCTTGGCATACCATGCCCTTGAAGCCTGCTTGAGGCCACAAAGTGACTTCTTTAGTCGACAGACCAAAGATGAGTCCTGCATAAATCCCTGGGGCTACTCCATGTAGATCTCCTTAGAGAGATCACCATGAAGAAATGCATTCTTCACGTCCATATGATGGACTTCCCATCCATTAGCTACCGCAATGGCAAGTGCCAAACGTATGGAATCCATCTTCGCTAATGGAGAGAAAATATCATCATAGTCAATACTATGAACCTACTGAAAGCCATTGGTGACAAGCCTAGCTTTGTATCTATTGATATGTCCATCCATTGTGCTCTTGGTCTCGTAGACCCATCTGCATATGACAAGTTTCCTCCCAGAAGGAAGGGGAACCAGATCCCAAGTCTAGTTCTCAAGGAGGGAGTTGTACTCCTCCTGCATGGCGGATTCCCAAAAGGGATTTCAAGCAGCCTCACCATAAGACTGGATCTGAAGACTGAACCAAAAAAATATGCCTGGAGGGAAATGGTTCAGTGGCAGTGATGCAATAAGAGGTTCCTAAAAATCAGATCGAGTCCTCCTAGTATCGGTTGGATCACCAACAAGATCCCCTGCATCCTAAAGAGTATTTTGTGCCCACTTGGGCCTCTACTCTGGCTCTGCAACTACATCTGGATACTCTAACTCTGCATTTAATTGTACTGACTTTGAATCTGAATCATCTGATTCCTTTGAATCAGAACTCTCATCTGAAGAAGAGTCGGTATGTGCATGCTCATCATCTCGGACAGGTGGAATAATGAAGGTGTTTGCATGCGGCTGTTGAGATGCATGCGAGACACTTTCCTCAAATTGGACACCATGCTCAATGATGAGCTGGTCTGAGGAAATATCAATAAGACGATATCCCTTCACACCGTCAGGGTATCCAACAAAAATTCACTCAGTGCTCTGTGGATCAAGTTCCTTCCTCTTTTTAAAGGGAATCCTGGCCCATGGACGTGAACAAAAAATGCTAAAGTGGGTCACTTCTAGTTTGAGGCCACTCCAAGCCTCATAGGGGTCTTCTCCTTGACATATATGTTGCACAGTTAATTGCTTTAGCCCATAGTCTCTGTGGTAGTGACTTTGCATGCAACATGCAAGATGCCATCTCCTTTAGAGATCGGTTTTTCCGCTCAACAACTTTGTTTTGCTACGGAGTATAGGGAACTGTGTACTGCAACCTGCCTCATGGCAAAGATTATGGATCTCATGATTTACATACTCTCCCCCATTATCAGTTCTAAGGACTTTTATCTTATTTCCGAACTGTTTCTCAACCAAGGCTTTGAAATCTTTGAGGTGTTGAAAGACTTCAGATTTTTTCCTGAGAAAGTAGATCCATGTAAAATGTGAGAAATCGTCAACAAAAATGAAAACAAACCTCTCTTTGTTGATCGATGGATGCAAAAAAGGACCCATGAGGTCACTATGGATCATATCTAAATGTCCGAAAGCTCGCTGAGACTTTCCTTTGTCGAATTTCTCTTGAGGGTGTTTTTCGAGAACACATCCCTCACACAGTCCCTTGGAGAAATGGATATCTGGTAGACGATAAACCAATATATGATTTCTAAGATACTGTATGTATCTGAAATTCAAATGTCCAAACCTTTTGTGCCATATCCTACTACTTTCATCAGCATGAGTAAGCAGTAAATCAGAATCAGGTTCAATGAATTCAGAAAATGTATACAATCTAGACTGATGATTTACCTCACCGCTAGCAACCTTGGAGTTGGTTTGCATGTCGTAGATGTTAACGGAATTTGGTGTGAATATGAATTTCTTTCCGGTGCCATAATTCATCATCTTATACATAGAGAGAAGGTTGATAGAAATTTTGGGAACATGAAACACATTCTCGAAGCTTCCGTTGGTGAGTTCAATCCTTCCTTTGTCGGTGACTTCGACAGAAGAGTTGTCCCCCATCAGAATAGGAGGACCTTTGCATGCATATAATGAAGAATATACTTCCTTTGAGGTAGCCATGTGATGTGATTCTCCTGAATAAACGATCCAAGCATTGGGAGAGGAGTTGATGGCAATCAAGGCATGGATAGAAATTTCTTTATTGGAATTCAAATCTTCTGGCTTCTTCTTCTTGGCACCCTTGGGGATGCGATCTCCAAGGTTGTTTTTCTGAAGTATTTGAGACATTAGATCTATTTTTTTTTTGCATGCATGCAAATTCCGAATGGAATCCTTTGTGACAATATGTGCATTTCTCCCCTTTTCTTCCCTTTTCCCCTTTGGATCTGGAGGCATCGGTGAAGGGTTTTGTGTACCCTTCCTTCTTCGTATGTGAATGAGATTTCCATTTATATTTATCTTTATATTTCTGATATTTTTGGCTTCCATCATGCAAAGTGAGTGAATGCGCCCTTGGGCCTTTGATTGTGCCCATGTTGATGATCTTGGTTTGCTCTTATGTCAGGGATTTGATAAAGTCCTCAAGAGAAGGCATCTTTCAGGTCGCTCCAAAGGAGAATCTGACAGTATGGAATGTGGATACGAATACATAGAATTCAGGACCAAGCTTGGAGAGAATGGTGAGAACCATTTGTTTCTCCTCCTTCGATTTATTAACCCTGCAAACTTTGAGTTGCGACAATAAATCCTTGAATTTTGTAAAGAAATCTTGGATATTATTGAAGATTTTTTTATCGAATGTGAGCAGCTCCACCTCCAACATGTGTCCCCTCATATCATATTGTTTTCCAAATAGCCCTTCCAAGGTGGTACAGGATTCATTGCGATGACACCGATGATTGCCACACGTCCCTCCAACGGACGATCCCGATCTCGTCGGGATTTCGGAACTTTCGATGCCCTAGTTCCCTCGACCTTGAGAACTCTGATATGTCGATTCCTGACTCCTCGGGATCCTCTGACACACGTCCTCCAAACGAACGGTTCAGATTTTGTTGCTATTTCGAGACCTACAAGTCATGATGCCTGGTGCCTCGGATCTCCGAAAAAGACGATCGCATGACACGTACCCCTCCTCAGACGGGCGGTCCAGATTAACTCTCGGGATTTTGAGACTTGTGATGTCTCAGTTCTCTTGCCCTCGAGAATCCCAATTTCCTGATGGTTGCTATCCCGATGGCTAAACCTCATGCAGCTCCTGTCCAATCTGACGGCTGATGAGATTTCTGCTTCTAATCTGACGGCTCAGATCACTTCTCCTTCTCTGCGCTCTCCCTGAGGCTTAACCTCTGTGTGCCTTCTCCCGATCCAACGGCTGACGAGATTTCTTTGTGAGATCCGACGGCTGTCGGTATCCTCCTCTGTGTGCTTCCTTCAGAGCTCCTCCTGGACGTAAAACTCCTCAACGGTCTAGATCTAACTTCCAACTGAATCCAACGACGGTTGATTCTCCCTCCTACGCTTGTGTATTTTCTTTCGAGAATTGGAAGAATCTCTAGAAGACAAAGGCCTCAGCTTCCATCTCATTCTCCTCTATGAGCTCCTTGACTTCAAGCCTCGTCGCGTGTATACAATGCTGACCCTCCTGAGCTTTCTTCCTCCTTTTGAATTCTAGAAGGATCCTTCCAACTCCTACAGTCCTTGCAGTCCAACTCTGTGCGTGAGAGCACTCGCCCTCCTGAGCTTATCCGTATGCTTTAGCAACCCCTTACTGAGCCTTCAGATGCACTTTTTGGTGCTCTCAATCCTGAGCTTACGCAAACGCTCAGACCCCTTGGGGATTTTTATTTTCTTCTCCTTCAGATGGAGAATGAAATGCCTTCTTGGCTCTCTGTTTGCTCAAACAACCTCCTTGTTGAGCCTTCTGGGTATTCAGCAACCCAGTGAAGATCCTCCAATGGATTCTTCCTTCAACTACAGAACTCAAAAGAGTCCTCTTCTCCTGTGTCATCTACACAATATCTCGATGCCCTCCTAGCGGAGTATCTTCCCCCACAGAACGTTCAGCAGTTTTGTTCCCCTGTGCGCTTGTACACCTGCTCAATTCCCTCCTGGCAGAGCTCTCAGAATCCTCAGTGATTCTGTCTCTTCTAAACTCTCAGCATCGTTCCCTCCTTTGTGCACTCCTATACACATGATCAATGCCCACTTGGCAGAGCTCTAGAGAATCCTCCACGATTATGTCTACGACTGTGTCTTCAGCTACATAGCCTTGCCTCTTGAGGTGTCCAGTAACCTCACAGGTCTTCCTCCTGAGTTGATGACTTCAGTCATGTGCCTCAGCACGTCTTTGTCTAACTCCTCAGAGTTCAGAAGTGCACTCATGCACCGGTATTCAGAGTCTGCAACACTCTGTCATGCCCTCATGGAATGAAACCTCAAAGAACCTCTCAACCTGAAATCAAACAAAACTCCTGCAGAATGCATCCACATAACATACATTCACAACATACATAGAGAACACATACAGACATCCATTCAACACAGAATCAATGCAGGAAAAACTGCTCTGTTGTATTAACAATGGCAAATGCCTGTATTTTACAAAGGTGTTCTCGAGCTCTCTCTGGCTCTTATCTCCTACTACAACCTCTTCTATCTCTACTCAAAATGAGATCTAAAATATCTTTTACCTGAGGGGCTCATCGAGCGCTTCCCTCCAGGATTCACCTACTCTATTAAATTACAATCAATGGCTATCTAGTCCAGCATCTGGATCTAGATCTCAGCTGATCTACAATAAAGGCCGATATACCTAATGCCTGCTCAAAGGCACGGCTTCCATGGCTCAATAGCCTAAGCACATTAAATTACATTGAATTTCAAATTCAAAATGAGGCTGCGCCTCTCTTCAGCCTTTGAATGTGTGCACGCTGACGTGGCTGGCTGGCTGGCTGGCTGCATCGAGAGATGCTCCTGCATCATACTCCACAGCTGCAAAAATCATGAGCTCCTGCTCATGATCTTCCCCTATAGCTGTTGGAAATCCTCCTGGATCCCAAATAAACCTTTGGAGTTGTTCATCCGCTCCAGCTTCCTGCTGTTGCTTCTTCCGCTGCATTGCTACTGTTGTTTCTTCTCTTCTGCTCAGCCTCTCCTCGCTGGCAGTTTCTGTTGATCTCAACATCAACCTTCTGATGTCCTCTATCTCTTCATCCAGCTGCTCCAGTGGCTGGTCCTGTTGTTGCATTCTCCTCAGTTGCAAAAATTTTGGGCACATGGGCAGATCATCATGGTCTCCCATGCTTTCCTCTTCATCTTCATTCGCGGCCTCAAGTTGCCACTCTGCTGCAGACTTTAGTTCTGCAGTCTCTTCTTGACTGACCTGCTGCTCAGTCATCCTCTTCTCTGACAGCTCAAACTCTGCCAATTCTCTGGCTGGCCCGGGATTGTTCAACCAATCCTCCAACATCTCTAGTTCCATCTCCCATCGAGTGATAACTCTGCCTGCCTGCTTCTTGGCTTCCTCTGCTCTCGGCTTCAGTGCTGCAGCTTCCTCAGCTTCTTGGTTGAAGTCATTGAGCCATTCCTTGGAATGCTCATTCTCTTCTTTCACTTCTTCTGCTTGGGCGGTCTTTTCCATCTTCTCCAATTCACCTTGGAAAATCACGACCGACTGTTCCTCTTTTTCTGTTGTCGCTGCATCTGCAACATTAATTTATGCCTCCTCCTGGGCAGATGGTAGGAATATTTCAATTCCCCCAATCATCAGAATATCATCCTGATCCTTTACCTCTGTCAGCTGCACTTGCTGATCCGGATTCACCTTTGAATTCATGAGACCCTTAGACAATTTCATCTACTCATCCCTGCCCACCTGGCAGTATGGGATGTCTCTGTTGCTTCCCTAGCAGACTATGAGATCAACCAATCCCATCTTCATCAACACTCCTTGCTAAATTGAACTCTTTATGAGACCTTCAGATGGTCCCAAATTTTCATCTCTGCCCTCCTGGCAGTCTTCGATGCTTCTGCTGCCCTCCTGGAAGTCTTCGAGATCATCATCCCATCTCATTTCATCTTCTTCATCATCCCAATCATTGAGACCTCTCCTAGTCTCTGGCCAACAGTGATAAATCATCCTTTCTTCTATGGCCTTGAGGTTTTCATCATACCTCAACAATTTTTTCAACAGCCTGCGTTGTCTCATGACCATCAGCTCTCTGACTGGCCATTTCACTTTTGCCTTCTCCATGGGCAATTCATGCATTCATCTCCTCCTCCTATCCTGCCGCATTCGTAGTTCGAACTCCTCTATGTCTGCCTTTAATTCATAGAGGTCTTTATCAAATTCGGCAAGCTTTTCTGCCTTACTTCTCTTTCTATGGCCTTCATTAGCCATCTTGTTGTGTCTATCTGCCTCCCTGACAGATCTTCTATTGTCACTCTGCATCCCTGAGTGTTCCAGCTTCATACTACAGTCTTCCTGACTGTCTATGGATTGTTGCCTACCTGCAAACAAGTCCTTACAGAGTCCTCAGCAACTCTATCTTCTTCTGTCTCTTCTTTTCTCCTCTTGCCTAAAATATACAGACAAGAACTCGCTCTAATACCACCTGATGTGTGTATCAGAGTGCTTTCCTCCTCTACCTCTTCCTGCCTGAAATATACAAGCAAGAACTAGCTCTGATACCACCTGATGCAGAGAGGTCATCTCTATGCCTCGCAGGGTCGCTTCCTCCTGACCTCCTTGTTACAGGATCGTTCAATTTCCCTCTTCAATCCAGATTAGCTCTTTAGATTCCCTGTTGGAATCCTCTGCTACAAAATGCCCGATCCACAGGTCCTTTCTCCACCCTTCACAGCCTCTGCATGAACCGCGAACCAATTCCCCACAAGAAACTGTTATCGGGTTTCGGGGTTTCGTGATCCCTGTTGTCGAGAGTCACTGCCTTTTCCAACTCCCGATCTTCGATGCACCCTTTTCACGAGAACCCTCCTGGCTACAGGTCTTGGCCCATATGACCATCAACAAATGACCTCGGTCAAACCTTTCATCGGGGTTTCGGGGTTTTCGATGTCACAATGTTTACGTTCATGGAATTCACGATCTGCCAAATCCCGACGCGCCTCTACTTCAGCTAGCCCTGGTCCACGTGACCGTTTCCCCCTGATCGCAGCCTTACCCCGTCAGGGTTTTCCCGATGACACCGATGATTGCCACACGTCCCTCCAACGGACGATCCCGATCTCGTCGGGATTTCGGAACTTTCGATGCCCTAGTTCCCTCGACCTTGAGAATTCTGATATGTCGATTCCTGACTCCTCAGGATCCTCTGACACACGTCCTCCAAATGAACGGTTCAGATTTTGTCGTCATTTCGAGACCTACAAGTCCCGATGCCTGGTGCCTCGGATCTCCGAAACAGATGATCGCATGACACGTACCCCTCCTCAGATGGGCGGTCCAGATTAACTCTCGAGATTTTGAGACTTGTGATGTCTCAGTTCTCTTGCCCTCGAGAATCCCAATTTCTTGATGGTTGTTATCCCGATGGTTAAACCTCATGCAACTCTTGTCAGATCTGACGACTGACGGGATTTCTGCTTCTGATCTGACGGCTCAGATCACTTCTCCTTCTCTGCGCTCTCCCTGAGGCTTAACCTCTGCGCGCCTTCTCCCAATCCAACGGTTGACGGGATTTCTTTGTGAGATCCGACGGCTGTTGGTATCCTCCTTTATGCGCTTCCTTCAGAGCTCCTCCTGGACATAAAACTCCTCAACGGTCCAGATCTAACTTCCAACCGAACCCAACGATGGTTGATTCTCCCTCCTACGCTTGTGTATTTTCTTCCGAGACTTAGAAGAATCTCCAGAAGCCAAAGGCCTCAGCTTCCATCTCGTTCTCCTCTATGAGCTCCTTGACTTCGAGCCTCGCCGCGCGTATACAACGCTGACCCTCCTGAGCTTTCTTCCTCCTTTTGAATCCTAGAAGGATCCTTCCAACTCCTGTAGTCCTTGCAGTTTGAATCTGTGCATGAGAGCACTCGCCCTCCTGATCTTATCTGTCTGCTTCAGCAACCCCTTGTTGAGCCTTCAGATGCACTCGCTGGTGCTGTCAATCCTGAGCTTACGCAAATGCTCAGACCCCTTGGGGATTTGTCTTTTATTCTCCTTCAGATGGAGAATGAAATGCCTTCCTGGCTCTCTGTTTGCTCAATCAACCTCCTTGTTGAGCCTTCTGGGTATTCAGCAACCCAGTGAAGATCCTCCAATGGATTCTTCCTTCAACTACAGAACTCAAAAGAGTCCTCTTCTCCTGTGCCGTCTGCATAATATCTCGATGCCCTCCTGGTGGAGTATCTTCCCCCACAGAACGTTCAACAGTTCTATTCTCCTGTGCGCTTGTACACCTGCTCAATGCCCTCCTGGCAGAGCTCTCAGAATCCTCAGTGATTTTGTCTCTTCTGAACTCTCAACAGAGTTCCCTCCTTTGTGCACTCCTGTACACACGCTCAATGCCCACTTGGCAGAGCTCTATAGAATCCTCCACGATTCTGTCTGTGACTGTGTCTTCAGGTACATAGCCTTGCCTCCTGAGGTGTCCAGTAACCTCACAGGTCTTCCTCCTGAGTTGATGACTTCAGTCCTGTGCCTCAACACGTCTTTGTCTGACTCCTCAGAGTTCAGAAGTGCACTCATGCACTGGTATTCAGAGTCTGCAACACTCTGTCATGCCCTCATGGAATGAAACCTCAAAGAACCTCTCAACCTGAAATCAAACACAACTCCTGCAAAATGCATCCACATAACATACATTCACAGCATACATAGAGAAAACACACAGACATCCATTCAACACAGAATCAATGTAGGAAAAATTTCTCTGTTGTATTAACAATGGAAAATGACTGTATTTTACAAAGGTGTTCTCGATCTCTCTCTGGCTCTTCTCTCCTACTACAACCTCTTCTATCTCTACTCAAAATGATATCTAAAATCTCTTTTACCTGAGGGGCTCATCGAGCGCTTCCCTCCAGGATTCACCTACTCTATTAAATTACAATCAATGGTTGTCTAGTCCAGCATCTGGATCTAGATCTCAGCCAATCTACAATAAAGGTCGATCTACCTAACGCCTGCTCAAAGGCACGGTTTCCATGGCTCAACAGCCTAAGCACATTGAATTTCAAATTCAAAATGAGGCTATGCCTCTCTTTAGCCTTTGAATGCGTGCGCGCTGATGTGGCTAGTTGGCTGGCTGGCTGCATGGAGAGATGCTCCTGCATCACAGGGAATCAAGGCTAATGCGCCAGTTTGGTGATGATCCCAAGGCAAGGTATATTTATCATGGTGATGATCCCAATGTTGCATGGTGATAAAACCAATGCAACATCTAAACTCAACTCAACTAGTCAAACTGAAGTGTCAACTGAAAGAGAATATTCTCCAGGTGGAAT
>JZKD02S1683849.1:74025-98828 GCA_000966675.3 Picea glauca
TATTTTTGGTGGATGAATTAGAAGTGTTATTGCAAAGGCTTTGGCGTTGTAATCATAGTTTTCCATGAACTTGGTAAAAACTTGATTATGAAAGAAAAAAAATCACGTATGGGTACTCTGAGTTGATTTGTGTGTCTTCTGAGTTGATTTCTGTGTCTAAAGCAGGGGAAAGAGAATGTCTAAGAAAACACAAGGTAGATATGGGTATGTGTTTAGATATTATAATTTTATGGTAAAAAATTAAAGAAGAATACACATGCTTAAGAGAATATACAATGAATAACAAAATTGTAATGTGAAAGAGAAGACAAGGGCACTGGAAAAGTTTTATGTGACGATCATATTTCATGAAAGAATAATCAATCAAATAAACCATGTTATAAAACACTTTTCCAAATATATATAAAAAAAAATATAAGATTTATACTATTTGTACAAATTTTAAAATCTAGATGCATGTAGAGAAATGTATTACACATAATTTAAAGATTTTTTGTAATAAAAATAATATTAGGTAGATTTCCAAATTGTATATTTTAGACAAAAAAAAAAATTTATTGCATGTTTAGAATTGTATTTTTCCTTGTAACTAATTTGCATATACACTATTAAAATATTATCATTTTATCATAAAATGAATGCATAATATTAATGCACTAGCTAATACCTTGCATATATATCTACTCAATGTGGTCATGCGCTAAAAATTGAAGCAACACTAAATAAATAACTTATGTGTACAAAGCCAAACAAAATAAACATTGTCACATGTTCAAAATTGTGGCATTGAATAAACATATACCCCTATGGCATAACAATCTCCATTGAAAGTAATTACAATGATTGTACTCCTACATCTATTTGAAGACATCATGGAAGCATTGTTTTTTGAATGTGGCATCTTGTCGAGGAAGAGAATGTATCTGTAAACTATTTTGCAAAATCTAAATTCATCAATATTTGGTATGAAGGAAGGAAAGGGGATGAAGAGGCAGTCATTGTAAATGTGAAAGACTGGCATAATTTCGAATAATGGCTCCCATCAAAAGGTATAACATATATAGTAAAAGATAGTTTGGTAATACAAATTATTCATGTTATACCCAAGTTCCAGGCTTCTTGGTGCATCATTTAAATGAATGAAAGAACAATGGTGTTGATTGCATCCTCACTGTATACAGAGTTGCATTACAAGAGTGTATAATAGTTGGAAAACCTTTCACAACAATGCTTACATCTTATGTTAAATTGAGGAAGAAATTTGATGTTGTTGAAGTATAGAAGGAAACAAAGAATTCATGTTAAATCTATATAAGAACTTTGTCTCCCTGTATCCAAGGAAAAATGTTTTTTCTTGACAGGAATGATTTTGCACACGCTTGAAAGTTGTTCAAATAGAAAGTTATTGTATAGCCTTAAGACAGTCTGAAACACTACTACTTATTATACATAATTGTATAAAAAGATTGCTTGCAAAGTGAGGGAACTACATAGTACCACTGAAGGTGGACACAGTACTGAAAAAATATGTTACAGCATGGTTCAACAAAAGACCTTAAGAGAGAATATTTCCTCATTGACAGAAACTATGAGACATGGATGTTTTATGAAGTATTAAATGCCCCAAAAGCTTTTTCAATTCTCAAGGTGATGTGAGAGCATCCTCCTGGCACTTTGGTTCTGGCATCACTTAAAAGTGCCTATGTGCTTTGTGGGTCCCTATCGTTTGTGATGTCTTTGTAGTGCCCTAACATTATTTAAAAGTGCCTTTGTAAGTACCATGGCTTATGTTTATCTTTATGATGCTTTATTAAATGCAAGTTTGGTCCAATTGCTTGTGTTTAAATACAAGTTTGGTCCCATTGCTTGTGTTTGTCTTTATGATGCATTTTTAAATGCAAGTTTGGTGTATCACTTGTTGAGGGCTCTTTATAAGTTGACTCTTCTCTTTAAGATGTTCAGTTTGTGTTTGTCTTTATGATTCCTTTTAAAATGAAAGTTTGGTGTATTCTTCATTGAGGGCTCTTTATAAGTTGACTCTTCTCTTTAAGCTGGAGGGACAAATGAGAACTCTTGGTTGAAATTGGTCAAACTCTATTTTGTTCCATAAGATTTCCCTATTTTGTTGAGTTTATATTCCCTAGGTTGATGAATGTATATTCTTTGATTCTTTAATAAGTTGTTATTGTTGATTTTTGAGCCTAGTTTTGTCGAATGGATGAGTTTACTCTTCACCATGGGTTCTTAGAGTCATTGGGAAGTCCATGTAGCCAATATGAATGGTTGAATATTGACGAGTGAAATAATCACAAGGCCAATGGGATCCACCTAACACACAAAACGATCAAACAACGAGATGAAAGGGCCCCTTTGGGCCCAGTTTGTTAACAAGAGTTCAATATCATACATTTCCACACATGTTTTTACATGTAATATCTCGAAGCAATGCAGGAAGACAGTGCACAAAAGAGGATAGACGGTTGAAACCCTCTAGGCTCATGAATGGAGGTATGTACAAGACAACAAATACTTAGAGGGTTTTGGCACCACTGTCAAATGGGTGCTTTGTTGTTGGGTTCTCCTTGTTATACAACCACAAAACAATATTCCTTGGGTTTTTTAATGTATATTCTTTTATTCTTTAATAAGTTGTTATTGCCAAGTTTTGCAGAACGACTGATTTGGCTCTCCACTTTGGGTTCTTAGAGTTATTATGAAGTCTGTGTAGCCGCTATGAATGGTTGAAGAATGACAGAGTGAAATAATCCCAAGGCCAAAGGGATCCACTTAAAAAATTGAAGTATCAAACAATAGGATGAAAGCGTCCCTTTGGGCCTAGTTTGTTAAAAAGAGTTCAATATAAAACATTTCCACACATGCTTGTATGGCTAAGATATCGAAATCAATGTGAGAAGGTAGTGCGTAGAAGTGGGGTGAAACCTTCCAAGATCATGAATATTTAGAGGGTTATGGCATCACTATCATATGGGTGCTCTATTGTTCGGTTCTCCTTGTTATACAACCACAAAATAATTAGCATGGATGGAAAATTAAAGTAGTGCAATAGTTGATGGAGTGTCATGTTACGTACGCATGGGGATACAAAATCTGAGCCTAGGAATAGAAGATCAAGGTACTGGGGATACACAATCAAGTCTCAACCATTGCATATTCAAATGGAACCATTCATTGCATCTTCACATGGAAATTATTTTCAAGATCACTACATGAATTACCTATGGAGATCACATGAAATTCCCTCATTCAATTACATATCATTGAGATCACAGAAACGAAGTGGCTCCACTAACTATAACGAGTAGGGAGAAAAGGTATCTCTTGTTGGAATTATTTTCATTGATGTCAATAGTCAAAGTGATGATCTGTAATGATGAAGTATATCAGATGAGATTGTCATTGATGTCAACAAGCATATCAATAAGCAGAAGATGTCAACAATGTGCAGAGATCGAAAGAGTGAACAGGAGAAGCGAATACTCGAATGATCAAAGCTCAGAAGGAATAGCACATTGCATAGAGAGGAAATATGTGTTTATTGTTGATCACGATAGGATCAACAATGCTCCTATGATCTGAAGATGGAAGAAGCGCATTGCAGAATGCAGTCGACCATTGCACAGGAAAAGACTGAGAAGTTGAAAAATGTGCAGAAAAGGCGAGAAGCTTCAGCAGTCGTTCGATCAACAAATTAAAGACGTTGATTGTCTCAAGTAATGGGATTTATCCCACACTGGAAGGCGAGCACGTGGCATAAGATCAATAATTCAGGGATTCGTGATTCGAAGAATCAGCGACGAGAGTTGTTCAAAACCCCGAAAGCCGAAGCTCCGAAATCAAAGTTTCACCATTTCGGATATCGAAAGATTGGCCACAACATACAACGAATAAACGTGAAATTCCAAGCTTCGAATTCAAGGAGGAAGACTCGTATCAAGGTCCATGTCATCTTGAGTGATGTCAATGACAGACGACATCAGCAAAGCATGTCAGTAAGGACATGTGGCTTAGTCAGAAAGTGACAAGTGTCAAGTTGAAATTTTCATTTTAGGCATGTGTATATCGTGAATTTGAATGACACGTGGCAGCCACTCGGTCGGTGCCATGTCAAAAAGTGACATCAGCAAGTTACGTCACAATGAGAATTCTGAAATTACGACAACCATCCATCTCAATGCATGATTAAGTCATAGTCGTCGATCAACAACAATGGAAGGATAATGTAAGGATTAAACACTAACCATTGATCTAGTTTAGAGATGTAATGTGAGTCGTCCGATCGTTTCGGCGATATCATAATCGGGATTTTTGAATTGTTGGAGGTCATGAAGACTCGATGGGAAAAGCATTGAAATACCGACAACCGTCCATATCAGTGGGTGATTGAATCACAACCGTTGACTCTAATAAATCACTCAAAGCATGTGTTTGGTCTAGCACCTGGTCACCGCAGTTGGTCGTATGGTTCTGAGATTCAATCAGCAATATCATAATTGAGAGTTTTGAAAGGTTGGACGTAATGAAGACCCAAATGTCAAATTTTCGAAATTTCGACAATCGTCCATCTCAGTGGGTAATATGAACCGTCAGATTGTTTTGGCGATTTCGTGATCGTGAGTTTTGCAATATTGGAAGTCACGATGACTCGAAGGGAAAAGTACTGAAATCCTATCAACCATCCATCTCGTCAGGAGATTGAATCATGACCGTTGGAATGATAAACTCTCAAGAACTCGTCTCGCCTAACGTGAGGTCACCGTCGTTGGTCATATGCTATAAAGAGTTTTTAAAGGAAATGATAATATGTCGTTATAGTTGTTATAGCTCGTGGTTCTACGCCATTGGTCATATGTGATGGTTTGAAGGAAACTCCTTCATGGAATCTGGTCTCTGTGAATATAACAGAGATTAGGGATCGAGTATAAAGGATTAAATTGATCCATGACTGTGATCAATTTATGACAAAAATGAATCGATACACAGTCATGATCAAAAGAGAATAAATCATGAAAATATGAATAAAAAATAAAAAGGGAAAATGATATTAGTTAAAGGTTAGATTATCACTTTAATGAAAAGGTACAATGGTTCAAATAAAAGGACATGATGTTTTTAAATCTCACACCAGTTTGAAGATTATATAAACCAGAAAGAGTGGGAGAAGAAAGTGTCGCAATAGTCTAGATCAGAAGATTAAAAGCTGAAGCAGTTTCCAGGGAAAAAATCTAATACCTATGCATTAAGGGTGGTTGGGTGGTGCAAGGGAAGGTTGGTGCCTGCAGAGGGAGTTGGTTCTTCCTTGTCAGTTGTAGCTGACTAAACAGGGGGTCGTAGTCTCCTACCAGTTGGTGTTGGTAAACCAGGGTGTGGGTGCATCCTGATCAGTTGGTGTTGATCAAAGAGGAAGTACATCTTCCTTCTATGTAGCATGTAAAGTAAATTTTGTAGTTAATAGAAAAGAGTTTGTGGTTTTCCCATTTGGGTTCCACGATAAAATACTGTGTCAAAATTCTGTTTGCATTAATAAATGAAAAATTGATATAATTGTTGTGTCACTGATCCTTCAACTCTCCACCCTCATTGATAGAACGCGTAATTGAACAACCCTCCTCTTCACAATACTGGTAAACTTAAACAAAGAAAATCATGTTCATGAAACAACAATTTAAACACAAGTAGGTCCTGTTAATCCTATCCATGAAGCAACTTAAACACCACAAGCAAGCATTTGAAGTTTGAGACTCACAACATGCCATTAAATTTAAACAAGTAAATTGAATTCCAAAACAAAGATTCGCTACTATCTAACTTATCCTTCTTTAGAAAGGATAAACAAACATATAAAACAATAAACTAAAATATGAAAAGTCAAATTGGCATGAAATGAAAAAATGTGAATTCTACATAGTGAAGGTATTTGGATATCACCCACCCCCATAATATAAAAAAATTGTGTAAATGGAATTCACTTAAACTCAAAATGGATCAGTCGCAATCCAAATTACAACCCAAAAAACAAAATATACACCTTACATGATTAGAAAACTAATATAATCCTCATATAACATTATTTAAAGAGCAAAATTGTTTATAAATCAATGAATTAAAATATGAAAATTTAAATTGGAATGGAATGAAAGAAAATGGGTTCTACATAGTGAAGGTATTTGAAAAGATTCCATCCTAATAATATAAAAAAATTGTGTAAAGGTGTTCACGTGAATCATTTAGATTTATCACAATGCCTTTCATTGAGTGTTGGTTATGTTTATATGTTGGACAAGAGGTCCTAAATGTGTTTCTTCAAGAGAACACCCTAAATGTAAACATAAAAATGTTGACATGAAAGCAAGAAATTTATAATCTATAATTTGAGGCCGACGACATAAAATCAAATATCTTTTATTCACTTGGAGAAAAGAAAGGATGCCCTCGATTCTTTCTACCTCACCCAACAACATAATCCCTTTATCATCATGTGTGAGATAAAAACAATGAAATGTTTGAATGAAAAAAAAGTATGTTTCTTCAAATTTTGACTTGACATCTCAAGAGTTTGATCGTGAATGCAAAAAATAAGCAAACCATCTGATATTCCTACATGGAAATCTTTAAGACAACAACCTAGTTCTCAACCTTTTCCATGAAAAGGACATGAAAAAATCCCTATAGTCCATCACTTAGACTCCTCTTGCCTCTCTAATGGAGTCTGCCTTGTGAAACTAGTGCAATGCTCCTCTGTTAAAAAACTATTGGGCTAGCCTTTTTTTGGGTGTAAATATCACTTCAGTGTCCATTTTCTTTAAAAGGACATGCATTTGGAAAATTGATAAAGAGAGAGTGTACATGACATTAACTAAAACATGAATAAAAATAGATTGCATCAATTAAAAAAAAAATAAAAGAGGAATTAACACCAAAAAATGGAACGATTTTCATGTGCAAGATGCAAGAATTCAACCCATGGTTTTCTACTAAAAATGGCCTCCAATCCATCCTCAATATTTCAAAGTTGCAATTAAAAAATCTGCCACCAATTGGCTAACTTCTTGAAGCGTTGTCTTTGTATTGTCCCACAAGAATTTGATTTTTGGTTTTCGTTCAGCTGACAATGATAACAAAATCCTAAGTCAAAGTAAATAGATATTGTACAACCCATTACCATGTGGTTGTGGCCTCATCCATCTAAAAGCAATCCACCCACTATGTACATCCCCTTCCCATATGACCCTTGCCTAATCCATCTGAAAGAAATCCACCCTTAGTGTATGTGTCCTTCCCATGTGATCCTGGCCTCATCTACTACACCCCAAACAATGGAAAAATATCAATAAATATCACTATCCTTGTTCATCCAATTTTACATTCCCAAGTCATTTTGTCGAATTGCAAAACAATCACAACAAATACTAGTGTAAAATTTGAACGATTTTCCAAATCAAGAAGTCAACACATGCCTAAATACATATTTACCTCAACTGTGTGGCCTTTGGATGGTAAAAACTTGGACGTCTGACCATTAAACCCCCTAGCCGAACATGCGACGACTCGTAGTGAATCCAGAACACCAGTATTTCAAAGCGTGACAAAATATATTATTTTTTTTGGAAAACTTCTTAGAAACAAATTAGGGCCAGCGAAATTAGGTCAAGATGAATGTCGTTTGATTTTGGGGATGATAGAGGCCACATCTAGTGAGAATTCTCCTACAAGAAATGAATTTGAGTCGAAGAAGAAGAATAATGCACTCACATGGCACTTGTTGATTCACCGTGGACAAACACACATGGCACTTATTGATTCGTTGCGAACATATGAAGAAAGGATAGAGAGGAACCTTTCCTTAAAGAACACCTTCGACGTAATTATTTGGATTATACTTATTAGTAGTTTTGGTTTTGAAAGAAATGAAATCTCTTATGGGTACTCAGAGTTGATTTCTGTGTCGACTGTGAATTCCTTAATTACTAGCATAACCTTGAAGCAAGGGGAAATGGTGCAAACCCCCCTTCTCTCCAAGGGTTTCACAATCTCCCGGTCTTAGGATCTTCTCAAGACTGAATTGAAACAGTCTTCGATTCCCTACTAGAACCTCTCAGAAAACGATCCACAGGTCTTTACAAAATTCTACCCGCATGCACAAGTGCTAAACGCAAGTCTCCTCCATGTGACCACGACTTGTGACCACACGCCTACCCGAAAAGGTGTGTCGCGATTTTGCGTATCGGCTATATGAGTCAATCGAATCTCTTTCTTTCGAACTCCCGAGTCCCGAAATTTCGACAAGGGATTAGTTTGTGCTAACTCCTCCCTTAACTTCAACCATATGACCCTTCACTATGACCTAAGGCCAATATTTCCGAGGGCGTCGAGATTTCGCGTATCGAGAACTCCCGATGCGATTCACCTCCGTTCTATCAATCCTCCGATACCCGAAATTGTGAAATATTTGGATCAGATCAACGATCCACACTAACTCTCCAGCCAACGACTGCAATCAAATCGCGATTTTTCATTTTGCGAATTCTCACAACTCTGCCCTTTAACCTTTCCACTCTGCAAGTCAGCAAAATTTTGATCTCTTGCCACATCTCCCCTTTTAATGGACAGTCCCAATGATTTTGGGATTTCGCGTTTCAGGGTTTCGCGAATTTCACTCTACTTCTTCCAAAATCTTCTGGTTCACAAAATTTCGATAACTCCTCGCAACTAACCAGTGCGCTACTTCTCTGAGATCTAACGGCTTGAAAGATTTCATCTCTTTCTGAATGAATCTTAACCCTCAATCTTATCCAGTCTTCAAACTTCTTGTATGAAGGATTTCTCCCGCTCAATCCTCCATACTTGTTCCTTCTTCGAACTTCAATTTTCTGCACTTCACTTTTGAATGCTTCAACTCTTCGAAACTTAGAAATTTTCTTAGTTTTTCCTCTCGCAACTTAAAACCACTACTCTTCCTGAGCTTCAGGTAAATGAAACTTAAATATCGCCCCTTGCACACACTTTCACTCTTTGTATTTTTCAAAAGACTTTCTGACACCCTCCTGGCATACTCTGCGCTCAACCTCCTGAGCCTTCAAACTTTAACACAAGTTTTCTTCTATACACACTTCTTGTGCTCAATATGCACACTCTGCATACGAAATTTCCTTACTATCTCTTCTGAGATTTAATTCGAAAAAGACTTCTTCATACACACTCCTTGTGCTCTGCATGCACTCCTTGCATAATATTACAAAAGAGAAACAATTGAACTCATTCAATTATCCATTCACTCACTTACTATGAACATCATACATTCACAAACACATAACAACATAGTCAAACTGTAAACAATATCAACACTATGTATTTGGGTCAATTTCCTCTGTTCTATTCATTTCAGAAGAAAACATAATTACAGTCATTTATCCTTTACAACTATTACAAGAAAAACTTGTCTAAGGAACCAGAGCTTCCTCACTCTTCTTCCTCCTATCTAAATACTATTACATTATGTTCAAGCGGTTACCTACTCAATAAATGCAACCTAATGACTAATCAGGGCTAATATCCCACACCTGTAATACATTACAATCATGTAAAGGATTTACAATGGTTCTGTCCTTTCAAACGGTTGCCCGACTTTATAGACAACTAATTAATTAACGATAAAATTAAAAATATATTCACACAGCTACCAAGCTAATTAAGGTTGGTTTTGGCTCCTTCGATGCATTGAGGTGTCTATTCTGATTCCACGTCTGCTTCCTTTAGATGTGATAGCAATGATCCTGCATCATACTCCTCTGGCCAAAATATTCATGGACTCCTATCCATGAGCTCTCGCATTGTTTTTCCATGTTTCAAAATATCAGGTTCAGTTACCCAACTTGAATCTTCCACAGGGTGATCCTTCCATTTCACTAAATATTTAGGATACATCTTTCTTTTGGTTTTCCTTTCAACTCTCTTTTCTAAAATTTTCTCCATCTGAGGTTTTTCTATGATAAGAATCTTTTCTTCCCACTGAATCTCTTCCTGATCATCCAATTCTCCTGTGTCATCTATGTTATAAGGATACAAATTTGCAACGTTGAATATCGGTGATATCCCAACATTATCTGCCAACTCAATCTCAAAAGCATTTGCTGCAAATTTTCTAAGGATCTTGCATGGCCCTATTTTTTTCATCTTCAACTTATTATATGTTCCTCTTGGAAACCTTTCCTTCCTCAAATGAGCTAAAACTTCATCTCCCACTTCAAATTGAACTTCCTTTCTTTTCTAATCAACTATGTCCTTATACTTTTGATTACTATCCTGTATCTGCCTCTTAACTTGATCATGAAGTCTTTGCATTTCTATAGCAAAATCTTCCGCTCCAACGCTCCTGAATTCATCTTGTTTCAATTCTCTCAATTCTGCAACCCCTCTCGATTGTATTCCATATACTATCTCAAATGGACTTTTTCCAATGCTTCTATTTTTTTTTTTAAATAAAAAAGTAGTACCTGCTATATTAGATTAGCACAAAACTTTGACAAAATATACAGTGGCATGGGCCAAAGTCACCAAAAATGTTGTCGATATCCGGAAACCAGCATAAGTGGAGAGCAAATAAAAGTTATATGATAAAACATAAAGGAAAATAGCATATGTCATGCCCGGAGGAAACCAGGACAGATGTTTATGGTCCAAATGAACATAAAACAGAAACACGATAAGACTAAGAACCAGGAAAGAATAAAAACCTAGGCACCCGGTGACCTGTCGCCTTCGCCAGTCTGCCAAGTGGACCCCGCTGGGATGGCAAAAGCCTGCACGCACAGGGGGCACTTCCTTTGAGTTGGAGCATCAGAAAACGTGTCGAGGAGCAAGTCCATGCGCTGGCCCATGAGGAGGGCCCTATGCTCCAGGTCTGACATGTGGCCTCGAAGCTCGAACACCAGAGCCAGGTGCTCTGCAATGAGGAGAGAGATATGCAGTCCGCCACCCATGCCACTGAGGGGAGCATTCCTCAATTCCATTGCCTCACCAATGCCAGCCGCGAACTCCCTCTGCTCCGCATCATCCTCTGCAGCCTTCCTCGCCAAGCTTTTGTTATCCACAATATTCTCTGCACCAGTTGCTTGCATGTCGTGGCTGATAGGACTATTGTCGCCCAGCCAGGGAATTTCTTCAACAATGCAGCCGGGGAAATCGTCTTCCCTAGCCGAATTGAGTTTGGTTCCCTCCCGGTTGGTCATCTCTATGGCGCGGGGCTCCTCTTCAATCGACAGGTCCCCCATAGACGGGTCCTCCTCCACGAAGTAGGTGGGAAACACCACCTCAGTCTCAGCCTCCTGCTTGTCACCCGGCTTAATTGTCGTGTCTTCTCTGCTACAGCTAGCTCCCGGCTCTGCAATAGTGGTGAGCAACGCCAATCTCTCAGACCGAGCCTTCTTCCGAAGAATGGAGGTTTCCAAAGCCAGAGCGCATTCTAATTTCTCCTTCCGCCATCGTTGCTCCTTATGGGCATCCCAAGCTGAGCCCCGACGAGGCCTGCCTCGCTTTCTAGCCATAGTATCCAGGGGGTGAATGCAAGTACCAAGAGGTTGCAGTGATAAGCTAAAAATCCAGGACGAGAGCGGTTGCAGGTGAAAAGTGCGAGCAGACCGACTCTGTCTTGGCACACGCAAAGACAAACTGCCCGAGAAATCCTTATCAAAATGCAAAGAAAAGGTAGTGAACATCCCAGCGAAGAACAGAGTCGAAGCAGGAACAGTCCCGCTCTGTCTGGGCTCGTAAGAAAACACATAACCAGACACCGAATTCATTTGTCCTCCCTTATCCTCTTTCCTTCTGAGTGCGCAGAGGGTGTAAATGGTCACGCGAGGGAGAAGTCCCTCCGTCATATGGCCACTGCTATGGCCGTCCACCATCGTAAATGCAGATGTGTGGGTGGTGGCCATCAACATTTAAGCTCGGGCTTAGTGCTAAGCCTGGTGTCACTCCAATGCCGCGTGTAACCCCATCCGGGGCTGGGTAGTCTCTGCTAGCAAGTTCTCTGCATCGCATAGAGAGGTCTGTCTCTCCAGATACGTTGGCCTGCTAGTAGATGATTTTTGCCTTTGAATCAATTCCTGTATTTGCCAAGTGATCCGCAACCTTGTTAGCTTCTCGTTTCACATGAGAGGGGATTAGGGTCAGATTGGGGTGGACAAAATCACCAAAGTCCTCCAGAAGTCCAAAGAGTCTCCAACTGGGGGAAATCCGCCCAGGGGGCTTACCATGAAGGATTTTCGATATGAGTTGAATTATTACTTGGGAGTCTCCTTCAATGACCAGCCGATGATACTGGTGTTGAACAGTGTCTTGGAGTCCTCTTAATAGACTTGTGAGCTCCGCCACATTGTTCGTGTTTTGACCCAGAAATCCTGCAATCATATGAATAATCTTTCTCATGTGGTTCCTAAGGATGGCTCCAAAACTAGTTGGTCCAGGGTTCCCCCTGGAGGCCCCATCGAAGTTAATCTTGAGGAAGTCGGATGGGGGTGGGGTCCATTCCGAGGGACTGTTAGCTCGCCCGCTTTTGGTCTTCCCTTGTGTTTGCATGCGCATTTGCAAGTTCCAGCCTTCAAGAATAATCCTCTCCTTGGGCTGACACTGCATGTCTTCGTGGAGCCAAGATTTGCTAAGAATGGTTTCACGGATGAGCCGTTTGATTCTTTCCCAAGTACTGGTAGAGGGGGACGGTTTGGAGTTGAAGATTCTCTTATTTCTTTCCTTCCAGATTGCCCATAGTGTGAAGCCCGGAAGTAGCTACCAAATGCACTGGAGAATTGGGTTGTGGAAGGAGATTGTTTCCCAATTGACTAGGGTGTCCCGTATGCTACCACGATTCCGCTGGGAGCGTCGCATGGCTTGAGCCCCCCAGTCCCAGATCTGTTGATTGTAATGGCAGTTGTTGAGGAGGTGTTCCATGGTTTCCTCACTTTGTTGGCAAAGGGAGCATCTAGAGGGGCCTGTAAAGCCTTTCTTTAGGAGGTTATCCCAAGTGAGGATGCGGTTTTGAGCTATGAGCCATAGAAAAAAGGAGATCTTGGGCCAGAGAAAAGGTTTCCAGACTTTGCTCCAGAATGTTTCGAGGGCTTGGTTTGGGAAATTCCTTTGAAGGTGGTAAGCTTCCTTGACCGAAAAAATTCCTAAGGTGGAGTGGCCCCATCGAAGTATGTTCGTTCCTTCTTTAATTGGAATTTTCCTGTATTGCATGCATTCCTGCCATGGTAGAAAGTCAAAATACTCTGTAATCTGTAGATCTGTTCTGCTGGTTTTCCATTGTCTCCAGGATAGTCTTCCTTGAGTTGGGAGCCAAAAGTCCTTAACCCTGTTGAAGCTGTTTTGTTGTAGCTTGAGCTTGAGAGGGTGGAGGCTTTCCATGTCAGCAAGAGGAGGTAGTTGTTGCCACGAGTCCTGCCAGAATAGTGCACTTTCACCATTTCTTACCTCCCAGAAGGTGTGCTGCTGGATTAGGGGGCGATTCCGCCAGGTGGTGTTCCAAATGTTGGATCCTTACCTCAGTTCATTGAATCTGATTAGTTGGTCAGATTGTGCGTTCGGGGCATACTTTTTCTTCCAGAGCTGCGCCCAGAGTTCATGTGGATGTTGCAACCATCTCCACCACATCTTGGCTCCCATGACCTGGTTCATCTTCCCCGGGTCTCGGATTCCCAGTCCTCCAATTTTTTTGGGTTTGCACAGTTTATCCCATCCAACTAAAGCCCATTTCTTATTATTATGGTGTCCCTTCCATAAGAAATTACGTTGGAGATTCCTAATGGCCTTGATGATCGAGATGGGCGCAGCCAGTGTAGTAAAAAGATACATGGGCAGAGCTTGCAGGACTGACTTAAGCAGGACCAGTCTGGCCGCAATATTCAGTGGTCTGAAGGTCCAGTTGTTCAGCCTGTTAGCGATGGATAAGAGCAGGCTGTCCCATGAGATAGATCTCACCGACTCTCCGGTTAGGGGGATGCCTAGGTAAGTGGAATGAAGGGAGCTTCTGGAAATGCTTAGAAGTCTTGAAAGATGAGCCTGAACCGAGGTCGGCGTGTTGAAAAAATAAAGTTTTGACTTATCCAAGTTGAGCAGCATGCCTGATGCATCTGAGAAGTCAGAGAGGATTGAGTTGATCTTGGTGGCCTCTCTAACCGTGGGGGTGTTCATGAGGAGGGTATCATCAACAAACTGGCTATGCGAGGGCGCCGAGTGAAGGTTATTGACTGGCAGCCCAGTGAGTGGACCTTCAAGGACCACTGCTTTGAGATAGCGACCTAAGCCCTCTGCCATGATTACAAAAATGAAAGGAGAGAGAGGGTCGCCTTGCTTGATACCCCTGGTGGAACGAAAATTTCGGGAGGGTGTGCCATTAACAAGAATTGAAAAAAAGGAAGAAGAAGTGAGCTTGAGAATCCAATCAACCCAGTGATTAGAGAAGCCAAAGGATTCCAGAACCGACCGCAAGTTTTGACAGCTTAACCTGTCAAAAGCTTTTGAGAGATCAAGTTTGATAAGCATACCTGGTGTTTTTCTCTCCTTTAAGGATTGGATTACCTCATTGGCTAGTAGGACACTGTCCATGATTTGTCTACCCTCCACATAGCCAGATTGCTCATTACATATGATAAACGGCAAGAGCGGTTTGAGACGATTGGCAATAATTTTTGTAATTATTTTGTAAATGACGTTACATAGGGAGATTGGTCTGAACTGCTTCGGGTGGGTGGCACGTTCCTCCTTGGGGATGAGAGTGATGAAGGTTGCGTTTAAGCAGAGAGAACTTGACTAGATGTTCTGGATTCTTCTACTGCCAGCCATACATCTTCCTTGATCATGTCCCAGCAATAGTGGAATAAATCTGTAGTGAAGCCATTAGGGCCTAGTGCTTTTCCTAGGGGCATGTCCTTTACTGTTGAATCCACTTCAGACTGAGTAATAGGCCTCATCAATTCAATGTTCTGCTCAGAATTGATCAGCCTTGGTATGTGTCGGGTGACTTTTTGGATGGCCTCCTCCCTGTTTGTATTGGTCTCTGTGAGGAGATCTTGATAGAAGGAGTTAAGCGCTTCCTCTATTTGGTCATGATCTCTTATTGGGACGCCTTGCTCATCCTCCAACTAGGAGATGCGATTAATGTATCTACGGTGCGTCATCACCCTGTGGAAGAATTTTGTGTTGCGCTCCCCCTCTTTAAGCCATTGGACCCTAGATTTTTGCCTCCACAGGATCTCTTCTTGTTCTCTGCAGGCCTCTAAGTCCTCCATTAGTTGTTCCTCTTCCAGCACCAGGTTCTGTGTTCAACTCCCTGCGATGAAATTTCATTGAAGTTCTTCGAGTTGACTCTTAATTTCCCGCTTCCTGAGGAGAATGTTTCCAAAGGTGGATTTGTTCCATCTTTTTAGGTGCAGTTTGAAGCTCTTGAGGCGCTGCTGGAACTTGAACATGTGAGTACCATGCTCAATTTCTGCCTAGGCCCACCAAGTGTGAGCCAGCTGGTGAAATTTTGGGTAAGTAAGCCAGAACTTTTCAAAACGGAAGGGCTTGGGCCTAGGGGGGAATCCCGGGTCCAGACAGAAGACTATGGGCCAGTGGTCCGACCCTGTTTTTGGCACAATATTTGCTTCCATTGCCTGGTCACTTTCAAGGAGGGCCTCGGTTATAAGAAAGTGATCCAGCCTGCAGGCCACATGCTGGTGCCCTGTTATTTTATTGGACCAGGTAAAGATTCCATTCCAGGTTTCCATGTCAACCATATTTAATTGCTCTATTAGGGTTTTGAACTTACCACTATCCTGCTCCAGCCGTTTTGAGCCGCCGATTTTTTCCTCCAGCGTTAGGATCATATTGAAGTCACCTCCAATTATCCAGTGCGATGTGTGTATGAGGGTTTGAACATAATGAAGGATTTGCATGAATCTTTCCTTATCTTGTGTAGACTACAGGCCATAAACATTTGTGATGGCCCCTTCCTTGGAAGAGGCTACAGCTTTGAAGTAAGCTGTTAAGGTGTCTCTTGTGGAGAAGGGATAAAGCAGAGTGACCGTTTGTGGGTTCCAAAGGATGGCCAGTCCTCCTGTAGCACCCACTGAATCCTGAAAGAGGAATTCCCCATCTCTATTTGGTTTCCTGCAATAGTAGGATATCTGGATTCTCTATTTTAATACATTCTCGGAGGATCTGTTTCTTGGATCTTCCATTAAGACCTATGATATTCCAAGATATTGTCTTCATTATGAGGATGGTTGAGGGGGGTGGAGGTATCCCTCCGATAACCTCTGTATCTAGCCAGAGTTGATCATTAAGTGCCCTGCCTCCTTAATGAGTTGTTGGGCTGGTTTGCGACCACGCCTCTTGTTTTCCTTGGTAGATTTTTTGGGCTTGAGGATGGGATCTGGCGAGATGCCCAGCCTAGCTGTGGAACCCGCTGTGGAGTTGGTAAACACTTTATGCACTTTCCTGAGCTGTTCTACTGGAATATGTTGTAGATCTTTTTGATTGAGTGCTTCCTCCAGTTTTTCTAGGTCTATTTCCGCCAGATCCATTTCGTCCATGAGCATATTGGTGTCTTCGTCCCTACCTGATTGTGTTGACTGAAATGTTTCCTTTGGGTGAGTTGTGTGTGGCGCTTCAGGGATTTTTCCTTTCTCTTGCGCTGATGCTTGGAGGGGGTTCTGAATTTCTGCCTCTTTCGGTGGCTGATTCAGTGCATCAAAGGAATTCTTGGAGGGGACCTTTGGGGTCAAGATCTGGTTCTATTTTCTTGATGGATTCTTTCTCCTTCCTGTGACACTGGTGAAGTCGTCCTTCTGCTTGGCTTCAGAGGGTTTGGGGGATGAGGTGTTCAGGGGACAGTCTCTAAACAGGTGGTCGTGCTCGTGGCACTTCCAGCATCGAAAGGGTATATGTTCATAGTCAATTGTTTGGTTCCAGTCCTCGTCCTGGTATTCCAGTGTGATGGAACCAGGCAAGGCTTTCGATATGTCCATGTAGATGCAAATACGGGCATATGATGTGTACTTCCTTATTTTTGTAGCTTCTGAAGCTTTGACGTATTGTTCCACTATGTTTCCTATGCCCATGAGTATTTCTTCCAGCCAGAATTCCTCGGGCAAGGAGTACATTCGGATCCAGACTGGGGCTCTTGAGAAGTCCTCTTGCTCTGGACTGAATCTGTCGGTCCAGAATCTTAGAAATAGGCCCACTGAGTTGTAGAAGTATGGTCTGTTGTCAAATATTTTTTTTGTGTCTTCAAGATTGTACAAGATAATTGTAAAGAATCCCTTGGAGCTGAGTTGGACCTCGTAATCTCCTTTAGGGTTCCACCAGTCCTTAATCCAGCGAGTGAGATCTCTCTCAGTCGGCCAGAGGCCCAGGAATTTACCTATCAGTGCGTGTTCCATCATAAACTGAGTGTGTTCCCCCACCCTAGTCGATTTGATATGGTATAGTGGTGGTTTTCCCATTTGTGGAATACACTTACCTGGCAGCCAGTTTTTGGAAGCTTGCGGATGAGATGTATTGGGCTCGAGTTCCATTTCTTTGCTGAAGCTTTGTTCCTGGGTAAAAATTTGCTCCCTCAGATGCACCGGTGGCTCGAAGGCAGGCCTCTTAGCATGGGAGACGGTTCTGTCGCTGGCGGCTATGTCGCTGTACGAGGGGGGTTTCCCCCCCTCACCCGAGCTCATTGTAGGGTGTGCAGGTACCTCGTGAGGTGCTAGTCTGCAGAGCGGGAAAGTGGGTAGTCAGGGCTCTGGCGTCAGAGCGCGCATCAGACGCTCATGGGGCACTTAAACTTCAGTGCGCTAGGGTTTTTCACCTGGTTCGAATCTTCACTTTCTTTCCAATGCTTCTATTAACTGAATTGTTAAATGCAAATTCTTCTTGTGCCAGAATCTGATCCCACTGACGACCTTGTTCAGTAACTAAACTCCTTAACAAATTTTCCAAACTCCTATTCACTGCTTCGGTATGTCCGTCTGTCTGAGGGTGATATGTTGAACTAAAATATAAATTAGTTCCCATCCTCTTCCATAGAGTCCTCCAAAAGTGTCCCACAAACTTAGTGTCCCTGTATGAAACTATGCTTCTGGGCAATCCATGTAATCTCACAACTTCCCTGAAAAACAAATTGGCTATGTGTGTAGCATCATTTGTTTTCTATCATGGTATGAAATGCACCATATTGGAAAATCTATCAACCACAAAAAATATGGAATCACTTCCCTTCTGGGTTCTAGGTAATCCCAATACAAAATCCATACTAATTGCATCCCAAGGCCTTTATGGAATAGGCAATGGCTGATACAAACCAATGTTTTGTCTCTTCCCTTTGGCATGTTGACAAATATTACATCGGTCTACAAATGTCTTCACATATTCCCTCATACCTGGCCAATAATACAAACTACTCAGTTGTGAAAATGTTTTGTCATGACCAAAATGTCCGGCTAAACCTCCACTGTGTTTTTCTTTTAACAAATTATCTCTCATTGAAAATCTTGGTATGAGCAATTGGCTTCCTTTAAACAACAATCCATTCTGGATCAAATATTCTAACCATGAGTTGTTATCCCTCAACAAAGGATTTTCATATGCTTCATAATTCTCCTTAAAATCTGAATCTTCCTGATACATTTCCTTAAGATGCTCAAACACTAAGGTCTTCACTTGAAATTCTTGTATAACCAAACTTCTCCTGCTCAAAGCATATGCAACTTTGTTAGCACTTACAGAAATATGTTTAATGACAAAAGTAAAATTTTGCATGAATTATACCCACTTAACATGTCTTTGATTCAACTTCTCTTTCCTAGTAATAAATTGCAAAGCTTGATTATCACTATACAAGACAAACTCTTTTGGAATTAAATAATGTCTCCATTTTTTCAAAGCTCGAATCACTGCATAAAACTCCTTGTCATATGTAGAATATTTCTCCTTAGCATCATTCAACTTCTCACTGAAATAAGCAACTGGCCTATTATCTTGGCTCAAAATTGCTCCAATAGCTATCCCGCTTGCATCACATCTCACCTAAAATGTCTTTCCAAAATCTGGTAAAACCAAAACTGGTTGTTCTGTTATCTTCTTTTTCAACACTCTGAATATTTTCTCAGCCTCCTCTATCCAATTAAAATACTTATGTTTCTTCTTCACAGTTTCCATCATGAGTGCACATATACCACTAAAATTTCTAATAAACTTTCTATAAAAACTTGCTAAACCATGGAAAACTCTCACCTCAAATATTCTCCTAGGTGACGACCATTCTTTGATTGCTCTCACCTTTTCGGGATCCATCTTCAATTCATTTGAAGAGATCACAAAACCCAAATATATGAGCTCTGTCTTCATAAAAGAACCGTTCTTCAAGTTTATTAACAACTTTTGTTGTTGCAATTTCCTCATCACTAATGTCAAGTGTTTTAAATGTTCTTCCTCTATTTTGCTGAAAACTAATATATCATCCAGATATACAATGACAAATTTACCTATGAAGTCCTTTATTACTTCATTCATCAACCTCATAAAAGTGCTTGGATAATTTTTCAATCCAAATGGAATGACTAGCCATTCATACAAACCTTCATTTGTCTTGAATGTTGTTTTCCATTTATCTCCCTCTCTCATTCTTATCTGATGATATCCACTCTTCAAGTATATTTTTGAAAAATAGCTTGCTCCACTCAAGCAATCCATCAAGTCATCCATCCTGGGTAAAGGAAATCTATAACTGATGGTAATCTTGTTAATGGCTCTAGAATATGTACGCATTATCCATCCCCCATCCTTCTTTGGACTTAATACAGTTGGCACTGCACATGGGCTTAGACTTTCCCTGACTAAACCTTTATCCAACAACTCCTGAACTTGCTTCTTAACTTATTCATTCTCTTGAGGTGTCAACCTATACGCTGCTTTATTTGGTAAACTGGCTCCTGGAATCAATTCAATATGGTGACTAATACTCCTAATAGGTTGTAATGAGTGAGGCAACTCATCCACTACTATGTCAGGAAAATTCTCCAACAATTCTTGGATTTCTTCAGATAAATCATCCATAGAAGTATTGGTAAGGATAACTCTTGGTTTCCTTACTACAATAAATTGCATTTCCCGATCTTTCTTGACCTCCTTCAAGAGCTCCTTCCCACTCATGAGAAGTATTCTTGTGTTGGCTACTTCCTTTTCTTTCTTCTCTTATATTGGTAGTAACGTGTGGGTTCTACCATTTTTTTTCAAAGTATGAGTATTTTTTCTCCCATGATGAATAACATTCCTATCAAACTGCCACAGTCTCCCCAACAAAATATGAAAAACATCCATATGAATTACATCACACAGAATCTCATCTTTATAGCCTCCTATTTTAAATTCAACTTTGCATTGTTGACTTACCATTACTTGATGTCCTTTCTGCAACCAAGATACTTTGTATGGACTTGGGTGTGAAATTGTCTCTAGATCCATCTTCTCCACCATCTCTGTTGATACTAAATTATCGGTACTCCCACCGTCTATAATCATCTTGCAAACTTTTTCCTTTTTCTTACAAGCAGTCTTGAACAACCTCGTTCGTTGAACTGGGTCTTCTATTTCTTTCTTTGGCTTTAAAAGAACTTTCCTCATCATAAGATTTTGTCCTCCTTCTGCTACCTCTTCTTCCACACTCTTCTGGGCTTCTGAAATGTGTGCTTCTCCTTCTCTCTTCCTCTTGGGACATTCCCAAGACATATGTCATGTCTTTCCATAGGCATAACATTTAACTCCACCTCCTCTACTTCTTCCTCTTCCTCAAGGAAAATAATTTCTCCCACCAAACGGTCTTCTTTGAGAACCTCCTCCTCTTTCAAAGCGACCATATGATTTCTCATTCTCATCCTTATCTTTCAATGCCTTATCATAGACAACTCCCTTACCTCTATTTAAGCCTCTACTTTTGTTCCATTGACTCTGGTTTCTGGCCAACTTGTCTTCTGCCTTCAGTGCAATATGATAAGCATATTCCACTGTCCTCATAGTCATCATACTAATTTCATACCTCAAACCATTTATATACTTGGCAACTTTTTCATCATCCTTCTCTCTTTGTCCAGTCCTAATATTCAGCCTATAAAATTCTTCTGTATACTCTTTCACTATCACACCCCTCTGTCTTAGGTTCTACAATTTCTTGAACAACTCTATTTGATAATCCCTCGGTATGAAATTAGCCTTCAATTTGGCTACCATCCTGTCCCAATTCTTTATCTTCAGTTTGCCTTTGCTCCTTCTTTCAGCCTGCAGTTCATCCCACCACAACGTTGCATGTCCTTTTAATATCATGAAAACATGTCTCACCTTCCTTCCTTCCTCGACATATTCATAGTTGAAATACTTATCCAAGGATCTTATCCAGTCCAAAAACTCTTCGGCATCCAAGTTACCTTCATACATTGGGACGTCCATCTTTGCTCTAGCTCCCAACTTCACAATAGCTTTCAGTAAACGTTCTTCAACGACATCTTCTCCTATAACTTCTTCAACTTTTATTTCTTCACTTTTTGCATCACTGAAATATTCAGCGGAAGGTTTTCTCCTTTGTATTGCTTCCATCACTTCCAACCTTGTGTGAAGTTCTCTCATTTCTCTTCCTACAATATGGTTTTCCATAGGTGGTCTTGTGTGTATCCTCGACGGCATCGCTTCAACTGTTCTTAACACACTGAGTTCAAATTCAAATCATTTTCAGGTTATGATACCACTTGGTGCAAACCCCCCTTCTCTCCAAGGGTTGCACGATCTCATGTTCTTAGGATCTTCTCAAGACTGAATTGAAACAGTCTTCGATTCCTTGCTGGAACCTCTCAGAAAACAATCCACAGGTCTTTACAAAATTCTTCCCGCGTGCACAAGCGCTAAACGCAAGTGTCCTCCACGTGACCACGCCTTGTGACCACGCGCCTGCCCAAAAAGGCGCATCATGATTTCACATATTGACTATATGAGTCAACTGAATCTTTGTCTTTCAAACTCCCGAGTCCTGAAATTCCGACAAGGGCTTAGTTCATGCTAAATTCTCCCTTAACTTCAACCATATGACCCTTCACTATAACCCGGGGCCAATCTTTCCGAGCGTGTCATTATTTCACGTATCGAGAACTCCCAATGCGATTCACCTTCATTCTCCTTATCCTCCGATACCCGAAATTGCAAAATATTTGGATCAAATCAACGGTCCACACTAACTCTCCAGCCAATAGCTGCGATCAAATCGCGATTTTGCGAATTCTCACAAATCCGCCCTTTGACCTTTCCACTCTGTGAATCAGCGAAATGTTGATCTCTTGTCACGTGTCTCCTTTTAATGGATGGTCCCGATGATTTTGGGATTTCACGTTTCAGGGTTTCACGAATTTCACTCTACTTCTTCAAAATTCTTCTAGTTCGTGAAATTCTGATAAGTCCTCATGACTAACCAGTGCACTACTTCTCCGAGATATAACGGATTGAAAGATTTCATCTCTTTCTGAATGAATCTTAACCCTCAATATTATCCAGTCTTCAAACTTCTTGTCTGAAGGATTTCTCCTGCTCAATCCTCCAAACTTGTTCCTTCTTTGAACTTCAATTTTCTGTGATTCACTTTTGAATGCTTCAACTCTTTGAAACTTAGAAATTTTCTAAGTGTTTCCTCTCGAGACTTAAAACCACTAGTCCTCTTGAGCTTCTAGTAAATGAAACTTAAATCTCTCCCCTTGTGCACACTTGCACTCTATGTATTTTTCAAAATACTTTATGATGCCCTCTTGGCATACTCTGAGCTCAACCTCCCAAGCCTTCAAACTTTAACACAAGTTTTCTTCTATACACACTTCTTGCACTCAATATGCACACTCTGCATACAAATGTTCCTCGCTATCTCTTATAAGCTTTAAGTCTAAAAAGACTTCTTCATACGCACTCCTTGTGCTCTGCGTGCACTCCTTGCATAATATTATTGAAGAGAAACAATTGAACTCGTTCAATTATCCATTCACTCACTTGCTATGAACATCATACATTCACAAACACATAACAACACATGCAAACTGTAAACAATATCAACATTGTGTATTTGTGTCAATTTCCTCTGTTCTATTCATTTCAGAAGAAAACATAATTACAGTCATTTATCCTTTACAACTAGTACAAGAAAAACTTGTCTAAGGAGCCAGAGCTTCCTCGCTCTTCTTCCTCCTATCTAAATACTATTACATTATGTTCAAGCAGTTACCTATTCAATAAATGCAACCTAATGACTAATCAGGGCTAATATCCCACACCTGTAATACATTACAGTCGTGTAAAGGATTTACAATGGTTTTGTCCTTTCAAACGGTGGCCCGACTTTACAAACAACTAATTAATTAACGATAAAATTAAAAAGATCTTCACACCGCTACCAAGCTGATTGAGGTCAGTTTTGGCTCCTTCAATGCGTTGAGGTGTCGATTCTAATTCCACGTCCGCTTCCTTTTGATGTGATAGCGATGCTCCTGCATCAAAAAAGAAACACCAAAGTGAATTGGGGTGGTTATGTTGTTTAAAGACCATAGAATTTTGTCTTTGGATGGAAAATCAATACATCACAAGGTCCATATTCATCCCACATATCACAAAATATTTTCAATGATCTTGTAACCCCAAAGATGAATCGCCCTGCTACATGCCCACCTGCAATAATCACATATATGTGACCAAATTTTCTGAAGAAAAATGGAATAAGAAGATGAGACCTATAAAATATTAAAGTTAGATTTCTTGTTAATACACCCAACTACAAGATATAGTCTACAATCTCATTAACCACTATATGCTACACCTTTACAAGAACATATTTATAATCTACAAAACCTTAAACTCTAGACTCTAGATGTTAATCCATCGTATTCATGACTTATTGCTCAATTTATATATTTAATCTTAACAACTCATTCTTCACTCAAGAAAAACTTAATTCTATAACCGTCATTCACAATCCATTCAATCAACATTCACCAAAAAAAACTCGAATAAAAGATTTTGTGTTCTATAATGTAACATTTCGACTATAATCTTCAAATCTATCTAACTGCTTCGCAATTCAAGAAAAAAATGCAAACTATCTTAGTAGTTTCTGTTGAATTCCACACCCACAAACAACTTCTTGACTAAATCCCAACACATGTTAAATATGTATAACAACAACATGCATGTAATTGAAGTGAATGGTACCTCAATAGGCATACAGATAGTAGGAATGACCCTACCATGAAGTCAACCAAAAGCAAACATCAATTTAATTTGATATTTTTCTAAGGAAATATAAAACCCAATTCTATTTCCATTCTTGCTTACATGTAATTACAGGTAACATATTAAACTAAGTTACTAATCTATATCCATAGAAAGGTTTAAACAGATAGCATGCAAAGAAATGTTTTAACATATGGCATGCAAGGGAGTTTTGTTTACAGGTAACATATTAAACTAAGTTACTAATCTATATTCATAGAAAGGTTTTAACAAATTCCATGCAAAGAGTAGGTAAATTTTGAGGGAGGTGGGAAGTGAAGCAGAGTGACATGCATTTTCTCTTCACCCAACACGGCATTTAGCCTAGCATCTAGGCATCAATGAGATACACTTTGACAAATTTATCCTACGGTACAAAGAAAAGAGTTAACATGTATATGTATTAAGAGCCCACCACTACAACACATTAATAGGATAGTAAAATACTTAAGCAAAGAGTCAACTTGTAT
>JZKD02S1683860.1:0-24789 GCA_000966675.3 Picea glauca
CCTTCCTGGGCTCTCTAAACCCTGGCTATCCTTGAGGGTTATTCCTGAAAAATGGTGGTTTGTTTCCCTTTTGCCTCTGCTCCCTCTTAAACTTCTTCTTGTCTTCCCAAGCTTTTTGGAAAGTAGGCTTTTCTTTTTGCTGATCATATGAGCATTTTTCTCTCCTTATAGTTTCTTCCATAGTTTTTGGGTCATCATACTGGATCTTGTCACTGATGGAAGATGGAAGCCCACTCAGATACCTTTGAATCTTAACTTTCTCATCCTTGATGAAGGGAACATATTTCAGCAACTCCAAGAATCTTCTTTCATACTCATCAATGGACATACTTCATAGCTTGAGTTCGAAGAACTGTTTCAATTTCTTGTCATGATACCTCTTAGTTAAGTACTTCTTTTCAAAATGTCTCTTGAATTCCCTCCATGTAACATTCTTCTCTTTGACGTGATGTACTTGCACAAGCTGATCCCACAATATGGAGGCCTTTCCTTTAAGTTGCTAAATGGCAATTCTTCCCTCTACATGAGAAGAATAGTTTTGTAGTTGGAAATATTTCCTCATGCCCATCAACCATGTTTCAAATTTTGCATACGACCTCTGTTTTAGGCGCGTGATAGCCCATTGGAAAGGTCTTTCATAGATCTACGCATTCCACCGTCAGACTTTGACTTTGTGTATAGACTAACTGTGGAAAGTAAAAGAAACAACGTTTAGGGCCCCAAAACAATCGTGGAAGTACAACAAGATGTGCTGACATGAAAACATACAAAATAATCCAGATGGATTAGGAGAGAGGCCACCCGTATCCAGCTTGAGAATGTGTGAGGCTTCAGACAACCCCATAAGTGTAGAACTCACAATTATAAAGAATTACAAAAAGACGTGTTGAATAAAAAACGGACATGAGGAGCCAGTTGGAATAGGTGGGTGGCCACCAATATCCACCTGGATCACCATCAGTGGCGCATTAGTTAGCACTCTATGTGTTAGAATTTTGGGATACATTGTGGATTCTATGTGAGGTCATGGGTTTGATTCCCATAAACCTTTATTTATTATATATTACTTTGAATATGATTTTAAATATAAAACTTTCCATTAGAATATTCGGTCATATGGCTAGCACAACCAGTTAGTTCGTTGGAGCATAGAATTGGAGGTTACGGATTCAATACTCGTCCAGTCCAACACATTTTCGATTCATAGGCCTTCATGGTCTTCTGGAAGGTGCCACATGGCACCATTTAATTGGCCCACGTGGCATCATGTCACTGATCGACTGTACAACCCCTACCACGTCGATGATGACTTGTTTGCCACTTGTACGTATAAACTGCCACATTTCATTCATCCATTAGTCCAGTTGTCTGCATGCTACGTCTTCCGTACGAATGACACATGTTAGAATTGTATTGGTCCAAATGGACCTCTAAAAAGTCCATTTTCGAGTGACATGTGGCATGCTCTTGTGCTTCCATTTCACCCTATTGACGTCACTCTTCATCATGCTGGCGTAATCCTGTTGTATGTAGAGAACACATGTCCCTTTGAATTTTGACTTTTTGCCTTATTTTGACTTGAACTTTGACCATCCATAACTTTTGAGTACGAACTTTGTTTGAGGCAATTTTTATGTCGTTGGAAAGCTATCGTCAAGCTCTACGCAATGATGTAGTTTTTTTTGGAGCATTTGAGACAATAAAATTTTGAGATTTTATGGATCCTCATAGCCCTTTATGAGCGTTCTAGATCCTCCTAGACCTCTGTAAGCGTTCTTAGATCCTCCTGGATGACACCTTCCCATTGAAGAAATTTTTGTCCTCCAAAAGTATGAATATTTCAACAACTTAGTGATGATAACTCTTACTCTCTCTTCCATCTTACTGTAATTCTCTTATCCAATAAATTAGTGATAGTGAAGCTTCTTCACTCTTCCACCTTGCTGAATATTCTAGGACTCAATATTTATCTTGGATCTCAGATCTTAGATATTATAACAATGTACTTATGTTTGCTTCTCTGGAACATGGCTCTAACTCTGGCCTCTAGCATTGTCGCTAATAGAATATAGCTTTGGCTCTGGCTCACAGATTCCTTCGTAATAAAATTATGTTCATTGAATATCTGCAATATCTGAATCTGAATCATGTACTCAACATCCACTCCCATCTCCTTCTCCGTTGAAGACAGTCTATCTCGACCAATATGAAACCAAGTTGAATGTTGATCTATGCCTTGCCCTTGTGGACTCTCTATTCTTGTATTGTTGATGTATCTGTAGAAGTCTCTAAATGAATTCCCTGTTCATTTGTTTTCTCCTGCCTTGAAAACAATTCTATCTGTAATGTATGAATTGCTTATGCTCAAGGTATACATCTACATGAACATGACATAGTATTTTGGAGATGCTTATAGCATGGATATTTACAAGTATATACCTCTTATCTTTTTACAAAGAATATTATTTCTCCTTTACCAGTTCTAAGAAGATTTACATAGCTTCGATGCTCTTCCCACTTTCGATCTACAAGCTCCAACTACCTGCATCCTTTTGTTCCTTCACCTTTGGTACTTCAGAATAAGAATGTCAACTTAGAAAATTTGATCCATATGTAGTCCTTTAGCTGATAACAAAACAATACAAATGCCTATACTATTGTCAAAAGGTTTAGAAATCTTTATAAGATCCCTCTCACTCCTACAACAAAGCGGTTATATAGAAATCCTTGACAAGATTCCTCTCACTCTTAACAACATATAAGGTGGCTATATATAAATTCTCTTACAAAATTCTTCTCACTCTTATCAACATATAAAGTGGTCGTATAGAAATTTTACATAATTTCTTTCACTCTTATAATCTACAATGAGTGGCTTACAATCCTTCTAATACAACATTAGAAATGGACCTAGGATATATCTACATATGCATATTTACAATGAAATATCTTATGATGGATGGTTTACTCATGGACTCATCCTCCCCTTAGTACTGGAAGGAATCTCACAACTTCCTATCTCTGACAATGCCTCTGACGTTGATGTTGAATCTGACATTGAATCTGATGCAAAATTTGATGTTGAATCCAAGAAACCATTAGACTATATTATAGGTCTTCCCAGTAACCTGTATAACCTCTCCTTGTGAACACCAAGCACTATTGTTGTGTCTTGAGAAGCTTCCCTTAAGTACACAAGTACCTGACCATTAATGAATGCAACTGCATGGCCTTCATCTTCAAAAGCCGCAACTGAGAGTAGGTTTACTTTCAAATATGAAACATAGAACATATGCTTTATTCCCAGAAATCCTCCCGACTCGAGCTGGAATCTTACATATCCATACCCTCTTATTGCTTGTCTTGTGTTAGTTCCATATCCTACATAGCAATCTGTGTCAGACTTTAAGAAATTCAAGAATACTGATCTCATCCAAATCATGTCGCAAGATGAGCCATTGTCCATGAACCATTCCTGGATGTCTTCATATATCACTCTATTAAGTCCAACCATTTGGAAGTATTCTTTCTCAAGTCCTTCACCAGGACAATTAAATTCATATGGGGTTGTGTTGTGCCCTCACAACAACCTCCCAATATTCTTATCTTAGCCTCTATCCAATACAAATAATCCCCCCCCCTTTAATTCTTCCAATAGGAACCCTCTCACTCTCTCTATCTCTCTTGCAAATAGCTACGCCCAAGTTCTCCTCACCCTACCTCACTTTACCACTTCCGGTTACTCCACAGATGACTTATACCAAACGATCCACACTTCAGTGAGTCCCCTCTTCGTGTGCTAATACATAGCATTTTGACACACGCATCCTTCTTCCACCTTTGCATTGACACGTCATTGGTTTTCTCATCAGTTCATCGTCTACCTCCCTTTGAACTTGGCTAACGCATTATCATGCTTCTGCCAAACCTCAATTACTCACATCTTCATCGTCGACGAAATTCGCATGATCAATGTCATCTCACCAATATTGGTCACATTATTATATTGCACATGCCTTTCACCAGATAACTCACTTCTCCTCACGTCGTTGCATCACATAACATTGACGCTCTCTCCCTGTCGCTTCATTACATTGCTTATTGATGAGGTTCACCTCTTCTTCCTGACACACTAACCGTTGACAAGTTTCCCTCTCATGTCACAAATGCATCAACGGAAGGATGTCGACCCCTCATCCTCGTCGAACAAATTGAGGACAATCTGCTTCCTCTCACCAATGTTGATCAGGCCAACATAGCCCACTTTCGCCTTGAGGCTTATCTCGTTCCCCTTCTAGTTTGAATCCCTTCTTGTTGAGTTCATCAGTCAATCTCCTTAAGTTTTCAATGATTAAACTCCCCATGCCTATCTAGACAGTCAGTCATTAATTTCCTATCTCAACTTATTGGCTTCATATCACAATCATAATCAAGTTTTAGTGTTTTCGATGGCTTTCTTCGCGCACATGGTACTAGCTTGTTTGTTTTGTGTTTCTTGACGTTACAACTAAATCTTCATCGTGGAAGCCTCGCCTAGCATCAAATGGGTTAATCATAACACCTACAGGTCTTGTATTGGTTATGAAATGCACTTTGGGATAAATTTGGTTATTTCATCTCCTAGACAGTGCTAAGCGCACTGGACGTCAGTTGGCAGTTTTGGCGTATTTATAACTTTGTGATATTAATGCATAATCTCAGTCTTAATGGGTGGATCAAGAGCATTTACATCACAGATGACCCAACAACTGATGAAATTAAATTTGGATGAAGAACCAACAAACACAGGACTTGAACTTTCATTAAAAAATGCCTTTGGGCGCAATTTTTCGGCATCCATAAAAGTGAATTTCTCACCTCTGAAACATGCTAATTGTATTATTTTGGCCATCACAATTCCAACGTAACTGACGTAATCGAAATCCGAGGTCCTAAAGCGTCAAAACAATTGTCTAGGATTTACCGCTAGGAAAGCCTCGATAGTCATGGTCATCATTAGAAATGGATCCACTCAAATGATAGAACAACATGTTCAATTATCCCGATATAAATGTTTCTTTATGCTCTTTGTGTTACAAAAAATGACACCTCAATCGGGCATCGTATGAGGAAGCTACAGGCTTTTGAACTCAAGCTCTCATTATCTCTTGCTAGTTCGACACTTAGAATTTTTCCAATTTTGCTTTCCTCGGAAGGAGGAGTTCCCTTCAACTCTTTTGAGTTGATCGGAGGAGTTCCCTTCAACTCTTATGAGTTGATCAAAGGAGTTCCCTTCAACTCTTATGAGTTGCTCGGAGGAGTTGCCTTCAAAGCCTCTGAGCAAGTTCGGGGAAGTTGTTAAGAAAGTCTTCGAGCAAGTTCGGGGAAGTTGTTAAGAAAGTATTTGAGTAGGTCGGAGGATTTACCATCAACTCCTCTGAGCATTTCGGAGGAGTTATCATCATCTCCTCCGAGCAGGTCGGAGGAGTTAGTTCAAACTCCTTCGAGCAGAAGAGAACTGCCTCTCGTAAATTGACCATAACTTTTGACTCGGGTGTCCGTTTTGCGACTTATTTATACCGTTGGAAAGGTATTTCCTATCCCTAAAACTTTATAGTTATGTTATTTAAGAAATTACTAATCCATGGTACAATTATTCCACCTCGGATGATTTGCCTTCAAAGACTTTGAGCAAGTTTGGGGAAGTTGTTAAGAAAGTCTCCGAGCAAGTTCGGGGAAGTTGTTAAGAAAGTCTCTGAGAAAGTATGGGGAAGTTGTTAAGAAAGTCTCCAAGCAAGAGAAAGTTTGGGGGAAGTTGTTAAGAAATTCTTCGAGCATGTCAGAGGAGTTTCCATCAACTCCTCTAAGTAGGTTGGAGGAGTTACCATCGACTCCTTTGAGCATAAGAGAATTGTCTCTCGTAAATTGACCATAACTTTTGACTTGGGTGTTCGTTTTCAACTTATTTATACTGTTGGAAAGGTATTTCCGATCTCTACAAATTTCTAGTTATGTGATTTCAGAAATTCCTAATTCATGGTACATTTATTCCAGGTCGGAGGAGTTAGTACTAACTCCTCTGAACACAATAAAACCACCTTTCATAAAATGGCCATAACTTTTGACTCGATTGTTTGTTTTACGCGTTATTTATACCGTTGGAAAGGTATCTTCGAGATATAAAACTTATTTGTTATATGATTTGATAAATTACTAACTTATGGTATACTTATTTTTGTATTAATATATAACACCTTGTCAAGAGCCTTGAAGAACACAATAACTCAACCGCGAGTAGAGGAACCATGAATCGAACTCAAGGAAGTTTATAAATGATACTTCAATTATTTTATGCCCCATTCATATGAATTACAATGATCAATTTTGATGGCTTATTTGGATTTACTCTCATCTACTATATGTTGAACCGTGTTAGGTACCTATGCCAAGAGGGAGACACACTCTTGTAATGCGATCTACAACCAAAGAAAATATAACGATAAAACGACGTCCATCGTTCTTGAAATAGAAATCAATGAGGGGAAATAATCTCTAAACTCCATGATGATCGACTATCAAACTCAGGATAACAAAGATTCCCCGATACACAAATCTAGTCTTCATGATGCGCAATACACATATGGTCGAAATCCCTGACAACCCACTAGCGCTAGGAGACAAATTTGAAATGTGACCATTGTATTTGTTTCTCATCATCACAAAGAGAATGAGGACAAATGTTGGAATATGAAAGGTCATGGAGGGAGACGAAAAGCCAAAGGTCTTATTGAACCTCAATAAATACTAGAATAGAACCGAAAGAAAGGGATTTTGGCTCTTCAAACATTGTACGCTTATAAACTACTTTGAGAATACAATGTCAACTAAAATTGGAGAGATATCCTTAGAGTTTTCATGTACGATTGTTGAAATTGTTAATACGGAGAAGCCCTTAGGGCCAACTTTTGGCTAAGAGAAGAACTTGCATGTGTTGTTGTTTCGCTGTGAACTATTTCAAGCAGAATGTTTGTTGTTCACATGGGCTATAAGAGCATGTTTGTTTATGGACTATTCTGATGCAATATATGTCTTCTTGTAGTTTTTTCATTCTTTCTTATATTACATGTTCTGAGCGAATGAGTTGCTAATGTATGTGATATAGTGACTTGGACTATTCTGGTTATATATTCATGTGCATGTGTTAACTGACTTTATTTCTTCATTTCAACTATATGGGTGAAGCTACTGGTAGAGTTAGTTTCATGCCACAACTCATTCACTTACGTTAATTCACTCCTAGCTAGGATAGGTTAGATTAGAATTAGATTAGGCTTGCATTTGGATAGTCTTCATCTACATCTTTTGTTTGCACAACCACCCATCGGTCACCCTCATCGGTGGACCAGGCCACAACCGGTAGAACCAAACCAACAATGGTTGTCAGGCTAGAATCTGGATGGGTTCCCTATTCCAAATGGTGAGAGGTCTAATTGGAACTTCTTAACGGGGATAACCCCTTACTGTTGTTGGGCGAATTTGGACCTGTCAACAGGTTGTTGCTCGTCTTCTTGCAAGTGCTTTTACATCTTTTTGGTTCTACTTCGGACATAAGTGTGGATAAAGTGTCCAACACTTCTCGATTTGATGTCCACTCTTACCACAATACGATCATAGTGTATTGTTCCCATATTGGAAACATGATCCCCTTCTGTCATCCCTCCTTTTCCTTTGTTTTGAGAAATGATCTTTACCTTTAGCCTTATTCTTGGATGGATTTTCTTGCACAGACTATCTTATTCGACATTTCTTCATATCATGGTTCCTAGTTCCACAAGAAGCACATGGATACATAGACCATTTACTAGTGGAAAAAGTCTCCATTCCCTCTTTAGAATGCACATATTTCTCTGAAGATGTCTTACACATGTTACCTTTCCCTAGATTGGAAGGTAAGACTAATTGTTTATGAAGGACCTCTTCTTTTGAAGTTCTCTTTGTTTCAGTCGTCTTTGAGCATTCTTCATCTTGACGGGAAAAAGAATAATATGAGGAGTCATATTTCTTGATCATGCCTTTCGAAGGGGCTAGTTTCTCTTGCATCAAAGACTTTACATTCTCAACATGCCAATATTCATGGATTGATGTCGATGGTGCCAATACTTGATTCTTGGTCTGCAACTTCCTTTCCAACTCATGAAAGTTACCTCTATGGAATTCCTCATGACATATTAGTCGATCTTGCAACTTTTGCTTCTCTTCCTTGAGAGTTTGCAATTGCATCTTTAACTTAGAATTCTCCTTCTAGATTTGTCGGTTAATGTACTTTTGTAGCCATAACTTTATGAGAGATTTACTCATTTTTTTCCTCCCAACAAGAGTCTTTAATACATTCACCAACTTAGGTCTTAGATATTTTGTGACAAAAATAATCTGGATCATTAGACCTCGTCACATCAACATCTTGCAAATGCATGTCAAAACTAGCTCTGATACCACTTATTCCTTTAAAATATACATAATAGCATCTAACCTAATTCAAAATTAATTATTGATCGTATTGTGGTGATTTGAAGAAAAATGATGATGTGCTCCTTATCCAAGTTCTCATAAACTGATGATTAATTTGAAGATTCATGAGATGACACAACAGAGAATAAAATAACCCAAATTACATATATCGATGAGATTGCTTCTCATAATCCCAAAATGTGAAATTACATTACAACTTGGACTTACAAAAATCCAATTTTATGGATTCTCTTTCATTTCGCTGCTCAAACTCAAAAATAGAGTTTACCATTGAATTCCTTGTGAAATTATGAGAAAGTTGAGTATAAAGTCGACCATATACTGAACTTGCTCAATTTCACCCTCTTTACATGCCAAACGATGCACTATGGCTCTCAATAATGGAAATATGGATTAAGAATTTTACAAATGACCTCTTAGTACAAAAATAACATCACCATTCAAATCCTCTCTAAAAAATGAGAAAAATGAGTATAAAGTTGTCTATGTGCAGTCGATATACCTCGTGGCATGCATATGGAGACACACCACATTATGCTTTTCTCTTTGCACACAAATTTATGCAATCCATACCGTACTTGGCTGATCCAGATGGATGTCAGTGGCCTTCCACCTATTCCAACTGGCTCATTTTGGCAGTTTTCCAATTCGACAGTTTTTTCCTAGTTTTCAGGTCCCTGACTTCTGGGGCTGTTTTGAGGCCCTAAACAACATTTTTAGGGCTTGCCACAACTCGGATATAACCTCCTTACCTATCGGGGTACCTCTGCACTGTCAAATCAAGCACCCCATCGACATGACCTGTGACGCATCGCTTCCCAATGGGTCAGTCTACCGTCGCTCTCTGTAAGAGAATGAGGAGATCAAGCGACATATTCAAGAACTGCTCCACAAGGGNCCTTCCTGGGCTCTCTAAACCCTGGCTATCCTTGAGGGTTATTCCTGAAAAATGGTGGTTTGTTTCCCTTTTGCCTCTGCTCCCTCTTAAACTTCTTCTTGTCTTCCCAAGCTTTTTGGAAAGTAGGCTTTTCTTTTTGCTGATCATATGAGCATTTTTCTCTCCTTATAGTTTCTTCCATAGTTTTTGGGTCATCATACTGGATCTTGTCACTGATGGAAGATGGAAGCCCACTCAGATACCTTTGAATCTTAACTTTCTCATCCTTGATGAAGGGAACATATTTCAGCAACTCCAAGAATCTTCTTTCATACTCATCAATGGACATACTTCATAGCTTGAGTTCGAAGAACTGTTTCAATTTCTTGTCATGATACCTCTTAGTTAAGTACTTCTTTTCAAAATGTCTCTTGAATTCCCTCCATGTAACATTCTTCTCTTTGACGTGATGTACTTGCACAAGCTGATCCCACAATATGGAGGCCTTTCCTTTAAGTTGCTAAATGGCAATTCTTCCCTCTACATGAGAAGAATAGTTTTGTAGTTGGAAATATTTCCTCATGCCCATCAACCATGTTTCAAATTTTGCATACGACCTCTGTTTTAGGCGCGTGATAGCCCATTGGAAAGGTCTTTCATAGATCTACGCATTCCACCGTCAGACTTTGACTTTGTGTATAGACTAACTGTGGAAAGTAAAAGAAACAACGTTTAGGGCCCCAAAACAATCGTGGAAGTACAACAAGATGTGCTGACATGAAAACATACAAAATAATCCAGATGGATTAGGAGAGAGGCCACCCGTATCCAGCTTGAGAATGTGTGAGGCTTCAGACAACCCCATAAGTGTAGAACTCACAATTATAAAGAATTACAAAAAGACGTGTTGAATAAAAAACGGACATGAGGAGCCAGTTGGAATAGGTGGGTGGCCACCAATATCCACCTGGATCACCATCAGTGGCGCATTAGTTAGCACTCTATGTGTTAGAATTTTGGGATACATTGTGGATTCTATGTGAGGTCATGGGTTTGATTCCCATAAACCTTTATTTATTATATATTACTTTGAATATGATTTTAAATATAAAACTTTCCATTAGAATATTCGGTCATATGGCTAGCACAACCAGTTAGTTCGTTGGAGCATAGAATTGGAGGTTACGGATTCAATACTCGTCCAGTCCAACACATTTTCGATTCATAGGCCTTCATGGTCTTCTGGAAGGTGCCACATGGCACCATTTAATTGGCCCACGTGGCATCATGTCACTGATCGACTGTACAACCCCTACCACGTCGATGATGACTTGTTTGCCACTTGTACGTATAAACTGCCACATTTCATTCATCCATTAGTCCAGTTGTCTGCATGCTACGTCTTCCGTACGAATGACACATGTTAGAATTGTATTGGTCCAAATGGACCTCTAAAAAGTCCATTTTCGAGTGACATGTGGCATGCTCTTGTGCTTCCATTTCACCCTATTGACGTCACTCTTCATCATGCTGGCGTAATCCTGTTGTATGTAGAGAACACATGTCCCTTTGAATTTTGACTTTTTGCCTTATTTTGACTTGAACTTTGACCATCCATAACTTTTGAGTACGAACTTTGTTTGAGGCAATTTTTATGTCGTTGGAAAGCTATCGTCAAGCTCTACGCAATGATGTAGTTTTTTTTGGAGCATTTGAGACAATAAAATTTTGAGATTTTATGGATCCTCATAGCCCTTTATGAGCGTTCTAGATCCTCCTAGACCTCTGTAAGCGTTCTTAGATCCTCCTGGATGACACCTTCCCATTGAAGAAATTTTTGTCCTCCAAAAGTATGAATATTTCAACAACTTAGTGATGATAACTCTTACTCTCTCTTCCATCTTACTGTAATTCTCTTATCCAATAAATTAGTGATAGTGAAGCTTCTTCACTCTTCCACCTTGCTGAATATTCTAGGACTCAATATTTATCTTGGATCTCAGATCTTAGATATTATAACAATGTACTTATGTTTGCTTCTCTGGAACATGGCTCTAACTCTGGCCTCTAGCATTGTCGCTAATAGAATATAGCTTTGGCTCTGGCTCACAGATTCCTTCGTAATAAAATTATGTTCATTGAATATCTGCAATATCTGAATCTGAATCATGTACTCAACATCCACTCCCATCTCCTTCTCCGTTGAAGACAGTCTATCTCGACCAATATGAAACCAAGTTGAATGTTGATCTATGCCTTGCCCTTGTGGACTCTCTATTCTTGTATTGTTGATGTATCTGTAGAAGTCTCTAAATGAATTCCCTGTTCATTTGTTTTCTCCTGCCTTGAAAACAATTCTATCTGTAATGTATGAATTGCTTATGCTCAAGGTATACATCTACATGAACATGACATAGTATTTTGGAGATGCTTATAGCATGGATATTTACAAGTATATACCTCTTATCTTTTTACAAAGAATATTATTTCTCCTTTACCAGTTCTAAGAAGATTTACATAGCTTCGATGCTCTTCCCACTTTCGATCTACAAGCTCCAACTACCTGCATCCTTTTGTTCCTTCACCTTTGGTACTTCAGAATAAGAATGTCAACTTAGAAAATTTGATCCATATGTAGTCCTTTAGCTGATAACAAAACAATACAAATGCCTATACTATTGTCAAAAGGTTTAGAAATCTTTATAAGATCCCTCTCACTCCTACAACAAAGCGGTTATATAGAAATCCTTGACAAGATTCCTCTCACTCTTAACAACATATAAGGTGGCTATATATAAATTCTCTTACAAAATTCTTCTCACTCTTATCAACATATAAAGTGGTCGTATAGAAATTTTACATAATTTCTTTCACTCTTATAATCTACAATGAGTGGCTTACAATCCTTCTAATACAACATTAGAAATGGACCTAGGATATATCTACATATGCATATTTACAATGAAATATCTTATGATGGATGGTTTACTCATGGACTCATCCTCCCCTTAGTACTGGAAGGAATCTCACAACTTCCTATCTCTGACAATGCCTCTGACGTTGATGTTGAATCTGACATTGAATCTGATGCAAAATTTGATGTTGAATCCAAGAAACCATTAGACTATATTATAGGTCTTCCCAGTAACCTGTATAACCTCTCCTTGTGAACACCAAGCACTATTGTTGTGTCTTGAGAAGCTTCCCTTAAGTACACAAGTACCTGACCATTAATGAATGCAACTGCATGGCCTTCATCTTCAAAAGCCGCAACTGAGAGTAGGTTTACTTTCAAATATGAAACATAGAACATATGCTTTATTCCCAGAAATCCTCCCGACTCGAGCTGGAATCTTACATATCCATACCCTCTTATTGCTTGTCTTGTGTTAGTTCCATATCCTACATAGCAATCTGTGTCAGACTTTAAGAAATTCAAGAATACTGATCTCATCCAAATCATGTCGCAAGATGAGCCATTGTCCATGAACCATTCCTGGATGTCTTCATATATCACTCTATTAAGTCCAACCATTTGGAAGTATTCTTTCTCAAGTCCTTCACCAGGACAATTAAATTCATATGGGGTTGTGTTGTGCCCTCACAACAACCTCCCAATATTCTTATCTTAGCCTCTATCCAATACAAATAATCCCCCCCCCTTTAATTCTTCCAATAGGAACCCTCTCACTCTCTCTATCTCTCTTGCAAATAGCTACGCCCAAGTTCTCCTCACCCTACCTCACTTTACCACTTCCGGTTACTCCACAGATGACTTATACCAAACGATCCACACTTCAGTGAGTCCCCTCTTCGTGTGCTAATACATAGCATTTTGACACACGCATCCTTCTTCCACCTTTGCATTGACACGTCATTGGTTTTCTCATCAGTTCATCGTCTACCTCCCTTTGAACTTGGCTAACGCATTATCATGCTTCTGCCAAACCTCAATTACTCACATCTTCATCGTCGACGAAATTCGCATGATCAATGTCATCTCACCAATATTGGTCACATTATTATATTGCACATGCCTTTCACCAGATAACTCACTTCTCCTCACGTCGTTGCATCACATAACATTGACGCTCTCTCCCTGTCGCTTCATTACATTGCTTATTGATGAGGTTCACCTCTTCTTCCTGACACACTAACCGTTGACAAGTTTCCCTCTCATGTCACAAATGCATCAACGGAAGGATGTCGACCCCTCATCCTCGTCGAACAAATTGAGGACAATCTGCTTCCTCTCACCAATGTTGATCAGGCCAACATAGCCCACTTTCGCCTTGAGGCTTATCTCGTTCCCCTTCTAGTTTGAATCCCTTCTTGTTGAGTTCATCAGTCAATCTCCTTAAGTTTTCAATGATTAAACTCCCCATGCCTATCTAGACAGTCAGTCATTAATTTCCTATCTCAACTTATTGGCTTCATATCACAATCATAATCAAGTTTTAGTGTTTTCGATGGCTTTCTTCGCGCACATGGTACTAGCTTGTTTGTTTTGTGTTTCTTGACGTTACAACTAAATCTTCATCGTGGAAGCCTCGCCTAGCATCAAATGGGTTAATCATAACACCTACAGGTCTTGTATTGGTTATGAAATGCACTTTGGGATAAATTTGGTTATTTCATCTCCTAGACAGTGCTAAGCGCACTGGACGTCAGTTGGCAGTTTTGGCGTATTTATAACTTTGTGATATTAATGCATAATCTCAGTCTTAATGGGTGGATCAAGAGCATTTACATCACAGATGACCCAACAACTGATGAAATTAAATTTGGATGAAGAACCAACAAACACAGGACTTGAACTTTCATTAAAAAATGCCTTTGGGCGCAATTTTTCGGCATCCATAAAAGTGAATTTCTCACCTCTGAAACATGCTAATTGTATTATTTTGGCCATCACAATTCCAACGTAACTGACGTAATCGAAATCCGAGGTCCTAAAGCGTCAAAACAATTGTCTAGGATTTACCGCTAGGAAAGCCTCGATAGTCATGGTCATCATTAGAAATGGATCCACTCAAATGATAGAACAACATGTTCAATTATCCCGATATAAATGTTTCTTTATGCTCTTTGTGTTACAAAAAATGACACCTCAATCGGGCATCGTATGAGGAAGCTACAGGCTTTTGAACTCAAGCTCTCATTATCTCTTGCTAGTTCGACACTTAGAATTTTTCCAATTTTGCTTTCCTCGGAAGGAGGAGTTCCCTTCAACTCTTTTGAGTTGATCGGAGGAGTTCCCTTCAACTCTTATGAGTTGATCAAAGGAGTTCCCTTCAACTCTTATGAGTTGCTCGGAGGAGTTGCCTTCAAAGCCTCTGAGCAAGTTCGGGGAAGTTGTTAAGAAAGTCTTCGAGCAAGTTCGGGGAAGTTGTTAAGAAAGTATTTGAGTAGGTCGGAGGATTTACCATCAACTCCTCTGAGCATTTCGGAGGAGTTATCATCATCTCCTCCGAGCAGGTCGGAGGAGTTAGTTCAAACTCCTTCGAGCAGAAGAGAACTGCCTCTCGTAAATTGACCATAACTTTTGACTCGGGTGTCCGTTTTGCGACTTATTTATACCGTTGGAAAGGTATTTCCTATCCCTAAAACTTTATAGTTATGTTATTTAAGAAATTACTAATCCATGGTACAATTATTCCACCTCGGATGATTTGCCTTCAAAGACTTTGAGCAAGTTTGGGGAAGTTGTTAAGAAAGTCTCCGAGCAAGTTCGGGGAAGTTGTTAAGAAAGTCTCTGAGAAAGTATGGGGAAGTTGTTAAGAAAGTCTCCAAGCAAGAGAAAGTTTGGGGGAAGTTGTTAAGAAATTCTTCGAGCATGTCAGAGGAGTTTCCATCAACTCCTCTAAGTAGGTTGGAGGAGTTACCATCGACTCCTTTGAGCATAAGAGAATTGTCTCTCGTAAATTGACCATAACTTTTGACTTGGGTGTTCGTTTTCAACTTATTTATACTGTTGGAAAGGTATTTCCGATCTCTACAAATTTCTAGTTATGTGATTTCAGAAATTCCTAATTCATGGTACATTTATTCCAGGTCGGAGGAGTTAGTACTAACTCCTCTGAACACAATAAAACCACCTTTCATAAAATGGCCATAACTTTTGACTCGATTGTTTGTTTTACGCGTTATTTATACCGTTGGAAAGGTATCTTCGAGATATAAAACTTATTTGTTATATGATTTGATAAATTACTAACTTATGGTATACTTATTTTTGTATTAATATATAACACCTTGTCAAGAGCCTTGAAGAACACAATAACTCAACCGCGAGTAGAGGAACCATGAATCGAACTCAAGGAAGTTTATAAATGATACTTCAATTATTTTATGCCCCATTCATATGAATTACAATGATCAATTTTGATGGCTTATTTGGATTTACTCTCATCTACTATATGTTGAACCGTGTTAGGTACCTATGCCAAGAGGGAGACACACTCTTGTAATGCGATCTACAACCAAAGAAAATATAACGATAAAACGACGTCCATCGTTCTTGAAATAGAAATCAATGAGGGGAAATAATCTCTAAACTCCATGATGATCGACTATCAAACTCAGGATAACAAAGATTCCCCGATACACAAATCTAGTCTTCATGATGCGCAATACACATATGGTCGAAATCCCTGACAACCCACTAGCGCTAGGAGACAAATTTGAAATGTGACCATTGTATTTGTTTCTCATCATCACAAAGAGAATGAGGACAAATGTTGGAATATGAAAGGTCATGGAGGGAGACGAAAAGCCAAAGGTCTTATTGAACCTCAATAAATACTAGAATAGAACCGAAAGAAAGGGATTTTGGCTCTTCAAACATTGTACGCTTATAAACTACTTTGAGAATACAATGTCAACTAAAATTGGAGAGATATCCTTAGAGTTTTCATGTACGATTGTTGAAATTGTTAATACGGAGAAGCCCTTAGGGCCAACTTTTGGCTAAGAGAAGAACTTGCATGTGTTGTTGTTTCGCTGTGAACTATTTCAAGCAGAATGTTTGTTGTTCACATGGGCTATAAGAGCATGTTTGTTTATGGACTATTCTGATGCAATATATGTCTTCTTGTAGTTTTTTCATTCTTTCTTATATTACATGTTCTGAGCGAATGAGTTGCTAATGTATGTGATATAGTGACTTGGACTATTCTGGTTATATATTCATGTGCATGTGTTAACTGACTTTATTTCTTCATTTCAACTATATGGGTGAAGCTACTGGTAGAGTTAGTTTCATGCCACAACTCATTCACTTACGTTAATTCACTCCTAGCTAGGATAGGTTAGATTAGAATTAGATTAGGCTTGCATTTGGATAGTCTTCATCTACATCTTTTGTTTGCACAACCACCCATCGGTCACCCTCATCGGTGGACCAGGCCACAACCGGTAGAACCAAACCAACAATGGTTGTCAGGCTAGAATCTGGATGGGTTCCCTATTCCAAATGGTGAGAGGTCTAATTGGAACTTCTTAACGGGGATAACCCCTTACTGTTGTTGGGCGAATTTGGACCTGTCAACAGGTTGTTGCTCGTCTTCTTGCAAGTGCTTTTACATCTTTTTGGTTCTACTTCGGACATAAGTGTGGATAAAGTGTCCAACACTTCTCGATTTGATGTCCACTCTTACCACAATACGATCATAGTGTATTGTTCCCATATTGGAAACATGATCCCCTTCTGTCATCCCTCCTTTTCCTTTGTTTTGAGAAATGATCTTTACCTTTAGCCTTATTCTTGGATGGATTTTCTTGCACAGACTATCTTATTCGACATTTCTTCATATCATGGTTCCTAGTTCCACAAGAAGCACATGGATACATAGACCATTTACTAGTGGAAAAAGTCTCCATTCCCTCTTTAGAATGCACATATTTCTCTGAAGATGTCTTACACATGTTACCTTTCCCTAGATTGGAAGGTAAGACTAATTGTTTATGAAGGACCTCTTCTTTTGAAGTTCTCTTTGTTTCAGTCGTCTTTGAGCATTCTTCATCTTGACGGGAAAAAGAATAATATGAGGAGTCATATTTCTTGATCATGCCTTTCGAAGGGGCTAGTTTCTCTTGCATCAAAGACTTTACATTCTCAACATGCCAATATTCATGGATTGATGTCGATGGTGCCAATACTTGATTCTTGGTCTGCAACTTCCTTTCCAACTCATGAAAGTTACCTCTATGGAATTCCTCATGACATATTAGTCGATCTTGCAACTTTTGCTTCTCTTCCTTGAGAGTTTGCAATTGCATCTTTAACTTAGAATTCTCCTTCTAGATTTGTCGGTTAATGTACTTTTGTAGCCATAACTTTATGAGAGATTTACTCATTTTTTTCCTCCCAACAAGAGTCTTTAATACATTCACCAACTTAGGTCTTAGATATTTTGTGACAAAAATAATCTGGATCATTAGACCTCGTCACATCAACATCTTGCAAATGCATGTCAAAACTAGCTCTGATACCACTTATTCCTTTAAAATATACATAATAGCATCTAACCTAATTCAAAATTAATTATTGATCGTATTGTGGTGATTTGAAGAAAAATGATGATGTGCTCCTTATCCAAGTTCTCATAAACTGATGATTAATTTGAAGATTCATGAGATGACACAACAGAGAATAAAATAACCCAAATTACATATATCGATGAGATTGCTTCTCATAATCCCAAAATGTGAAATTACATTACAACTTGGACTTACAAAAATCCAATTTTATGGATTCTCTTTCATTTCGCTGCTCAAACTCAAAAATAGAGTTTACCATTGAATTCCTTGTGAAATTATGAGAAAGTTGAGTATAAAGTCGACCATATACTGAACTTGCTCAATTTCACCCTCTTTACATGCCAAACGATGCACTATGGCTCTCAATAATGGAAATATGGATTAAGAATTTTACAAATGACCTCTTAGTACAAAAATAACATCACCATTCAAATCCTCTCTAAAAAATGAGAAAAATGAGTATAAAGTTGTCTATGTGCAGTCGATATACCTCATGGCATGCATATGGAGACACACCACATTATGCTTTTCTCTTTGCACACAAATTTATGCAATCCATACTGTACTTGGCTGATCCAGATGGATGTCAGTGGCCTCCCACCTATTCCAACTGGCTCATTTTGGCAGTTTTCCAATTCGACAGTTTTTTCCTAGTTTTCAGGTCCCTGACTTCCGGGGCTGTTTTGAGGCCCTAAACAACATTTTTAGGGCTTGCCACAGCTCGGATATAACCTCCTTACCTATCGGGGTACCTCTGCACTGTCAAATCAAGCACCCCATCGACATGAACCGTGACGCATCGCTTCCCAATGGGCCAGTCTACCGTCGCTCTCTGTAAGAGAATGAGGAGATCAAGCGACATATTCAAGAACTGCTCCACAAGGGGCACATCTGTCCCAACTCATCACCTTGCAGGAGCCCAATCATGCTTGTATAGAAGAAAGATGGAACCTGGTGACTCTGCATTGATTATCGGGCCCTGAATAAAATCACATTCAGAAACGAGTACTCGATTCCCCGAATCGACGACCTCCTTGATCAGCTCACGAGGGCCAAATAGTTCAGTAAGATTGATCTGAAGCATGGCTACCACCAAGTCCCGATAGAAAAAATAGATGTATGGAAGACCTCCTTCAAGTCCAAGGAAGGTCTTTTCAAATGGTTGGTCATGCCCTTTGGCTTGACAAATGCTCCACCCACTTTCATGAGGATGATGGACAATATCTTGGGACCGTTCACCAATACTTTTGTAGTGGTATATCTGGATGAAATTCTCATTTACAACAAGACTTGGGCAGAACACTTGCACCATATTCAATAGGTTTTGCAAACCCTGTGGCAGCACAAGCTATACACCAACTTGGAAAAATGCTCCTTTGGCATGGACAAGGTCCATTACCTAGGCTACATCATTGATCAACATGGTGTACATGTGGATCCAACCAAGATCCAAGTCATTTGTGACTAGCCAACCACAACCACCCTCACTGAGATTCAAAGCTTCTTGGGCCTTGCCAATTTATACCAAAGGTTTGTGTTGGGATTCTCCCATATTGCATGGGCCCTCAACCAAGTAACCAGGGGTGGTGGTAAGGCAAAATTTGTGTAAGGTTGGTCCCAACAATAAGCGTTCGATGATTTGATGGTGTGCTTGTTCTCAGCCCCAGTAATTTCACTACTGGACCTGCAACAACCCTTTGAGATCGAGACAGATGCTTTTGACTATGTTGTGGGTGTCGTTCTCACTCAACATGGCCACCCATGGCCTATCACAGTGAAACACTATCATATGTTGTCCGTAAGTACCCTACTTACGATGAAGAAATGTACTCCATTGTGCAAGCCCATCGCCAATGGAGACATTACATTCTTGGGAAGGAGACAGTCATCCACATTGATCATAAGCCACTGCAGCTCATGCAGAGACAAGGCAAATTGTAGAATGACTGCCATCTGAAGTGATCCACATACTTGCAGCAATTCCACCTCAACATCAAGTATAAAACATGAAGCACCAACCATGTCGTTGATTGCCTCAACAGACCACCAGTCGTGACACTCACCATGGTGCTAGACTCTTGCGGCCATGAGACCTCCGGATGGCCCCAACTCTATGAGATAGACTTGAACTTTTGCACGACCTACCAAATGTTGGGCGCAAACACAATTGTCGCTAGTTTCCATCTTTAGGATGGGTTGTTGTGTCGTCTAGGCCATATATGCGTTCCATCAAGCAAGCGAGTGAAGATGATCTTAGAAGCCCACTACAGTCGGGTAGCGGGACACTTCAACGTCGAAAAGATAGTGGAAATGTTGCAGAAACATTTCTAATGGTCGAAACTTTGACAAGAGGTCAACAAGTATATCAAGTCCTGCACTGCCTACGTTATTGCCAAACCGACCACTAAGAAACACGACATGTACACCCCTCTACCTACTCCTGATAGGCCATGGGAATCCATCTCCATGGACTACATGTCGGGCCTCTCATCCACCAAGCGGGGAAATGACTGTGTTTTTGTGGTTGTTGATCACTTTTCTAATATGGAGATTATGGTTGCCTGTAAAAAGAGCATCATGACAGAGGCCACTGGCAAGCTCTTCTTTTAACGAGTATGAGTACATTTTGGAATCCCACAAACCATTGTCTCAGATCAGGACAATCGATTTCTCAACACATTCTAGTCGAGCCTCTAGTCACTGTTGGACACCAAGCTCAAAAAATCCACGACCTTCCACCCCAGACAGATGGCCAAACCAAGGTCGTAAATCGAATGATTGTGCATATCCTATGCATGTATAATTCCAAGCACCCTCACACATGGGATGAGAGTCTTGCCTATGTCCAACATAGCTACAACCGAGCCCTACATAGCTCAACTGGCCACAACCCCTTTCAGGTGGGGTTAGGATTCCAACCATTGGGTCCCATAGTTGTTGCACTACCGCTTGCAGTCACCTCGACCGACTCATCTCCTGCTCCAACTAAAGCTGAAAAAGCCACTCGGTTCATTGAGAGGATCCAACACATCCGCCAACAGGTTCAATATATCCCACATAAGTCAAATGACAAGTACAAACAACACCATGATCAACACCGAGTGCCACATAAGTTTCAGGTGGGCGACAAAGTTTAGTTGCATTTACAGAAAGCACGCCTTACTGGACCCCATCGAAAGCTTCGCCCACTCTATTATGGGTCGTACACCATCACCAAGGTTGTGGGTGATAATGCTTTTGAGCTCAACATTCCTCCTTTCCTTGGCCTGCACCCAATGTTTAACATGGATCTCCTTCGACCTTATTTCCCACCATTATTGGACACCTCAGAGATAGTAGAACAAGTGACACCAATAGAGCTCAACCCCGACTGCATACAACATGCATCTAGTGATCAGATTGTGGAAAAACAGGTCAAGGGAACTCGCCAACAATGGGTCTAGCTTTATTGAGTTATCAAAGTAGGGCAGCTCCTGCACCAAGGCAAGTGGCTCACCCGGGAAAAAATTCAGTAGAAATTTCCTCATCTAATGGGGGCACTCAACGCAATGGAGACCATTTCTTCCTAAGGGGGTAGGATTGATCTAGATGGATTTCGATGGCCTCCCACCTATTCCAACTGGCTCATTTTCGCAGTTTTCCAATTCGACAATTTTTTCCTAGTTTTTGGGTGCCTGACTTCCGGGGACGTTTTGAGGCCCTAAACAACGTTTTTAGGGCTCACCACACTCAACTTGTTAGGGGCTCATCGTAAACAACATGTGTATTCCTCGAATAGATCTTTCCAACGAGTTATCGTGTGCCTAAAACAGAGATCGTATGCAAAAGTTACGATCCCGGGAAGTTGATGTACTAACGCTTCATCTCCTAGGGTTAGGTTTTTGGATGTCTAGGGTTTTTTACATTCCTATTTATTGTAAAAAGGCATTGAGAGACTCATTGTAATCATCTTCTAACGAATGAGCGCAACTGTCACATCTCTTCTCAAAGATAAGCCGCCACCATTCTAGCAAGCTTGTTTTCCGCTGCATTTTACAGTTTCAACTTATTTCCTTATTGAATAGAAACCCATTTTACTGTATATTTGTTATTCCGAGTTAAGCATATTTTGATAATAATCCGTATTCATTTCATTCTGCTCATAAAATCTGGATCATTGGCCTCAGGATTCGTGTCTGCATTGGGATTTGCGCCAACAATGGGATGTGTGTCAAACATTGGGATATGTGCCCATATATAGGCCTTAGGGCAGAACCGAATCCCAACCGTACCCTGCATTGTATGTTGATGTCGACACCATAATAAATATAGTTTAATGCATTAGTTACAACAAGGACCATGAGTGGAACATTGGTTAGCGCTCTATGTATTAGAACTTTGGGATATATCGCAGATTCTATGTGAGGTCATGGGTTTGATTCTCACAGACCTTTATTTATGGTACGTTACATTGAATATGATTTTAAATATAAAACTTCCCATTAGAATATTTAGTCATACGATTAGCACAACCAGTTAGTTTGTTGGAGTTTAGAACTGGAGGTTACGGGTTCAATACACGTTCGGTCCAACAAATTTTTGATCCATAGCCCTTCATGGTCTTTTGGAAGGTGCCATGTGGTGCCATTTGATTGGCCCACGTGGTGCCTGTCATTGGCCAACTATACAACCCCTAACACGTCGATGATGACCTATCTGCCACTTGTATGTACAGACTGCCACATGTCAGTCGTCAATTGGTCCACTTGTCTGCCTACCACATCATTCGTATGGATGACACATGTCTGAATTTTATTGGTCCAAATGGACCTCTAAAAAGCCCATTTCGAGCTGACACGTGGCACGCTCTTGTGTTGCCGTGTCACCCTGCTGACATCACTCTATATCATGTTGATGTCATCCTATTGTATGGAGAGGACATGTGTCCCTTTGAATTTTGACTTTTTTCCTTATTTTGATTTGAACTTTGACCATCCATAACTTTTGCATACGAACTTCGTTTGAGGCGATTTTTACATCGTTGGCAAGTTATTGCTAAGCTCTACGCAATGCTGTGGTTTTCGAGAGCATTTGAGATGGTCAAATTTTGAGCTCTTATGGATCCTCCTGGACCACTGTGAGCATTCTTGGATCCTTTTATATCACCAAATCTAAATCCCTTGTCCAAATGCCAAGAAACTTACCAGCGACAGCACAATCCCTCATAAAATGATCATAGTTGCTGACCTAGTTGAGTGGATTTTGTATTTGGGTATCACTGCTGCTTTGGGGATGCATTGACCCGAATTCCATTTTTGTTGTTAGCTGCGAGGTATTTGAGCATCCTCCATACAATCATCTCGAGGTGGGTTGCTAGCCGATGTGATTCCATGTGAAGGAGGAAACTGGGAGGGTATGCCTTGAGAGGAAGCATTTTTGTTGTTGTTATTGGAGATTGAGAGTAGGGAGGGGGGCCAGATCCCACCCCCTTGCAGGATCCATTTAGAGTAAACATGGCTCAGTTCGAGTTTCTACAAAGCAGGGAAACTCTAACCAGAGTGACTTTTCCCATATACGTGACACACATATTTATGTACATGTGTGTATGTGTGTGTACACACACACACGCGCGTGCACGCGCACACACACACACACATACATACACACACATACACTATATTTATGTATGTATGTGTGTGTGTGTGTGTACATGTGTATGCATGTGTGTGTGATTTATATAATTATAATTATATATTTGACAGAGGAAGGAAGGGAAAAGCAGTGCATCTGATCCTAATAGCCCGAGAGGAACCAGATTACACACATACACACACACACATATAGAGAGAGATTTCCAAGAAAAAAAAATCTCAATATTGATATTTCAAGGGTGAAATCAAATACACATATACTAACCTTTCAACTCCATTGAAAAGAAAATCTAGACTAACCACAAGATTTCAATGTCCACCTAAATAGATTAACCTCTTTCTATACCTAGACATGTACAATGTTCCTTTTCGCCTTATTTCAAAACAGGCTTTCAAAAATTCTTTCCCATACTTAACATACGTATAATCAATTTAAAGAAGGTACTAACTAAGCTCCAAACAAGACAAGTTGTGAAGACAAGAACATGTAAATCCAAATATGAAGAGAGACAAATTGGTAGCATTCATAGGCATGTGATCCCTGGCTTCTTAAACATATAACATTCCTTCTTCCAAGGCAAGTGCTTCCTTTGATAGATGATCAACTTTATGATTTAATTCTCTTAATATATGAGCAAAGGAGACCTCCTTAAAGAGTGCTCTAATCTCCAAAATTCATTCCAGAATAGGCCCCATAACCATATTTGTGATTTGTGCTTTGCCATTTGACCAATTCATCACTAGTTTAAAGTCCCCAAGGACCTAAATATATCTTACCTACTCATCAACAACAATCTTGAGCATGACCTAGAGAGCATAGATCTCCGCTCTATTATTGGTGCCCCTACCAACTCCATATTATAAAGAAATATGATTAGCATTGTCTAGGTAGAGAATGGACCTTGCTCCGTATATTCCATGAGTGCCTTGACAAGCTCCATAAAAAAACCCACAAGACCTTGTGAAGTAAACACTGGGCTCTTGTGATTTCTTGGCACCAAGTGTTTCAAAGGCTCCCTACCTTCACCAAATGAGACTCTAATTTGATGAGAAAGTCGTTCTAGGTGGGCCTCTTTATCTTCAAAAAGCAATTTGTTTCTGGATAACCAAATTCTCCAAATTACATAGCAAGGTAGAGATTTATAATAAGAAACAAACCTATATGTAACCCAAGATTCCAAGCACTCCAATAGAGTTAGTTTATCCCACTGATTTTGTAGATTATAATTACTT
>JZKD02S1683860.1:24799-70796 GCA_000966675.3 Picea glauca
CAATATAATTACTATTTTCCTCAAGTACTGTAAGTCTCCTGTGGAGGTATAGAGGTAATAAGCAATATATTTGGCAAGTTAGAGAACATTGTGGGCCAACTGCGAATGTTTAGATACAAATACATGAGGAAGGCTAGCAATAACTTCAGTGCAAAAGTTGAGCTTGGTAGAGGGAGCTTCAGAACTGTTTACAGAGGGACTCTCGCAAAGAAAAAAAAACATGGTTGTAGTAAGACGCATGGCCAATGACTCCAAATCAGGTAAAGACAAATTTATATAAGAGATCAACATTATCCACTGCCCTTTGCCATCGAAACTTGGTACCGCTATTGGGTTGGTGCTATGAGAATCAACTAATTACGGATTATGAATGCATGCCTAATGACGATTGGACAAACATAATTTCGATAAATATATTGCAAGCAAATTTCTAGATTAGGATTATAGATACAAAACAATCTCAAGCATTGCCTCAATTATGTTATACCTTTGTAAATTCTCATAAGGGGGTGGTTTGCTTACCATAGTGGCCATTTTTGTCATGGTGTATAAGGCATTGTTGTTGGAGTGGGTTTTAACAATGGCATAATTGAGCAGTGCCCTTGGGATTTGTGTAGACGCTTGGTTGCCTCCGGGGTTGCTGCTACTCCATTGTCAGAATTTTGGGTTGCTTAGTGGTTGAATTCCTCTTTTCCTATTAAAATTTAATGGAGAGATACAAGGGAGGAGTCTGTAATATAACAAATCTTGGTTCACGTAGAAACAAGAGCAACCACTGGCGCAACTTCTACTAAGTTATCGTTGAGGAGTTAAAGTAGTATGGGGGTTCTTGTGATGGGTATTTAGCCAGGATTTCACACATTTGACAAGGAATTATGTCCATGCAGATACGATTCTTTATTGGATCTTTACAAAAAAGTGATCTACCTAGTAGTTTACAAGAGTTTTTGTCAATCAATAGCAAGAACATGACACATTGGCACTTACAGTGAATTAGAAATTTTGACAACAAACATAATACACGAACTCATACATTGACATGAAATATGTTTAATGGTCATCACACCTTATGTTGTTCCCTCTTTGATGCACTTTAACCTAGGTTTTTGTAAAACATAGATTATATTGCTTTTTAAAGGAAATGTATTTACAAAATTGTCTTAATGAGAATTCAATCTCATTCAAGGATCACCTAAGGGAAATAAGTCTCATTTCGTGATAATTACTTTAGTTCATAGTTGTGTGAGATATTTTTAGCTCTTGTATTTCAACTTTGACTTTTTTTTTGGTTTGTCATTATCAAAACACAATTATAAAATCTTTATTGAAATTGTAATTTTAGATTGTTAAAATCGTTATTTTTAATGCATATTTGGATTCAACAGCCTTGAATATCTCTACTGCAATTTGATTTTGCAATGTTGATGATTGAGATCCGTGATTCAATCAATTCAAAATGAATCTTGCTAGACTTCAAGCAAAAATGTTAGTTTCCATTACCATTATTTTGAGTGATCATAAAATGCCAATTTTTAGAATGTCTGGACTATGATCTTTATGTTAGAAAATTGATTGTCATTGATGTCAACTTTAGAGGAAGTCCAAAAGCTTCTATAAGTATTGGGTATAATTGAAGAAGTCTCCAAAGTGGTCCCCTTGTGGCATAGCTTTAAGCATGACCCTCACGGGAAGACGCTTTGAAGAAGTCTATAAGAAACCCATAGGTATGGTCAAGAGGCCTGAAGTTGACTGAGGAAAATGAGGTTGAAAAATACTTCAAGTGTATATAAAATCTTCATAAATGGATACTCCTCGTCATTCCATTTTCAATGGTAGGTGGTACACCACGTGGTTTCTCACAGTTGAGGAGTTACGCCCTCGTGAAGTTGAAAGCGCAGAAGAATGGTTAAGAAGCCCGTAAACAGTTGCAACAAGAAGTTAGAAGTCATTAATTAAAGGGTAAAACAATTATAATAAGAAAGTATAGGTTGAACCTAAAGTGAAGAAAATAAGTCACTTGAAAAGTATAAATACACCTCAAGAAGCCTCTCATCTTTACATACAAGTTCAATGATTATCTATCTTTCAAGTGATCTTTTGGTAAGTCTTTCGTAGCACATNGGTTTTCCTCAGAAATCCAAGCGCTGGGGTTTAACAGACGCTTTTTCCGTTCCTTCCTTTTTCTCTCTTTCTCTTGGTCCGTTGATGCAGGTGAAGGGGTCGAATCTGCTAAAAAGCTTTTGTTAAACAGGCCATCATTTGATACGTTTTCACATTAATCGCGCAGCGTTCCGGAATTCCATGCACATCCGTTTACAGGGTCTTAAATGTTTTTGGGATTAACGAAGAAAGAGTGCCATTAGGGTTTCCAGGTACAAACTACAAAACCTCCTGTATTCACAGAATTAAAATAAATATGTATAGTTTTATTACATCTGAGTACATTTAAGAGAAAAAGTTAAAGCTCCGACACTTATCTATAGGCTTGTCATCAAAACTCTTGGCAGAGGGTAAAGGGTTCAATCCCAACCTCCTTTATTCCCGGAAATTAAAATAAACAAAAAAAATTGATTATATCTGAGTACATTGAAGCCTAAAACGTAAAGGTTACAGACCCAACTGTAGGTTTTCCATCAAAACCCTTGCCAAAGATAAGTAAAGGGTTCAGTTCCGGCCTCCTTTATTTACAGCAGTGAGAGCAAGTCATATTTTTTGATTATATCTCAATTCATTGAAGACAGAGATTTAAAATTTTTAGACCCGTCTGTAGGTTTCTCATCGGCACCCTTGGCAAAGGAACGCAAACGATTCATTCCGAACATTGCATGGTCAATTACTAAAATCCGTGTACATAAAGCGCAGTGCCTTTGGAGCTATCGCTTATTCAAACCATAGTAGGGCATAGCTAATAAGAACTCTGGCCCAGGAAGGATTCAAATTGGTTGAACATTTGAAGAAGCTGGCGGTTCCTTGAGGCATTGGAGGATTTTGATCTTTTAGTAGTTGTCTAGTGTGAGCTCGAATTTGGTATCCATGGATGATTTTGAGAGGGCAATAATCATCGGTTTCGATCAGACTGGCGGCATTGATCCTCAGTTGAAAGCTCAAGCTGCAGCCTATTGCCAACAAGTAAAACAATCATCTTCAATCTCACAGCTTTGCATACAAAGATTCAGTGCCAGCAATTATGCAGAAGTGCAGTTCTGGTGTCTGCAGAGTTTGGAAGAAATTGTCAAGCTCCACTATACTTCATTGGATCAGCAAGAACAACTGTTTATCCAAAATTCTGTCATGTCCTTTGTATGTATGGAAGGAATTGAGAATGGGTTAAATCATCAGAGTTCGGGATTAGAGAGACCAGTTTTCGTGAGAAATAAGCTGGCTCAAATTTTTGCCATTTTAATCTTTATCTTGTATCCGGCCCGGTGGCCATCGGTTTTCCTAGATTTGCTGTCTGCTGTGAGCAAAGGTCCCATGGTTGTAGATATGTTTTGCCGTATTTTTAATGCGCTCGATGACGAATTGATTAGTTTGGATTATCCTCGTAATTCTGAGGAAATCAGCATTGCAGGACGGATAAAAGATGCAATGAGAGAACAATGTGTGCCTCAGATTGTAAGAGCGTGGTATGATTTGGTGGTTTTCTACAAAGATTTGAGGCCGGAGTTAGCTGCGATGCTTTTAGAAACAGTACGGAGGTATGTGACTTGGATTGATATCAGTCTGGTAGCTAATGATAGCTTTATACCTATATTGTTTGAGTTTATTTTGTCAGAGCAAAGATCTTCAGTGCTTAGAGGTTCTGCAGCCAATTGTATTTTAGCCATAGTATCAAAGCGGATGGATCCACAATCTAAGATTTCTCTTCTTAGACAGTTACAAGTAGGTCGAGTCTGTGGTTTGGTGCTTGGCAAAGAAGATTCTGAATTCACCTCGAAGCTTGGTGCTCTTGTTACGGGATTTGCAGAAGAGGTTTTAGAGTGTGCTCGAAAATTTGATTCAAATGAAATTCCTAATGAAACACCTGCAGTGAGAGAGGTTATTACAGAAATGTTGGATGAAGTTATGCCCTCAGTATTTTATTTTATGCAGTATGGGACTGAGGATGGGGATTCTAATACGCAGCAATTTCTGTCAAATTATTTATCCAGAATGAAAGCCACTTCTTCATTGAATGGTAAGCAGATGGTTCACATTGGACAGATATTGGAAGTTATTCTAGCTCGAATTCACTATGATCCAATGTATCGAGATCCTCTAAACATACCTGACACAGTTGGCAAAGATGAGGAGGAAAAAATGGCTGAAGATCGCAAGGGTCTGTTTCAATTGTTTCGGAGTATTAGTCATGTGGCACCTGATGTAACTCAAAGTTTTGTTAAGAACAAATTGGCTGCTACCCTTGGAAGCTCTGAAACATCTTTTGAAGATATTGAGGCTTCTATTTCACTTTTTTATGCTCTTGGTGAAGGAGTGAGCGAGGAAACAATGAAAAACGATAATGGGCATATTGGGGAGATATTTCAACTGCTTTTATCATCTCAAGTTCCTTTCCATTTACATCGAGTTGTTGCACTTGTATATTTGGAAACAATCACTCGTTATGTGCGCTTTGTGCAACAGCATGTTGAATATATACCCTTGGTCCTGTCTGCATTTCTTGATCAGAGAGGTATTCACCATCCAAACCAAGATGTAAGTGGCCGAGCAAGCTATCTGTTTATGAGGGTTGTGAAAGCATTAAGGGCACAGCTTGTACCTTTCATAGATGAAATTTTGCAGGTTTGGGTCCTCTTAACCTCCTTTTCCTGAAGGCACTATGTTTGGCAAGTACAATATTTAGTACCTACTTTTTTCTTAATAGTTTACTGTGGTTGTTTTGATACCTATTGACATGCTTCCTGATTTATTTCAACCAAAAGAGTCTACAAGACACATTATCTCGGTTCACACAACTTGATGTGAACTCAAGTAAAGCGAATGCACAAGGTTTTGAAGATGGAAGTCACACATTCGAGGTAGGCAGATTGCATCTTCTTCTTCTCGATATTATCCCCTTCACCCTTTATTTTAGGCCCAAAGGTCCCTTTTTGTATATGTTTGTTCTTGTTATAATTTGGTAATAGTCAAATATTTATTATTTTATGTGAATTGTATTCAAGTTTGTGCTAATCATGCTTGTTTTCAGGCTATTGGCTTGTTGATTGGAATGGAGGAGGTGTCAGTAGAAAAGCAGTCTGAATATCTTTCAGCTTTATTGGTTCCACTCTGTCAACAGGTAATAACTTATCGTCGACTGCACTATTTACTGCCAACTGTGCTTGCTGTGTTGCTTAGGGCAATGCTTTACAGAATAAAGAAAAACTATGGTACATAAATATCCTTCAGGTGAAATAGGGATTTTTATGATACCATGGGTGCATCTCTCTGGTTAGAAATTTAGATTATCTTCCAATGTTATATTTTCCAACTAAACATGCAAGGAGGAGCAAATTATGTGTGAAATTTAAATTTGTTTTAAATTTGTGCATCTTCATAAATTGATATAACTGCAGTTTCTTTGGTCCAGGTCAATATCTTGCTTGCTAATGCTTCAGTGCAGGATCCAGTAGAGTCTGCTGCAAAAGTGGCACGCCTACAACGTGTTATTTCAGCAATCAATTCTTTAAGCAAGGTTACTCTTTATATTTTTGCACATGAATTGCAATTTTAACTTCTTGTATTCAAGATAGGTCTGTTGTCCATTTTATCATCCATTTTTTATTGGAGGCTTCTACCTGTTTGTTGTAACTTTTTGGTCTTCAGGGGTTTGGTGAGCGCCTTACTACCACCAGCCGCCCTACAGTTGGAATTATGTTCAAGCAGGTGAGCTTGAGAAATTGGATATTTGAGGTGCGATTTTTTGCATAATAATAACAAAGACAAAGGTGGGCTAGATTCACAGTGAGCTTAAAAGTCTATAATTAACCAGTTATCCACAAATTAGAATACGTATGGAATATGGAAGAGGTTTATGTATGGCTTGATACTTAAAAGATAGAAACCTAGGAATCCCACACTGGAATACTAATTACTTTAGCATCTGGACTTCTAGTTATGTAGAAAGTTATTAAATTGCTTGGTAAGAATGATGGAATCACTGAGCAGCTTGTGGAAGGCCATTTCTATGCCTGAACTACGTATGTAAATATATTTGAATGAATTTATGAGTATGTGAAATACTTTTAAACAGTATATTTGTCTGCTAGAGTTGGAGACATCTAATGCACAGTATTTGGGCATTTATTTTTAGATATCAGTTTTGAGAGGGTCTAACCTAACCCTGAATTCTTTAGTTTTCATGTACCCATTAATCTTTATTGTATATTGTGTTGTTTAAACTTCAATTCACAGACACTGGATGTTTTATTGCAAGTGCTGTTGGCATTTCCAAGTAATAAGCTTCTAAGGAGAAAGGTACAAGCTGCAACTTCCTATTTTCTGCATGTATAGTAAAAATCAGTGGTTTCACAGTGTACGTAACAACATCACCCTAATGCATCAATTTAGGTCATTTCGTTTCTTCATCGAATGGTTGAGACTCTTGGAACTGCTGTTTTTCCTTACCTTCCAAGAGCAATGGAACAACTACTTGTTGAAAGTGAGGTATGCATTGTTCAAGTTATTGTGTTTTATTAATTTTACGATATTCTGTTTTATAATACCCAAATATCTAAATGTGAATGTTGTTATATCCAGAAATGCCTTGTGCACGGAAAGGTGATTTTCAAAAGTGTCTAGTGATTACATCATTAAATGCTATGATGGTATCAAAATAATAGATATTTTTGTGTGAGTAAAACCAAATACATCCTCCAAGAATTGTTAGATATTGCAAAGTTGAAATCTATACTGAGTTTGAATATTGTCATGGAAAGAAAACCATATACATGTTGGCTTCAATAGCCAGCAGCAAATACATACAAACATATACGAAGCAAAGGACACAGGGAGTGTACACTCAACAAACCCCCGAAGGGGAAAATTCTATTAAATTAAACCATTCCTGTGTGTTTTTATTGTTCAATTGGTCCTTTTATATATAGGTGACCATAACAACTATGTCATAATTAAATGTTTAGGTCAACCATATGCATAACTATCTCCGCAATATCTCCTTAAATATTTCTATGAATCTCTCAACCAATCTTCATCCCTAACATCTCTCTTTTCTCCTCATCTTTGATTCTTACGTAGACTTCTATGCTTGGTCTTAAACATCACAAGTAGGAGTTAATTCTTCATAATCCCCCTTGAAGAGTATTTGTAATCTCAGTATGCAATCTTCAACTCTCTTTTGAACTGGTCCCATCTTCATCTTCATCATCTATGCTCTTTGCCTTTGATGCTCTTTGTCTTCATTTTCTATCTTTTGTGATCTTTGGTCTTCTTCATTCTTCATCCTCAATCTTTTTCAATTTTCATCTTGTACTTGTAAAACATAAACATTGTGTTTGTTGAAGTCCATATAAAAAAGTTACTATCCATTGGAATACATGGATCACCGATTATTGTATCCATCGGTTCTCTAGGAAACTTTTTCGTACATGGTTTAGCAACAATTCTTCAATCACAAACATTTTCACTCCCCTTGCATCATCGTCAATCATCATCTTAGGTTTTCTTTGGCTTACCCGTAACCATACTCTAAGTTTTTTTGAGTTACCCTCAACCAATACATCTTCAAGTGGTTTCAACTTATCACGAACCATCATGTGGTTTCGACTGACCACGAACCATACATTACGTCAAGTGGTTTACCATACATTACATCAAGTGATTTCAACGGACCACGAACTATACAACATTCAAATTTTGGGGGTATACTTGCCTCATCAGGGCTTACATCAACATATGACTCAGGGACATACAATTTCAAATTTTCATTTTAGGCTAATCTTGCTGTTATACAAACATTGGACCAAGACCATTTTCTTTCCATCATTAAAGAACATTATTCAAGGAGGACCATTAAATTTCTTAAGGATGTCATTTTTCATGGATTCACTGCTTTTGCATCTCAATTTTTGAACACACAGTACTATTTATTCTTACCTTGCTTCTTCTTTCTTGTATTTATAAATTGCGTGCTTTATTCTTCATTTATATTTTCTTGTGCCATTTCCTTTGTTGTTTCGTTCTTCTCTGTCCTTTTTTCTTTTCTTCATTATGCCCTTGCCTTTTGTTTCTTTTGCTCATGTCCAAGAGTCTGCCTTTTGCTTCTTTTGTCTTCTTCTTTCATCTTGTTCTTGATGCCTTCTTCTTCTTTGCTCTCTTCTGTTGTCTTCCTTCATTCATGGAGTTTGCATCATCATCTTTCTTCATCTATCTTCTTTTTGTTGTCATCTTCTTTCATGTACACATAAAATCTTCTTCATCTTTCTATACTTGCATAAACGTTGTTTGTTGGATTGATATCAAGGTCTGTTAGTTTTTGTGGTAGCTCGGATAGGTACTTTCGCATTGGCAGTGCCTAGCATGCTGAGGTGTCTGATCGACGCTCTCTAGATATTTAACTTTAAAATTGCATTTATAAAGTTATTGTGGCTTTTATTTAATGACTAATTTATAAAGTTGAGTGACTTAAGTGATTTAAGTCATCTCAACAAGAGATTAAGTCACAACCGTCGATCTTGAGAAGGTAAGATCTAATCTTGACTGTTGAGATTTTAGGGTTAAGGATTTGGTCATTAAGAGATTATGAAACCAAATCTAAGGAGAGTGAGAGGTACACATTGAGTTGAGAGTTGAAGAGGGCAATTTGGCTAAGGAAGAGGGCAAATTTGCAGCTGGAGGAAAGATTTTGTAGGGCTGAAAAAGTAGCTGGGTTGAAAAAGCAGGGCCGTACAAGCCGAGTTTGTTGGGCTGTAAGAAATTTTTGAATTAGCTGATGCAATTATTTTCTTCCTCTGAAGCCAATAAAATCCTCTCATTTACTAGTTTTTCCTTTGGGGTTTTTTCAGGGGCATTGCCCAGAATTATCTGTGTTCTCCAAAAAGATGACAACAAAAAGAAGATAGATGAAGAAAGATGATGATGCAGACTCCATGAATGAAGGAAGACAACATAAGAGATTGTTGTTATATTCTTCATTGTTGATCAAATTTATTTTCTGTTGTGCATTTAAAATTTTGTGAAGAAACCTAGCTGTAGCCACTAAAGAACAATTTCAGAAATTTAGGAAATAATTTTTGAGTGAAATATTGGTTCATTTTGCTGGGTATTAGAAATTTCACCTGGTATTAGAGCAATTTTGTTGAAGTGACAACATCAAGGCAGATTGATTCAGATCTGTTGAAGAGGAATTTGCACAAGGGTCTATTATAGCAGTGCAGATTTGTTTTGTATAGGGTTTGGACAGGTAACACTATTCAACAATGGCCATGTCTTTGAGGGTTGAGGATAGGCTACATGGGGATCAGAATTACCCCACTTGGAAAGAAAGGATGACTATGGTGTTGGATGTCAATAATGTCCTTGAACATACACCCGAGACTGCAACTGCTCCTACAGATGCAACTCAACTAGCCATCTGGATGAAGGGTGAGGCTAAAGCAAGGCGCCCAATTCTTGATGGGATTAAAGATCATGTGATCCTACATCTCTCAGGAAAGAATACTGCAAAGGATATGTGGAAGGCCTTGAGCGACTTCTACCAGCCAAAGAATGAGAATAGGGTAATGGTGTTGCGTGGCACTAAGATGGCCAAGGACGAGAGTGTTGTTTCCTACCTTACCAGGATTACATAGATCAGGGATGAGCTTGCGGCAGTGGGAGAGAAGACAAAAGATTCTGAGTTGGTGCGTGTGGCACTGAATGGCTTTTCGAAGTCATGGGATGTATTTTTTCGAGGAGTTGTAGCTCGAGAGAAGCTCTGTGAATGGTAGCGCTTATGGGATGATTTTGTGTAGGAGGAGATGAGACTTGATCAGTCTAGCGGATCTTCATCTTCACCACATATTGTGGATGAAGAAGGCTTGGCTCTTGCGAGCAAGGGCAAGGGCAAGAAGAAGAAAGGTGGAAAGAATGACATTGACTTCTCCAAAGTCAAGTGTTTCCAGTGTCACAAGATGGGACACTTTGCCTCATAGTGTCCGGAGAAGAAGAAGAATAAGCCACAGATGGCAACCTCTGCAGAGGTGGAGGAATTTGCCAAAAGCTTCGAGGAGGATTTCTGCTTCATTGCTTGCATGGTGAGCGCAATTGTGTCAGACATTTGGTTTGTGGATAGTGGAGCATCTTGTCACATGACGTGGCATAAGGAGTTCTTTTGCAGGCTACAAGAGGGAGGCGTGAATCTCCACATTGAGCTCGGAGATGACAGGTGCTACAAGGCGCAAGGGGTTGGCATAGTTACTTTTCAGAGGGGGTTGGGTAAACCACTCCGGTTTGCTGATGTCTTATATGTTTCAGGCTTGATGAAGAATCTCATTTAAGTATCCACCCTTGAGGACAAAGGGTATGAGGTCTCTTTTTGTAAAGGAAAGGTGTTCGTGAGACTAGCAAGGTTTGAAACAAAGATGGATAGGATCATTGGGGTTTGAGAAGAAATTGTATATAGGTTATAGTTCGAGCCAACGAGAGCAGTGGTTAGTACAACCACTGATATGGGAGAGTTGTGTCATAGGAGGATGGCGCACTTACACTTTGGTGTGTTGGGGCATCTGAGACAGACAGTCACGGGATTGCCTAAGTTCACAACAGAGAAACATGACCCTTGCAAGGGGTTGTGGAATGGGCAAGTATGCCCAGAGACCATTTCCACTGAGCGATAGGTCCAAGGGGTTCTTGGATCTGATACATTTAGATGTATGTGGTCCTATGAGCGTGGAGTCCATGAGTGGATTCAAGTGCTTTGTATTATTCATTGATTACTACTCTAGGAAGACCTGGATATTCTTCCTAAAGACCAAGGATGAGGTCTTTGACAAGTTCAAAGAGTTCAGGGCTCTTGTAGAGAACCAGACTGGGAGGAGGATTCGGGTGTTGAGATCAAACAACGGCGGTGAGTATACCTCCAAGGAGTTTGTAGAGTACTGCGAAACAGAGGGGATTAAGAAGGAACTCACAGTTCCTTACAATCCTCAACAGAATGGAGTGGCCGCGAGAAAGAACATGACCATAGTTGGAGCAACATGGGCGATGATACATGATCAGGGTTTGCTACTATTTTTGTGGGCCGAGTCTAGTCCCACTGCTGTTTATATTTAGAACAGGTGTCCCCACACAGTGCTGGGGAAGTTGACACGTGAGGAGGTATTTATAGGTACTAGACTTGATGTGAGTCATCTTCACATCTGGGGCAACATTTGTTACTCATGTCCTTTCAGAGAAGAGGACAAAACTGGACCCCACAACGGATAAGGGGATACTTGTTGGCTACAATGAGGCTTCCAAGGCCTACCAGATCTTTTTGCCAGCACATAGGAAGATCATGATATGTAGAGACGTATAGTTCGAGGAGCAAGCCTTGAGGAGGTCCAAGGATTTGCTAGCACAAATAGAGGATCAGCAGGGACATGACTCGGGGGGCAAGACTGAGGAGGTACAGGGTCAGAGCACAGGATCACAGAGTCAGACACAGGGTATTGGTACAAGTACAGTTGTTCAGAGGGACACTATTGGACAGGATGATCAAGAGACTGATGATGAGGAGGAGCAGTATGAGGCAGTTCCGGAGGTTTGGGTATTTGGCATTGATGACGTAGCTTATTGATGCAGAGCCTTCCAATTATGAGCAGGCTGCACAACATGGAGTGTGGCAGGAGGCCATGATGGAGGAGTGGCCTCCATTATGAAGAATGATGTATGGGAGGTCGTGCCCAGGTCCGAGGGAAAAGGGGTGGTTGGTTCTAGATGGCTATACAAAGTCAATCATGCAACAAATGGAAGCGTGGAGAAATACAAAGCGCGCTTCGTGGCCAAGGGGTTCTCACAACATGAGGGAGTTGACTATGAGGAGACTTTTGCCCCGATGGCTAGATATTCATCCATTCGATCTCTGATTTCATTAAAAACAGAGATGGGTTGGCACATTCATCAGATGGACGTGAAGACTGCTTTCCTCAACGGAGTTATTGAGGAAGAAGTCTGTATCGAGCAACCTCAGGGGTTTGAGGTTGGTGACAAAGAGACACATGTTTGTAGGTTGAGACGAGCCTTGTATGAGCTCAAGCAGGCACCTCGGGCATGGTACTTGAGGATAGACAACTACTTGAGAGAGATGGGTTTCTAGTGGACTGAGGCTGATCCGAACCTCTATTTTCTAGTAGGTGAGGTGCCTCTCATACTGGTGCTATATGTTGATGATCTCTTTCTTACTGGAGGTGATTAGCTGATTACAGATTGCAAGTGCAACCTTGCAGCGGAGTTTGAGATGAAAGACCTTGGGTTGATGCATTACTTCCTTGGTCTAGAGGTTTGACAGACAGATGAGCGCTTCTTTCCAGGACAAGGGAATTATGTTGTAGAGATATTGCACAGGTTTTGGATGATGGACTGCAGGCCCATGTCTACACCTTTGGTGACAAACTGGAGGAAGATTGATGCAACAGATTTAGAGACATAGACCTCACTATCTATTGTCAATTGATTGGGTCTCTCATGTATCTGGTCAACACCATGCTAGATATCAGTTTTGCAGTAAACTCTTTGAGTTAGTTCATGGTGTGGACCCTTAGAGAGTACATTGGATATATGCGAAGCATGTACTTTGCTACCTCGGAGATAGATTGGAGTATGGGTTGTTATATGAGCACAGTGGTGGAGTGAGATTGGTTGGCTTTACAGATGCTGATTGGGTAGGATGTGCAGAGGACAAGAATAATACTTTGGGTTGTTGTTTTGGCGTTGGATCGGGCATCATTTCCTGGTTTAGCAGGAATCAACGTTCAATGGCATTGTGCTCTGCTGAGGCAGAGTACATGGCTGCTAGTTTGGCATCATGTGAGGCACTATGGTTAAGGAAGTTGCTCTTAGGATTGTTCGGGAAGGAGCTACAGGCTACAATGATTCACTGTGACAATCAGAGTTGCATTAGACTCTCTGAGAATCCCGTGTTTCATGATCGTAGCAAGCATATTGATATCAGGTATCACTTCATCCAAGATTGTGTACAGAGAGGAGTCGTGAGACTTGATTACTTATAGACTGATGATCAGATGGCAGACATATTTACCAAGGCACTAAATAAACAAAAGTTTGAGAAGTTCAGGGATAAGATGGGGTTGGTGAAGAATCCCTTCCTCGTTAAGAGGGAGTGTTGAGAAGAGTAACACAGAAGGTATTCTTCCATGTGTGGCGTCCTAGCATGGTAGAGGACAATGAAACTTAGCCAAGTTGATGTGACACATGCCACCGTACGCTTAGCGCAGAGGCTCACACATGCTTCATTCTTTAGTCATTTCGGTTCATAGAATTAAGAGAGGGAGGTACATGTGTATTGGAAGTGAAAAGTTGGGGTTTCACTTAGTCATTGGTTGAATCGATCCATTTGTAAGAGATCTCTATATTCTTTTCGTTGCATAATAAAATTCCACAAACTGAAGAACGGGTTTTCCCATATTGGGTTTTTCCATATTGGGGGTTATTTACCCAAAATTATTTGTCTCTCATGGTTGTGATTGCTATTATATTCTTCATTGTTGATTAGATTTATTTTTTGCTGTGCATTTAAAATTTTGTGAAGAAACCTAGCTATAGCCACTATAAAACAATTTCAGAAATTTAGGAAATAATTTCCGAGCGAAATATTGTTGGAAATATTGGTTCATATTGTTGGGTTTTAGAAATTTCACAAGGGTGAGGAAGAAGAAAATATTGTTCTTGCGGGAAAGGGCAAAGCTAAAACTAAGAAAGGCTCAGGAAGTGGGTAGACCTCCAAAGGAGAGAAGAAACGTGGCATGAGCAAGATCAAGCGTTTTGCCTGTCACAAACTAGGACACTATGCCAGTCAATGTCCATCCAAGGAAAAGGATAAGAAGAAGTCACACACAACAACTTGAACAGACATTGATGAGTTTTCTTCTAGATTCGATGAGGATTTCTCACTCATTGCTTGCCTCTCTAGCTCAGGCAAAAAGGCCGTTGGGGTGTGGTATATTGATAATGGTGCGTCATACCATATGATAGGAGTTAGAGAATACTTCTCCAACTTTAAAAAGGAGGAGATGGACTTCGATATAGAAATAGGGAACAAGTCCAAATGTACTCCCGTGGGACGTGGGACAATTACCTTTCAGAGGGAGTTAGGCATGACATTCAACCTTACGATTGTGTTGTTCATACTAGGGACGACGAAGAACCTGATAGCAGTTTCAATGCTTCGGGACAAGGGGTATGATGTGTTATTCAAGGGACCAAAAGTCTACATTCAACCCAGGGGTTCGAAGCAGGCCAAGATGATAGGGATTAGGACACGTAAGTTATATAGGTTGCAGTTTGAGTCACCTCAGGCTTTGATAAGTAACAGTAAGGATATGGGAGAGTTGTGGCATAGAATAATTGCTCACTTACACCATGGGGCACTTACCGGAGTTGAGCACCGAGCACAGTGACGTGTGTAAGGGGTGTGCCTTGGGAAAGTATGCAAATACATCTTTTCCAAGCAGTGACAATAGATTGAAGGGCATATTGGATTTAGTGCATTTAGATGTATGCGGGCCTATGTCCTCAACATCCTTGACAGGAGGTGAGTACTTTGTCACATTCATCGATGATTTCTCCAGGAAAACTTGGATCTACTTCATGAGGGCCAAATATGAGGTCTTCAATCGCTTCGTGTTAGAAATTTGTAGCTCGGGCAGGGACTTCCATACTAGGGGTGTCTAGTAGTATGGAAGGGGCCCACATTATGTCTAGACAACTTAATGTTGGTGGGGATCACTTAAGTCAACTTGAGATTAAGTCACAACCGTTGGATGTGACTTAAGCTGTCTCAATGTTTGATTAATTCCCTACTGTCAGATCTAGATCTCGAGGAGAAGATCTAAGGGCTAGGATTGAATGAGACAAAGGCTAGGGTTATAATACACCAAGAAGGCCTTATTTCTCATTATCTCTAAGAGGAAGTTGACCAGCTGAGGGGGAGGCGTGCTTCATGAGAGATTGAGTGGGAGGTTGAGTCGAACCTGTCCAGAAGGGGCCGAGTAGGGTTAAGTGGAGACCAAGTCGGGTCATCTCAAGAAGGGAGGGGCCAAGCAAGGGACCAAATACCCTTCAAAGTGCATAATATCTGAAAGAGAGCGGAGGTACAAGATGCCAAGGAGAAATCTACCCACCCATAAATTGTACCAAGAAGTTGGTAGTCTGTATGACCAGTATGGACGGAGTAAAGCATTCAAGAGGGTACAATATGAGCGTATTACACTAGCAGAGTGAGTCTGCTACAGTCCAGCATTAGAAAGAGATAGCCAAAGTTGTAACCAAAAGGTGCCATAGAGCTGTATAATTGCTAGACAAGAGACCTGCAACTATATGGAGCCCGTACAACGAGTATTACTGTGACATTTTTTGTATGTATTCAGATCTATTTAATGAGGTTTTCCTCAGAGGGAGTGGGGTTTCTAGAAATATTTGTGCTGGTATCTTTTCTATGGTTGCTCTAAGTATTTCACTGTTAATGATTATAGCATAAAATGTGTGTTTTCCAGCCTGCTAATCAGATCTAATAATTGCTATGTTTGCTGGTTTATTTATGAGTTTATGTTATAAAGTTTACATGTTATTAGAGCTGAACATTTGACAGCCGCAAAAGAGTTGTTGAAGCTTCGTGCTCTAGGTACAAGGAAGGGAAAGTCGACCCAGTTGTCACAGAACCACTGCTAGTGAAGTCAATCTTCTTTCATCAGAATGGTCAAGTTTTGACCTTGAGAAAGGGTGTTGTAGGGTCTTTGACCCCTCCAAGTTGAAGAAGAAGGACTTGTGAAGAGGACCGACCTGTTCAATCTAAGAGGGAGCAAGCTGCAGTTGGCCCAATTTTGCTCAAGAGGTGTTGAGCTGAGAAGGGTGTTTAGAATAGGCTAAAGCTGAGTAGCAAGATGTATACAAATCTCATGTATGAGGATACACTGGATGGTGCTTCCAACTACGTACAATGGAAGTACCGGATGAAGAATGCTCTTCAAGAAAGCAAGGTATGGGGTATTGTTGAGAAGGTTGCCACAATCCCCACTAATCCTAAGGACAAAGAATTGCCTTATGTTCTAGAGATCAGAGCTCAGAGGATTCTCCTAGATGAGGTGAAGGATCAGCTTGTACCTAATATTGGTGAGAAGCAAACAACCCATGAGATGTGGTCACATCTAAAGGGACTGTTTGAGGCTAAGCATGAGAGCAGAATCATGGCTGTCAAGGAGAAACTTCAGCCTACAAGGATGACAAAAGGGGAAGGTGTTGCAACCTATCTCACCAAGGTGAGACAATTGTTAGACGAGCTTCTAGCAGTAGGAGTAAATCTCTCCCCAACATAGATGGTTAGATCAGCCTTGAGAGGCTTCCCAAAGGAGTGGGACCCCTTCATTGCAAGAATAGTGGCCAAAGAAAACTACCAAACTGGGATAGGTTGTGGAATGACTGTTTCCAAAAAGAAATCAGAAGAGGCAGAGATGTAGATGAGGATGAAGAGGGGGAGAATCTCGATCTCACCTCCAAGAGGGGAGCTAGAGGCAGGAGAGGACCAGTTTCTAGAGGAGCCAAAAATGGTAGGCTGAAGAAGGATTTCTCACACGTTCAGTGTTATGTGTGTGGGGAATGTTAAAATGTAAAGCAACTGCAGAGAATATTCCTCAAGCAGCTCTTCAAGCTGCCCCCTTTAAGCAACCCCCTTCAAGCTGCCCCCTTTAAGCAACCCCCTTCAAAGCTGCCCCCTTTCCTAAACTACCCTCCTCTAAAAGGTCGGTCACCTACCTAAGTCGACCACCTACATAAGTCAACCACCTACCTAGCTAGGTCTGCCACCTACCCTAGCACCTATCCTCAACTAAGGCAACCCTAACCTAAAAGGAGACCCTAACCTAAGACTTCTAACCTAGACTCCTTGATATATAAAGAGAGGGAAGTGCCCTCTTCTACACATCAGTTTGATATATCAGTTTTATATATCAGCTCCGAGTAGTAGCTAGGAAGTGTATTTCTGGAGGAAGGTAATAGAGTTCTGGAGCAACTAGCATACTTTTGAGCAGCTAGCATATTTTTGAAGGAGCAACTAACATATTTCTGAGGGAGCAACTTAGGATTTTCTGAGGAAGCAAGGGAGCAACAAAGACACTTCTATAGCAGCTGATTTCTATATTCTGGACAACATCTAAAGACTGTTCTGGGCAACATATAAGAGGCTGTTCTATAACAACTATCTTACTCTGTTCTAAGAGTTATTCTGGACAACATCAGAAAGTTATTCTGAGTAGCAACAGAGGCACTTCTGTAGCTGCTGATATTTTTGTTCTGGACTACATTTAAAGGTTGTTCTGGATAGCAACTCAAGGGCAGATTTGAGTCAGTCTTAAGGGCACTTTTGGGACAACAAAAGCTACAACAATAGCTATAGGTCTGAGGGCAGATCTGAGTAGAGACTCATAGATATTTAAAGACACAGAGACAACAATAAGTGTTATTGGCTTATCTCCTTCTAAGGAAGTCTTGTACTATCTTTGTACTTGTTGACTGATAATATATCACAAAGAAGTTTGTTGGGTTTTCTTCCCCTTGAGGGTTTCCCAGGATAAATAATTGTGCACTCTGTGAATGTTGTTTTCCAATGTTTATTATGCTTCAAATTATTTTTTAAAAGTAAAAGAATACTACTGTGGACTATTGTTATTTGTTTATGCTTGAAATTCAACAGAGAATTCGGGCATTATGCCAACCAATGCTCTCAAGCCAAGAAGGGCAAGGGAGCTAAGGGTAGGAAGCATCAAGTGGCTGCTTCAGCAGAAGAGGAGGTTCAGGATGAGGAAGAGGAGGAGCAACAGTTGGCTGCTACAACTCGCCAATTTTCCAGGATGTTCAAGGATGAATATACACTCTTCCTTGACTCAAAAGAGAAATCTAGAGATGGGTGGTACCTAGACAGTGGTTCCACTTGTCACATGACTGGGGAAAGACATGCATTCCAGGAGTTCTTAGTTCAAGATTTGGGTTATGTTAGATGTGGTGTACACTCTAGCATGTTGGCAGTCCGAGGAGAAGGGATGGTGTCACTTCAGATAGAATCATGCAAGATTCTAAGGGTAACATGGGTACTTTATGTACCAGGTATGAGAGTTAGTGTACTCTCAATCTCAGCCTTGGAGGGATCAAGGCTACTGTGTCGACTTCTTTGGTTGTGGTGTGCATATTCGCTCTGTCAGAGGTCAAGCTCCAGGACCACTTGTGATGATAGGCATCAATGAGGATCGCCTGTACATGCTGTGGGGGCAACCCACCTATAACTTAAGAAGTGGAAGTCCTAGGAGAGTTGGATCGCATTTGAGAGAGCAGGAGGCTCTCTTCAGCAGACCCACGTTGTGGGAGTGGACTCAGTTGGAGGAGTGGGGATACCCAAATGGTCTCAGTACATGTGGCAACAACAACTACAGAGCAGAGCAAGTTGAGTATCGAGACTTATAGAGGATGGGTCTCTCAGATTCAGAGGGAGAGACTCATAGTGATTTGGACCATGGAGAAGGTAGCTCCAGTGGCAGTACCACCCTCGCTAAGAGGGAGTGTTAGAAATTTGTAGCTCGGGCAGGTATTTCCATACTAGGGGTGTCTAGTAGTATGGAAGGGGCCCACATTATGTCTAGACAACTTAATGTTGGTGGGTATCACTTAAGTCAAATTGAGATTAAGTCACAACCGTTGGATGTGACTAAAGCTGTCTCAATGCTTGATTAAGTCCCCATCGTCAAATGTAGATCTCAAGGAGAAGATCTAAGGGCCAGGATTGAATGAGAGAAAGGCTAGGGTTATAATACACCAAGAAGGCCTCTTTTTTTTATCTCTAAGAGGAAGTCGACCAACAGAGAGGRAGGTGCACTTCATGAGAGATTGAGTGGCAGGTTGAGTCGAACCTATACAGAAGGGYCGGAGTAGGGTTAAGTGGAGACCAAGTCGGGTCATCTCAAGAAGGGAGGGGTCGAGCAAGGGACCAAATACCCTTCAAAGTGTAGAATATCTGAAAGAGAGCGGAGGTACAAGCTGCCAGGGAGAAATCWACCCACCCATAAATTGTACCAAGAAGTTGGAAGTCTGTACGACCAATACGGACAACAAAGCATCCAAGAGGGTACAATACGAGCGCATTACACTAACAGAGTGAGTCTGCTACAGTCCAACATTAGAAAGAGATAGCCAGAGTTGCAACCAGAAGGTGTCATAGAGCTGTATGACTGCCAAACAAGAGACCTGCGACTGTACAGAGTCGTACAGACCATACGGGCTCCTTAGCTAGTATTACTATGACATTTTCTATATGTATTTAGATCTATTTAATAAGGTTTTCCTTAGAGGGAGTGGGGTTCTAGAAATATCTGTGCTGGTATGTTTTGTGTGGCTGCTCAAGTATTTCATTGTTAATGATTATATCGTAAAATGTGTGTTTTCCAGCCTGCTTGTCAGATCTAATAATTTCTGTGTTTGCTGGTTTATTTATGAGTTTATGTTATAAAGTTTACACTTCCAAGAGTTTAAGGCTCTCTTGGAGAATGCAATAGGAAGGAAGATAAAGGTTCTCAGATCAGACAATGGAGGTGAATACACAGGGAAATCCTTCAAGGAGTTCTGTGCACGAGTAGGGATCAAGAAGGAATTGATAGTTCCCCACAATCCTTAGCAAAATGGGGTAGCAGAACGAAAGAACATGGCTATTGTTTGTGCTGCTAAAGCGATGTTGTATGACTAGGATCTGCCCCAGTTTTTATGGGCAGAGGCATACAGTACAATAGTATACATACAGAACAGGAGTCCTCACAAAGTGTTGGGGAGATTGACCCCTGAAGAGGTGTTTATAGGGAAAAAGCCAAAAGTTGGTCACTTTAGGATTTTTGGCTGCCTAGTCTTTTGTCATGTTTCCTAAGATAAGAGTACGAATATAGATTCCACAGTAGAGAAGGGGATCTTCATTGGCTATAATGAAACTTCGAAGGCCTTTCAAGTCTATGTTCCAACAGTTAAAAAGACGGTGGTCATGAGGGATGTGGGATTCGAGGAGGAGAAGGCTTTCAGGAAGTCATATGATGTGCCAGCTGTAGCAGGGGATCAATAGTCGATAGCTCCAAAGGAGGAACAAGAGTCATAGGTATAGGTCACAGGGAGAGGTACAGGTACAGGAAATGGTACTCAAACAATGGAGTAGGATGAGGATCATGAGGCTCCTCCCACCGAGATTGTACCTCCTATTGTAGGGAGGAAGAGGAACCGAGAGGTTACTCAAACCTTATGAGATGCCCAAGAGCTTGTGGGTGCTCCTAGGAAGTGTATATAGAACAATCAAAGTTGCATTAGACTCTCTGAGAATCCTGTGTTTTATGATCGTAGCAAGCACATTGATATCATGTATCACTTCATTCGAGATTGTGTACAGAGAGGAGTTGTGAGGCTTGATTACTTACAGACTGATGATTAGATGGCATACATATTTACCAAGGCACTGAATAGACAAAAGCTTGAGAAGTTTAGAGATAAGATGGGGTTGGTGAAGAATCCCTTCCTCGTTAAGAGGGAGTGTTGAGAAGAGTAACTCAGAAGGTCTTCTTCCATGTATGGCATCCTAGCATGGTAGAGGACAATGAAACTTAGCCAAGTTGATGTGTTAATCTCTTTCCTAACGGATACTTAGGAAAAAGTCACTTAAATGTGTTATATTTTAATGTTGACTTATTGAGCACTTTTTATAAAGTTAAAAGTGAAAATAATTTAAGTGATGGTTCTTTTAATCTTGGCCATTTTAATGTTGACTTATTGAGCACTTTTATAAAGTTAAAAGTGAAAATAATGTAAGTGATATTTCTTTTAATCTTGGCCATCCATCTCATTGAGAGGATGAGGGTTGATTTCAACCCTTGATCTCTTTGGAGATAGGGTTTTCACTTGCTCATTGAGATAAAAGAAATCGACTTGGTGGCTGGGTGTATTATTCATTGAGAGAGCGTGAACTTCAGCTTGGAGAAGGAGTTTGCTTGAGGGTTTGTTGGAAGAGAAGATTGCAGGAAGGACAAAGGTGAAATCAAGCAAGGAACGACTTGCTTTCAAGAAATTTTGAAGAGGCTGTTATCTTTAGATCTGAGAGTCACCATATAGGGTGATGCAGACTACCGTATGCTTAGCGTAGAGGCTCACACATGCTTCATTCTTCAGTCATTTTGGTTCAGAGGATTGAGAGAGGGCCGTACAAGTGTATTGGAAGTGAAAAGTTGGGGTTTCACTCAGTCATTGGTTGAATCGATCCATTTGTAAGAGATCTCTATATTCTTTCCGCTGCATAATAAAATTCCACAAACTGAAGAATGGGTTTTCTCATATTGGGTTTTTCCTTGGGTTATTTACCCAAAAATATTTGTCTCTCATAGTTGTGATTGCTGTTATATTCTTCATTGTTGATCTTATTTGTTTTTTGCTGTGCATTTAAAATTTTGTGAAGAATCCTAGTTGTAGCCACTAAAGAACAATTTCAGAAATTTAGGAAATAATTTATGAGTGAAATATTGTTTCATTTTGCTGGGTTTTAGAAATTTCACAAGGGTGAGGAAGAAGAAAATATTGCTCTTGTGGGAAAGGGCAAAGCTATAACCAAGAAAGGCTCAGGAAGTGGGTAGACCTCCAAAGGAGAATAGAAACGTGACATGAGCAAGATCAAGTGTTTTGCCTGTCAAAAACTAGGACACTATGCCAATCAATGTCCATCCAAGAAAAAGGATAAGAAGAAGCCACAGACAACAACTTCAACAAACATTGATGAGTTTTCTTCTAGATTTGATAATGATTTCTCACTCATTTCTTGCCTTTCTAGCTCAGGCACAAAGGCCATTGGGGTGTGGTATATTGATAGTGGTGCGTCATACCATATGATAGGAGTTAGAGAATACTTCTCCAGCTTTAGAGAGGAGGAGATGGACTTCGATATAGAAATAGGGAACAAGTCCAAATGTACTCCCATGGGACGTGGGGCAATTACCTTTCAGAGGGAGTCAGGCATGATATTCAACCTTACGATTGTGTTGTTCGTACCAGGGATGACGAAGAACTTGATAGCAGTTTCGACGCTTTAGGACAAGGGTATGATGTGTTATTCAAGGGACCAAAAGTATACATTCAGCCCAGGGGTTCGAAGTAGGCCAAGATGATAGGGATCAAGACACGTAAGTTATATAGATTTTAGTTTGAGTCACCTCAGGCTTTGATAAGCAACAATAAGGATATGGGAGAGTTGTGGTATAGAATGATGGCTCACTTACACCATGGGGCACTTAACGTGCTCAAGGATATAGTGACTTGGCTTCCAGAGTTCAGCACCGAGCACCGTGACGTGTGTAAGGGGTGTGCCTTGGGAAAGTATGCAAAGACATCTTTTCCAAGCAGTGACAATAGATCGAAGTGCATATTGAATTTAGTGCATTCAGATGTATGCGGGCCTATGTCTTCAACATCCTTGACACGACGTGAGTACTTTGTCACATTCATCGATGATTTCTTCAGGAAAACCTGGATCTACTTCATGAGGGCCAAAGATGAGGTCTTCAATCGCTTCCAAGAATTTAAGGCTCTTGTGGAGAATGCGACATGAAGGAAGATAAAGGTTCTCAGATCAAACAATGGAGGTGAATACACAGGGAAAGCCTTCAAGGAGTTCTGTGCACGAGCAGGATCGAGAAGGAATTGATAGTTCCTTACAACCCTTAGCATAATGGGGTAGAAGAACGAAAGAACAGGGCCATTGTTGGTGCTGCTAGAGCGATGTTGTATGACTAGCATCTGCCCTAGTTTTTATGGGAAGAGGCATGCAATACAATAGTATACATACAGAACAAGAGTCCTCACAAAATTTTGTGGAGATTGACTCTTGAAGAGGCATTTACAGGGAAAAAGCCGAAAGTTGGTCACTTTAGGATTTTTGGCTCCCTAGTCTATTGTCATGTTCTCTCAGATAAGAGGACGGAGCTAGATTCCACAATAGAGAAGGGGATCTTCGTTGGCTATAGTGAAACTTCGAAGGCCTATCGAGTCTATGTTCCAACAGTAAAAAAGACGGTGGTCAGGAGGGATGTGAGATTTGAGGAGGAGAAGGCTTCCAGGAAGTCATATGATGTGCCAGCAGTAGCAGGGGATTAGCAATCGATAGCTCCAAAGGAGGAACAAGAGTCATAGGTACAGGTCATAGGGAGAAGTACAGGTACATGAAATTGTACTCAGACAATGGAGTAGGATGAGGAGCAGGAGCTCCACCCATCGAGATTGTACCTTCTATTGTAGGGAGGAAGAGGAACCGAGAGGTTACGCAGGCCTTACGAGATGCTCAGGAGTTCGTGGGTGCTCCTAGGATGAGTGTCAAATAGAGTAGGCTACCATGACGATACTCGGGGTATATGGCGGTTATGAATAATCTCATTGATAGGGGCCTTCCAGTTTTCAGGAGGCTTCGAAACAACAGGTTTGGCGAGATGCCATGGCGGAGCATACCTCCATCATGAATAATGATGTTTGGGAGGTGGTGCCAAGACCATAAGGCAAGTTAGTGGTTGTTTCTCGTAGGATCTATAAGATCAAGCATGTTGCAGATGGCAGCATTGAGAAATTCAAAGCCAGGTTTGTGGCTAAGGGGTTCTCTTAGAAAGAGGGAGTTAACCATGATGAGAATTTTTCCTTGGTAGCCAGATATACTTCCATCCGGGCCGTGATCTCATTAGCAGTAGAGATGGGTTGGTAGATTCATCAGATGGACGTCAAGATGACTTTCCTTAATGGAGTTATTGGGGAGGAAGTGTAAATAGAACAACCAAAGGGTTTTGAGGCATACRCGAGGGAGTCCCATGTATGCAGATTGAAGAGAGCACTGGATCGGCTCAAGTAGGCACCTAGAGTGTGGTATGCGYGCATTRATAGTTACTTGCTAAGTAATAGGATACGTCMAAACCTCYCTCCGTGTCACGTATCCTACGTGTCRGACACGATACATGAAGACACATGTACGAAACGTGTCTTGTTCACAGGACATGTTTCAAACACATGTCCGACACTTACCCTYAGCGTGTCCTGCACAGAGAAGTACTYGGCTCATGTTTTCTCATGCAAGTTGGAGCTATGAGGTGTTTTGGTGTGCAACTGAGGGTTATTTTTCCTTACTAATGCTATTTAAAGAGGTCCCCACTCCCTCCATTTCACCYACCCTAGTAATTAATGGAAATGTTAAATTCTTAAAGTAAAAGGAATCCTTTTACTTAAATTTTTAACRTTACCATTAATTGTTTCAGGATGTTTGAGAGTGGTTCCAACCTCATTGGACTTCATATGGAGAAAGTAGAATTTTAGGTCCCATTAAAAATTCAACAGACTTAACAATTTTCAGGATTTCAAGATTGACAAGATTGCAATGTTTCCATTGGATTCTATCATGTATGAGGTTATGGAATTGACATTTAATCAAGAGAACCAAGCCCTTTTTGTACCTCGATGTTGGTGGCATTGATTGTTGAACTCTTTTGTCACGACCCCAGTAAAATGTACCCTTCACTCAAGTATAAACTCTTATGTTGAACTCTTCTCTTTGTAGTCATGTCAGGTGACTTATTGGTGTATGTGCACACCAACCTCTGTCTTATATATAGGCAGAGAGAAGAGTGGTTGAAGGGAAAGACAAAGATGTGCGATGTGTTTCYTGATGATATGGGTTTGAACAACAGTGTTGAGTTGGCATTATCCAACTTGGATCTTAATGAACTAGTGCTAGAGTCGGTCACTTTTGATGATGGTGATCCTCTTGAGGGGTCATCCTCTAGAGTCCACATCAACAAATGCCCAAATTGCATTGGATATAGGGGAGGAGGAGGAGGATGGAGGAGAGAGCAGTGGTAGTGATGCCAATCTTGATGATTATGACATTGAGGACTACTGACAGTCAGGACTCATGAGCTATGAGATTCTTCCATCTACGGTTCTAGTATCTACCCTATGTCTATTTTGTATTTGTCATTGGCATTCCCACCTATAGTATCAGTGACTCGAACTTAGTGTCTATCTACATTGTAATACATTTTGATGACTTAACGAGAATGAGAATGTTGACGTATGATTCTAATTTCTTGTGTGTTCAGTGTATGTCATTTGATCATCATTGATGTTACAATGTAGTATGTTACATATTTTGTATCATGTAAATCTTCTAGTTTCTAACAAAATATGAATCTTTATGTCTATATTTCATTTTTGTATGTGTAATTTAAAAAAAAATTCATATATATGATTTTTTAAATATATATATTTAATATATATATATATATATATATATATATGTGTGTGTTTGTGTGTGTGTGTGTGTCCTTCATGACCTGTTTCCGGGGGTCGCTGTGCTCGTGTCGAATACTTGCATTTCCTTGTCCTTCGTGTCCTGTATCCACGTGTCTGGTGACTTAGGTTACTTGTAGGGCATGGCTTCATGAAGAGTGAGGCAGACTCGAACCTATATTATATCATCATATGGGGAGAGCTGCTCATTCTCGTGTTATATGTGGATGATCTATTCCTAACAGGTTCATAGAAGCTCATTGCAGAATGCAAGAGGGATCTTGCTTCAAAGTTCGATATGAAGGACTTGGGGTTGATGCACTATTATCTTGGATTGGAGGTGTGGCAACAAGATGGTGAGATTTTCCTGGGACAGGGGAAATACACAGTGGAGATCTTGAAGAGGTTCATGATGCAGGACTGTAGGCCAATGTTTACACCCATGGTTACTAATTGGAAGAAGATAGATGCTTCCAAGCAGGAGGTAGTGGACCTTACCTTATACATGTAGTTGATAGGCTCTCTCATGTATTTGGTCAATACTAGGCCAAACATTTGTTTTGCTGTGAATACTCTCAGTCAGTTCATGGTTGAACCAAGGAGAGCACATTGGACAACAATGAAACATATATTTAGGTACCTACGTGGCACAATTGAGTATGGTTTGAGGTATGCTCATGTAGATGGAGTGAAATTGATGGGCTTTACAGATGCAAACTAGGCAGGCAATGCAATGGACATGAAAAGCAGTTCAGGGTGTTGTTTCAGCTTGGGATTAGGGGTTGTCTCTTGGTTTAATAGGAAGCAGAAGTCCGTTGCATTGAGTTTTGCGGAAGAAGAATATATGGCAGTGAGCATGGCAGCATGTGAGGTCATATGGCTTCGGAAACTGCTAGTGGCATTGTTCAGTCAAGAGCGGGAGTTGACCATCATACATTGTGATAATCAGAGTTGTATAAAACTCTTTGAAAATATAGTGTTCCATGATAGGGTAAAGCACATCGACATCAGGTATCACTTTATTCGAGATTATGTGCAGAGGGGTGTAGTCGAACTACAATATGTGCCTATAGATGAGCAAGTGGCGGATATTCTCACGAAGGCCTTGATGAAAGGCAAGTTTGTCTTCTTCAGGGATAAGATGGGAATAGTGGAAAACACCTTCCTCGCTAAGAGGGAGTGTTGAAATATTGTAGCTCAGATAGGTGTCTTTGCTTAGGCAAGGTGTCATGCAAGCAAAAGACACAAGGATTAAAGTTTCTCCAAGTCATTTAAATTTTTCCCAAGTCTAACTTAGGAAAATGTGATTAATTAATCTGATTAGTGATCATTTAAATATTTCCTAAGTTGAAACTTAGGGATTGGCAATTGTTAATCAATATTAGTTAATCTTCTGCAAGAAGCTTCTTTTGAGCTTATCCAAAACTCAAAGTGAGTTTCAGATTAGATTGTAGCCATTGATTTAACATGTTGGGGATCAAATCTCCACCATTGAATAATCTAGCCAGAGATTTAAAAGGAGAAGGGGTGGCTTGAGGAGAAATGGACTTAATGAGAGTGACACTGAGGGTTTCAACTGCAAATCGAAAGTGTGTCAGGGAGGATTTGTTCTTGGAAGAGTTTAGGTGTCGAGAGGGAGATCAAAAGGCTGCTTTCTTTCATTTCCAAGCAGTAGGGGCCGAGTTCTTGGTATGCTAAGGCCGTGAGGGCCATGTCTGTTGTAGAGATCGAGAAAGGGGTGTTGGAGCCGAGTTTGAGGTCGAGGTTGAACTCGAGAGAGAGAGGGAGCAAGGTCGTAGCCTCTCCAACTTAGATTGACCCAAGCCGTGGGGCACGTGAGCTCCCTCAGCCACACTTACAGCCGCGTCATATATAGACAATTGAGCTGTGAGGTAGAGGCCGAGACTTAACAAGCCATAGCCTCAGATCCAAGCAAAATCGCTGTGGAAGATAGTTCCAGGTTTGGCACAGATTTATTTTGTAAACATTTTCTAGATTTGCTGAAGCTGATAATAAAACTCTCCTTTGCTAGTGTTCTCTAGATTTGGGGTTTCCAGGGTAAATTTGTTGTGTTGAAGTTGTGTGAATGGTTTCTCTGTTTTTCGTTGTGTATTGCAAGGATTAATTTACTTAGTTATATTTTTGTTTCATAGATCAGAATTTAGAATTTGTTGTTGTTCTTGTTACAGGCATAAAAAATTATTGGATTCAGAAATTAGATTACTAGGATTAAAGAAATTTAACACTGGACATCATCACTACAGGCTTTTGAACCCCAGATAGCAGTGACCAGACCATCATACTTGCTATCAAGCTTAGCTATCTTATTGCCATATTTTTTGTCAAGATCATCCAGTCTATGCAGAATTTCATAACTCTGATTGCCTTTGCTTTCAATTGTGAAGTCCACTAGCCCCTTAACTTGCCAATACAACTCTAACATTCGAGTATATTTGGAATTTCTACTCCTAGAGCGATTGAGGTGAGGGATCTAGGCCATTAGCTTTGCATCAATGCTTTCTCTTGAAGTTTGCCTCTGTTTCTTCCTTGTTCCTTTATGGCTGCTAGCTTGTGTCTAACCTTTGTAGAGAATCAAATGTGACAAGCTTCTGCAACAATCTTTGCAAGGCTCAACTTCTTACTTCCTTGGACCTACCCTTGTCACAAACTCCCAACTTGCTTGCTCTAAAATGGTCGCCCTATGTGGGCACCCTCAAAATTTCACAATGCCCAAGCGATGAACTCAGAACCAAACCCCTGGTCACGACTCACAATGCCCAAGAGATGAACTCAAAACCAAACCCCTGGTCACAATGCCCAAGAGACTAATTCAGAACCAAACTCAGGCACAAAACACTACTAAAGTCGTTGACAAAGCCAAAGCTCTGAATAGGGTATGCACTACGAACCCTGAACCTTGGCATAAGATCCATTGGGATAGGTTTATCATCACAAAAATTGAGAGCTAGATAATGCAAAGGAGATTAATGTTATCCTCTGGCCACGATGACCATCCAAAGTCCAGTAGCAGCACAAAACCAAAGCTCAACCCAACTTTCCACAATGTCACGATTCTACTCATTTTCGTTGTGTAATGAGACCTGGAGTGCTTACTTCTTTCCACCATGGCCATAGTTAATGTTTGTATTGGGCGTCTCCAATTCCAAATGCTTAAGTTAATGGGAGAGTGTGGGGATGGTCGCATGATGCACTGATAACACCTGCATTCTTTCCATCATTTACCTTTGTACTTGAGCGTCAGTGCTTCTTGTTCTGAATTGTGCCACTTGGAGGACCCTTGTTGACCCATGCCACCCTCCTTGTATATCCTCCCTAACACCCCATTCGAGGTGTTATTTTATATAATATTGATTACACATACATGATGGAGTTATTGCTCAGATCTGTATGATTTTGCTTCATATATGTTTAAATTGGCTATTGACATGTTAGTTTTTAGTCAAGAGCTCGAGAAATAATTGATGTTACTGTCAAGTTTGATGAGGATGCACGGTTCTCTAAGTCTCACCAACCTCTAGTAGAGATTGAGGAGGTTGAGTTGCTTGCTACCCCAAAATCCGATCCATAGGTTCCAAGTAAATGGGCATTGGATAAATCAAGCTCCAATTCTGGTTAGTATTAGGAGGCCAAGGTGGCTTACGCAGACATTGCAGGAGGTAGAGGAGCAAGTTAGTGCTCCAAAGACTTCTTTTCTGGTAAGCCATCCTACTAAGAAGTTTCCCAATTATGTTGCATTGATGTCTTTTGTTATTGATGCAAAGCTTTTTAGTTATGAGGAGGTAGTAGGTGTGTACGTATGGCAGGATTCCATGGTGGAGGAGTACAACTCCATCACGAAGAATGATGTAATGGAGATTGTGGCTAGGCTAGAGGTGAAATTAGTGGTTGATTCGAGGTGGTTGTACAAGGTAAGTCATGCAACAAATGGAAGCATAGAGAAGTACAAGGCTTGGTTTGTAGCTAAAGGATTCTCTCAGAGAGAGGGAGTTGACTATGAGGAGACCTTTGCTCCAGTTGCTAGGTATACTTCTATCAGGACTATCATGTTTTTAGCATCAATTTTTGGTTGGCAGTTATATTAGATGTGTGTAAAGAGAACCTTCCTTAATTGTGTGATTGAGGAAGAAGTATACATTAATCACCTGAGAAGGTATAGGTGCATGGGCGAGATACCCATGTGTGCAGGTTTAAGAAATCCCTTTACGGACTTAAGCAAGGATCACCTGCTTGGTACTATAGGAAGGATGAGTACCTTTTCTGGGCTTCATCTACACTTTTGTAGATCCCTATCTTTATTCTTTTTTTGATAGATTTGATCTTCTTGTTTTGGTCCTGTATGCACATGACTTTATAATTATAGGGTGTTCTGAGAAACACATAATAGGGTGCAAGACAGAGTTGGCATGAGACTTCGAGATAAAGGACATTGGGCTGATGCATTGTTTCTTGGGTATAGAGGCGTGGCAAAGTGTTGGTGTGTTCCTCAGTGAGGGCACCAAATCTGAAGTTGCATGCGGATTTGGATTCAGAATTGGTAGATGTTTCAGTGTATAAATAGTTGATTGGATCTTTGATGTATGTGGTTAAAACTAGACTTGATATATGTTTTGCAGTGACTTTGAGCCAGTATATGGTTGAGCCAAGGTAAATTCATGGGGTCACTGCGAAACATGTGCTCTATTGCTTATAAAGCACAATATATAATGCTTCGAGTTATGCAGGAGATGGTGAATCTATGTTGCATGAGTTTGTTGATTTTGACTAGGAAAGGGTCTTAATCTTTTGAATAAAAGCACAACTGAGTTTTTAACAAAACATTACAACAGAAGCATAAATAGGAAACCAAACACAATGTGCACACATAATTTCTAAGTAAAGCCCTTAAGGGAAAACCAATACCTTGTTGATTTTATTAGATAAAATACGGGCCGTCATCCTGGGATAATGGCCCACCCGAGGAAAATACAAATCAACAAAATAGCCTAGCCTATCACACCTGGCTGCTACTCCTTTGCTCCTTTCCTCGGACCCTGCTCTTGCACACTTGGATGAAAGCCCTTCTTCACCCAATCAATAAGATCCCCTATCTCAGTCAGTGTGCGTCTCCTCCTCTCACTTAGGCTGTCTTTTATAATCCTGAGTTTACCCTAAATCCAAAACCCTAGATCTCCAAAGTGATCAATGGTTGAGATTAGATCTCACCATCTCTTTATGATCTAATGGTTAGGATTTAATTTAACTCACTAATACCAAATACTTAAGCATTTAATTAAATTAAACTCACATTAATTACAAAAATACATTCACTTTAATAATCACTTTTTTAAAGTGAATCTCTTAAGTCTTGAGAGGCATTAAGGACGGCTTCCACATGTTAGACACAATACCGATGTGGAATCCCCTGTCTGATGCCACAAACATCAACACTCCCTCTTAGCGAGGAAGGTACTTCTCGAAGAGCCATCTGGAACTGGTTCTTTCTCCAACCCTAGAACAATGTTGCACACATCATCTTGCACACTAGCATCCCACCAACCCTGCTGGTCAACTGCTCCCTGAACACTGGAAGTCACGAAATCGATGACGCTACAGTGCCATGAAGTTTGGAAACTTTGTTGACGACTTGCTCTCCCTCAATGTGCTCCTCGGAGCCTCCTCCTGCTCCTGAGCATCCATCAATGTCATCTCCTACCAACTCGGTCTCTTGACAGAACTAGAAGGGGCTAACTCTCTCTTCCCATCTTAAGGTTGACTTCCTACACTGGAAGTCTATGAACTCTGCTCACCCTTTAGAGCCTCTTGCTCCTCGTCCTTTGCCACCAACATTGATCCATGATCCAAGATCCTCTTGGATCCTCTTATAGGCTTGCCCTGCCAACCTATATACCCTGCCCTCTCTGACACCAATGATGATTGTTGTGTCATGGCTAAGCTCCCTTTCAATACATGAACACTTGTCCATTTTGGAACAAGATTGCATAACCCTTGTCCTCCAGAGCTGGGATTGAGAGCAAATTCCTTCTCAGCTCTGGGACATACAACACATCTGCAACCTCCAAAGAACTTCCTGACTCTATCTGGACCCTGACTGTCCCAACTCCCTCTACACCACACTTGGCATGGGTGCCAAGCTCTATATGCAGATTTGAGTCCGTCTTTGCCCAACTGGTGAACAAGTCATGTGTCTCGGTCATGTGACGAGAAGCCCCACTATCCCCGAACCAGGCACTACCAGAATCTATGCGAGAAAGACGAGACAAACGAGAACTCCTTCTCGAACTTCTTAGCAAACTCCTTGATTTGAGCTTCTGCAGATGCTGCTACCTGTTGCTACTTACTCTTCCCCTTCTTTTGTTCTAGACACTGTTAAGAATAGTGGCCACTCTTGTGGCATGGAAAGCATTTCTCTTTGCTCAGATCCTTCTTCTTTATAACTTGTGGAGTTGACTCTCCACTTGTATTCCCCTTGCTCCTACTTGCTTGACTGGCGAGGGCCAAATTCTCATCGTCACCAACCTGTTGGCTTGCTAGATATTCCTCCCAAATATCTTCCTAGATGAAATCATCCCATAGCTTGTGAAAATCTAGAAGTTTCTCTCGTGCAATGATGCCCTTGATGAATAGGGCCCATAGCTTTAGAAAAACTATTCAGGGTCGTCCTCACTAAGTCCTCATCTGACACGACTTCCCCAACAACTGCCAATTGATCACATACCTGACTGATCTTGGTGAGATAACTGGTAAATGTATCTAATTTATTTATCTTGGTGTCTTTGAGCTTCTCCCTCAACACCATCTTCCTGTTTGTATTGTTGGTTTGAAAATGGTTCGTCAGAGCTACAAACATCTCCTTGGCTGACTTCTTCTTAAATATGCGAGGGATCAAATGATCCTTCACCATATCTAACATGATCCTCTTGGCTTTCGTGTCCTTCGACTCATGGGCGGCTAGGTCCTTTGGATTTGTTGGTGGGGTCACCTTTGTGTTAGCAAACTCCCACAATCCGTTCTCCATGAGAACCAATGTGACGCTCGCCTTCCAAGGCATGAAGTTTGATGCACCGTTCAGCATGCCCTCAAACCTCAAACCTACTGTGTCCATCTCTAAATAAAAAATTTATCGGGAACACAAACTGCTGAAAATGTGCCTAGTCCTTCATGCACGAAAAGTGAAGAATTTGTGCTTCGTCCTTCAAGCACAAAATTGATCTTTGGTTGCTCGGATCCCTGCTCGGGACCTTCTGCTTGTTGCTTGGATTTGCTGCCCACTGTCCAGATCTCTTGCCCGCTGCCTAAACCCCCGCCCGAAGCTATCCGCAACCTTTTGCGGCTGCCCAGGGCTTCCTACGGTCTATCCAACTACTGCCTGAGCTGTTTGCTCGCTACTCGACAACTTCTCTGGGTTGCCTTCGGCTGTCCTGGGGTCGCTGCTGCCTTGTGTGGCGCCCTTGATGGTCAGCTGGCAACTTGTCTCAGTTGGGTGGCTGGCCCTGTCGGTGGGCTGTCGATTTTGCTGGTGGTTGGTGCTCCGCTGCCCTCTGCCGTTGCCTTTTTCCAGACGCAGACTCTCTCCCAGCTCACATGCCTTCTTTGCAGCCTGTCACCAGCTCCTATGTTGTCTGATCCTCAACCTCATGGCTCTCGGCTGCTCCTCGACCTCGCGCCCTCAGCCATAACCCAATGCCCAAGCTCCTTCTGCGGTTGTCACTTCACGCGCTTGCAACTTGTGACAACGTTGTTTCTCAGTGCTGGCGGCTACTCACTTAGCCCAACACCAACGTCTGCTGCTCGATCATACATAGGCGGTCTGATCTCAACACCTATGGCCCTCGATTTCCCTGCCACACCTGCGACCAATGCACACCACGCGACCATACGGTTGCTGTACGACAACTGTATAATATACGTTTCCTTTTTTTATGTTTTTGTTTTAACCTTTACCTCCAGACTTGCAGAGATAGAACCTTTCTGTGTTGCAAAAAAAAGGTTTTCGGTGCACTTGGTTCCTCCTTTCAGAGATCATGCTCTGATACCATGTTAGTTTTTCCTTTACTGATTACTCGACAGTTAATTCCAAATAAATTACTTCTTTGAATCTATTGAATAAAAGCACAACTGAGTTTTTAACGAAACTTTACAGCAGAAGCATAAATAGGAAACCAAACACAATGTGCACACGTAATTTTCTGGGTAAAACCCCCTGGAAAAACCCCCAAGGGAAAACCTGTACCTTGTTGATTTTATTAGATAAAATTTGGGCTCCCGTCTCGAGATAATGGCCCACCTGAGAAAGATACAAACCAACAAAATAGCCTAGCTCATCACACCTGGCTGCTACTCTTTTGCTACTTTCTTCGGACCTTGCCCCTACACACTTGGATGAAAGTCCTTCACCTAATCAATGAGATCTCCTATCTCACTTTGTATGTGTCTCCTCCTCTCACTTAGGTTTTCTTTTATAATCTCGAGTTTACCCTAAATCCAAAACTTTAGATCTCCAAAGTGATCAATGGTTGAGATTAGATCTCACCATCACTTTATGATCTAATGGCTAGGATTTAATTTAACTCACTAATGCCAAATACTTAGGCATTTAATGAAATTAAACTCACATCAATTACAAAAGTACATTCACTTTAGCAATCACTTTATTAAAGTGAATCTTCTAAGTCTTGAGAGGCATTAAGGACGACTTCCACATGTTAGACACAAAACTGATGTGGAAGTACATGTCCGATGGTACAAACATCAACAAAGGGGTGCTGGTGACAAGGAGAGTACTTCTGGTTGTTGCTTCAATCTGGTTTCGAGAATAATATCTTGGTTCAATAGGACGTAGTCATCAGTGGCTCTCAGTTCAACAAAGGTAGAGTACATGGCAACCAACACTGCTAATTTTGAATCCATTTGGCTTTGCAAGTTGATAATAGGGCTGATAGGTGACAGGTTGGAGCCTACTATGGTCTACTGTGACATTCATAGTTGTATCAAACTCTTTGTGAATCCAGTATTCCATGACTGCTCTAGGCACATTGACATTAGGTACCACTTTCTTTTGGACAAAGTTCGGAAGGGAGCAGTGGTTCTCGAGTATGTTCAAACAGATCAGTAGGTTGTGGATATCTTTACTAAGCCCTTGTCAAAGGGAAAGTTCAAGGTGTGTAGGGAGAGATTGGGATTGGTGGAGAATACTTTGTTCACTAAGAGGGAGTGTTATATTTTACCTAGTTTAGCCCAGAAGTCTTCTCCACATCATCAGGTTGCACATGGTCAACAAGTACAAGAGTAGGTCCATATGATAGTAGGAGGAAGAGTGCATTTAATGCACGTTCTTATGCAACAATTATGAAAGCAATTTATCTAGGTTCTTGTGCACAATAGGGTGTGAGGGAGGCGTAGTTATGTAAAAAGTAGAGCGCACATGCATGAATCAATCTTAGTATATTTCCATATTTTCCGCCATCAATAAATTTAGCTCACTGATGTTCCATATTTAGCAAGGTCTAGTTTTAATTTAGTTTCTATTTTATTTTAGTTCTAGTTTATTAGTTTAGATGGCATGCATAATCTATTTGTAGATAGGGTGAAGATCCCGTGTTTATATGAGATGCTTGCATGGGAGTTATTGTTAGCTTTCGAGGCTACTCCAAAGGTGTTTACTCCATGTTTGGGGGTGCTTCATGAGATTTGGGATACATGGTGTATGATCAACCCCTAGATGGTCCGTGATGGATTTGCACATTGGAGGTGGCTTACTCAGTGGTTGTTTCACCTTAATTGGATGCTTGCATGACATTCTTCCTTGGAGCATTTGAGATGTTCATACAACTTGGTAAATTCTTCATGCTAGCCACATGTAGATTGGTTGCTTGCTTGAGAGGATGCCCTACATTGGAGGAACGCTTGGCATTTCAAAGGAGGGTGTCGAGCGTTAGACAACATAAGGTAGCTTGGATGTTTGCATGGAAGCATGAAGTTGACTCGGGGACACTTGGGTTTTGATAGTGTTAATAAAGGGGGAGTGGACCTAATGGAGCACATGGCTTAGGAGTAGTGTTGGAGTCCTTGGAGGTTTGGAGGAGAAGCATTGGACACAACTAGTGGAATGCCCTTCCATTGGAGCCTTGCTTGTGCACGACATCACCTTGGAGCTTGACATGTGTACCCTTGGAGTGTAGTGCTTCACATGTGTGAGCTTACTTGTGGCTTTGTAGGTTGCGTGTAAGGGTTTAGGCCCACATGTGTTGTCGGCCTCCCTTACATCTCATATATATAGAGGAAGGAGAGAGTCCTTTCATCCTTCATTGTGACTTGACCATCTTGTGTTAGAGATGTGGAGAAGAGTGCACTCGTCTCTCTTTTTCTCTCTTTGTACATTTCTCTCTTGTATTGGAGGTGTTATGGTTTCTTGGAGCTTTTGGAGCATCTTGAATGCTAGGGTTAGGATTTTGTCCCTTGGAGCTCGGGTTTTGTAATTAGACCCTATATTGTACTTGTTGAGGAGTTAAGAAAAGGAGAAGTCTTGTCTAGGAGGACTTGCTAGTGTGATTCTTGCTTGTTGGAACTCCATGGTGTTGGCTAGTGTTTTTTCTTGGTTTTCCCTAGCTAGGGTTTTGGAGAGCTAGAGGATTCTACTAGCCTTGGGATGAGGCTATTGTATGAACATGGACTTCATCTTTACATATATGTATATATGAAGTTTTCAGCTGTCCAAAAATGTCTTATTACAGATTTTGATTTTCAGCTAGCTTTATCTTCATGGTTTGATAATTTCCAGCACTAGTATGTCTTTCTGATTTGACTTTAGTTAAGGCTGAAATCGTTAAGGACACTAACATTGATATTGAAGATATTAGGGCAGATTTGCTGCTGTTAGAAAGTGAATTTCAGATCTGGTTCAAGCATAATAGGATTGCCCTAGAGGGCTGAAAATTGTTGGCACAGTTTTAGAATCTTTTCTCTTGGATTGCCTTGTTGATTGGGGTTGTTAAGAGGTGAAATATTGACTGCTGTTGCTGCTGTTTTATCATATTTCATAACAGCTCTAAGGCTGAAAATTCACAGGGTTAAGATCCAGGAAACCTCTAGGAAACAGGTGAAATTTCTGAATTCCCGAATGCTGAAAATTTCTACAGCTGTGTATTAGAGGATGAGGTTGCAGATCTTTAGTAGGCACCAGCTGTTTGCTTGAGGTAGTGACCTTTATAATACAGTGCACTTTTCTAGGCACTCTTATCAATGCAGCTGCGGTGCACTAGGTGTTCAAATTAGGGTAAGGGTTTGACACAGTATAACCCAGCTCTTCTTACATGTGTCCAGATTCATTGTATCTTCCCTTGTCTCTATTCTATAAAAGAGATGAAGGGTGCACCGCTGAGATGGTTAGTGAGTTGGAGATTTGAGCCTTTTGCATTGTGATTTTATTCTTTAAAATTAGTTGAATACAGATGCTTGTTTTGAGAGTTCAAATCTGTGTGTTTACTGTTCATATTATCAGCAGTACGTGTTTGTAGGTTAATGTACTCTATAGCTGTTATTTTAATTGGTGTTTTGAGTTTTAAGCTATCTAGGATTTAGGTTAAATTCATGAGCGAAGAATCTGCTTACCATGTTCTGATTTTTGACATATTCATGGTAGCTACATGTTATAGTTGAGGCTATAATTGATGAACTTAACTGGTAGGTGTCAGGGACCTTTATGGTCAATAAAAGATAAGGAGACATTGATTTTCTCTTTTTATTGCCTGATTGCCCTAGCTATGTTTTGAATCATCTTGTTTTGGAATCTAAATGCTGTTTTCTAAATTTTATCAGATGGCTTTTGCTCATGTCTTAGTTATATTTCTTTTTGACTGAGGATAGATTTATGCTCGAAGCATTCCCTTTTCCTTTGTATTTTTTGTTTTGGAACAGTAAGTATAAGAAATTCTTGTATTGAGGATGTATATGCCTTGCACTCCCCTTTTGCAACTTTGGCAATTGCATACCATATCATTGTTTATAAATACTGTGAGGTATTGATGCAAGCATTGGGAAGTTCTAAAATTATTTCTCATGGTTGGGAATAAGGGATTTATAAGTCTAAAATAACCAATGTGCAGAGATCTACTATTGAGCAACCTCTTCCTGTGCTCAAAACAGGCAACACCTCTGATCCTCATAATGTAATAAAGTAGCCAAAGAATCATGGGCATCCCTTAGTAAACGATATTATCTACCTTGTCACTTGTAGTAGGTTGGAGATTTGAATATGTTGTTGTTTATGAAGGTGGTAGCTATTTTAATCCAGAGATTATGAGTAAGTGGTTTTCTGGTAGGTCCTATGGACCTCGTATCAAATCCCTCTCTTAATGTCTCCTAAAATGTTGGTAAGTTATCAACAAAGAAATTATGGCCAACAAATTTCAATCTAGGCTCTAGAGCGGGTGAAAGCAACAGTGCAACTGACATCTGGTCTTTATAACTTGGTRTATCTCAACATGATGATAAGCCCATTTACCCATCTGGAATAATAAGGCTCTATTTATTGAATATTCTATACTAGCAGTTGCCTTATATATTTCACCACAGAGACACTGGTTAAAGYCTTTTTTAGTAAGACATTAACAAAGAAACTACAGGAAAAMKTGTAAATAAGCAATTAATTGTTAATGAAAGTTAGGACAGGCATTTTTTTCAATTTTATTATTCGTTTTCGTTCTAATATATGCATAAAACACAATCTTAATTATTTTATTTGATCCTAAGCAATAGTGATAAGATCATATTTTTGAACCTTAAGGATGTGAACATGATCAATATATATTTTTAAATCTTATTATGCTTTTTAAAGGATACGAAGAATTGAGTATTTCAGATATTTTTCGAGATTAGTACTCTCCAATTATTGTTATATGAATATTCAATTTGTACAACTTAAACAATTGTGATGGGCTAAAATTTACCTGTAAAATTCTAACTATATGCCTTTTCAGTTTGTCCTATGAAATTGTTCTTGTTTTTTTCTATTACAGAATGTAATGTTTCTTTGCAAACAATTGTTACTAGTCATATATTTTTACCGAGCATATGATGTACGTTCCTATTTAACTACTGAGATTTCCACATGCTCATTTTTCCCCTTCTGGAGCATTGTGGTTCTGATGAATGATTAGAGCTAGTCAAATTATGTTTGGAAAACGTCTGTTATTTGGATCCATTTTACTTATATTTTAGAATATCTGTATAGATTAAATAAATTATGGTAAAAAGTTCAAAAGCAAGCTTTTTTCTTTGATTTTTTTACATTGTTTTGATATTGGTCAAATGCAGCCAAAGGAAATGGCAGATTTTTTGGTCTTGGTTAATCAACTTATTTGCAAGTTCAAGGCTGCAATGACTGGTATTCTGGAAGAAGTATTTCTGTTTATTGTGAGTCGAGTGTTTTCTATTCTTCCTAAAGACGGGATTCCATCAGGCCCTTGCAGTAATACTGAGGTTTGTATGCATTGAATTACTTGCATATTTGGATCCTAAATATTAGTATCTACAAATTTGACATATCCTGAGGTGATTGACATTCTAAAAGAACGGTTTTTTTCTTTTGAATTGTTTGGAAGGCATGTTTAAGTTCTTAAAAAGCTTCAGGTACTTGCATTTGAGTTCAATTTCCTATTTTGTAATTTGATGTAGTTTGTGCCACTGCTTATGTATATATTATGTAAAGGTTTACCATCTTCATTTTCAATTTTATATTAAAATAGGTGGCATTTACAGGTTAGTCACCATACTAAACAGTATCCAAGAAACAATTTGCTGAATTGCTAACCAGAATTTTGCTCTAGAATATTGATTTGATGTGAATGAACAAAATGTTTGACAGGGGTCCATCAGGTTGAATGTTTAGTGTAATGGTCCTTGTTTTTCTATGTTCTGCTTGTGACTGCATTAATATATTTTCTAAATATTCTGTTCTAATTAATAAATCTAGTAAGTGAAATTACTTTATGTAGGTTTTAGCAATCCATTATAGGAAAAGCTTGTACTGGTTTTACTAAAGGGAAGGGCAATTAAATAATTGTTTATGCACCAAAGGATTATGCCTTCTATAGGATATTTAGGTTGTGACATATTTTGGCACCCTGGGAAAGGAAGTCTTGTATGTAATTCATGACGTGTATTTCATATCATAAGTCAAAAGTCACCTAAATAGTCAGTACTGTTACATAGAGGCACCGTGTTGTGATATTTATGTTCTTCTCGTTGTACTCATTGACATCGTATTTGACTCATTAAATATTGTCTATTATTTATTCCCTTGCACATATACGGTGTGATCATTAGTTCTTTGTAGTGACCCTCATGATCTGGTACAAGTGGTATCTGAGCATACTTCTTGACTTTCTGTACCTGAGAATTAATTTCTTGGCATTCAGTTGCCCTCCTTTTCATTCCATTGCCATCCACTCCTGCCTCGCTTTGGCTGTGTCTCTCCTCTGCTCTCATGCATCCCGTTTACCTTCCTTCTGTCTCCAGGTATTATGCAGTGTAATAATTTTCCCAAATTTTGAGAAAACAAGACTAAGACATCTCAACAATCAACATGAAAACATCAACAAATTTGCTATAAAGAATCATGGGCTGTAAGGAAATACTGGGATCATGAAATTGCTGACAAAAAAGGGCTGTAAAGAGCTATAAACAAAGCTGCTGTTGACAGGAGGAAATTGTCATAGCAGAGTAACCCCCATTTGTCTGGTCACTGGTGTATGAGAATGTTACTGCTGCAAGAAGCCACAGCAAGGAGAAATGCCATCGTTCCAAGGACACCGCCATTTCAGATAAAGATGCAAATAAAACTGTTAAGTTCAAATGCCATTCTCAGGGAAGAATATGAAGCTGAAGAGCAAATAATGCTTCCAAACAGAATCTCAGAGCTACTGTTCCACCCTCCATTTCATTATCTCTTCTTGCTGCCTTTTGCTTTGTTATCTTTTGCCAATCTACCCATTCTCCTTGTGAATGTTCACAAGTTTTGGTGGTCTGGGTTTCATCTGAGTGTGAGCTAGTTCTCCACTGAGAACAAACTCAAACTCCTCGACCATGATAGCCTCAAGTATGCTCTGCTCATTGCATCAAACAATGATTATGAGTTCGGTCTGCTTGATCCTTTGGTAAAAATAATTCTCCTTGATTCCTTAGCCGATATTTCCTGAAGCTTATTTATTGAAATCAAAAGGCAAGAACTTTATTCAAAGAAGAAATGGTGAAATGTGAATCATGATCTCTTACGTATGGATAAAATAGAAGAGATCTTCGAAAATAGCAACACAAGTTTTGATGTTGTAATGAGCAATGCATTAATTTAAACAAAATAAAGAAGGCACTAAGCTAGCTACAGAAATCGATCAGAGGTTGGTGCTTTGATCTTTAAATTATTACTACAGTGATTATTTGTAACGGATTCCAAGGATGATCTGAACAGTTTTGGAGTACCAGACCTTTTCTGATGCCAATAATGACACCTTTACCTTGGTTTTAGTTCCCCATAGGCTTGAATGCTTAGAGTTCCTCTCTCTTATGGCCGAAAAAGGGTTTACTTTGGCTGGACCTTAGTTACGTGGCTGATGTGTCCATGTGCGACATAGTTTCCAATTGTGACTTAGTCGTCTATTCAAATCTGGAAATTAGAATGTCACTAGATTAATGTGGGGTATGCAAGGGCCCACCATGCTTCCAGTGTGCATCAGTCTGCCTTTGGTGTGTAGCCTATGTGGCTTCTGATTACAAGTAACCAACCTATGGAATGATGTGATAGGGTAGTCAATGTGATATTATTTTTAAATGACAGATACACATCAAATGTCACTTTGCATGACACATGTATATAGATCTTGCAGAGTAAAATTGATAAGTGGAACTATTTATGCAGGTTAGGTGAGAGTTAGCTGAGATATACAAGTGTTATGTGAGTTAGGTGGAGTGGTAGTTGAGATTTAGAAGTTTTCTCCTAAAACAGGAGCTGTACTTTTAAATGAACAATATAAGACATGATCCACTTTTCACCTACTACTATGTTTCATCATTTCCCCCTTGTTTAGATGGAACTGTCAGCAATTTATGCTGTATGTGAGGGTACTGTTACTCAAAAGCTGATTGGGCAACCATTTTGCTTGGGTGGATTAAGTGCCTTTGTGGCCAGTCAAGTAAGTGATGATCTGCCTCCGTCTAGTGGTTCTGGTACAGACACCAAGTAGAGTGTCTTCAGTCAAAGGTGGTTGAAAATATGGAATGGTTGCCTCTTGATGCATGACAGGAACCTCTTCCTCCATGTGTGAAAGCTCTTAAAGCTTGAGATGACTGACATTGACAAATCGTGAACACTGAGTGGAGGTAGGAGATCCAACTGAAACGCATTGGAACTCACTTTCTGAGTGATGGTATATGGTCCATACCAGATCGGCTCAAGTTTATGATGTTGCTTGTTCTCGAACCCCAATTTTTCCAATTGAAGATAAACATCGTTGCCAACCTGAAACTGTGGAAGGACTGAACCAGTATCATGAAGTCGTTTGTACATAGCTTGTGTTTGCTGGAGTATACTATATAGTATATACTCCCACAAATTTTAGCCAGATTCAGGAAAAAGGAAGAAGTTTTATCTTCCTCCTCCTTCAATTGAGGATATGGTTGGTGAAGGAATAGCTGTTGCAATCTTGTCTGGTGCAAGGGTTTGGAAGCCATAATAGACTTCAAAGGGAGAGTCTCTTGTTCAGATGTGTTGCCTTGTTAAAGTGTTGCAGTATATGGAGGTAACTGCCGTATTGTTTCTTAATGTGGATGGTAGATGTGGAGTGCATGGTCTAAGGTTCTATTGTTGACTGCAGTCTATCCATTAGTTTGAGGGTGAATATTAGTGGAATAACTCAGATCACAGCCAAGCAGCTTTCACAAAGACTACCAAAATTGAATCAGAAATTTGGAGCCTTGATTTGAAATGATGGTAAGCAGAAGCCTAAATTGACTCGTAAAGAACAGATTTGCAACCTTTGGAACATGTATAGATTTATTACAAGGAATAAAAATTGTCATTCTTGAAAATCTGCAAACAACATCAAAATTCAGTCATGTTTAGTAGTGGGTGAACCATCAATGGAATCTATGGAAATGAATTTTTATGGCCTGGAAGGCGTTGGTAAAGGTTGATACAGCCTAGAGTTTTGGTTGGAGGACTTGGGTTGACTGCAAAGGTAGCACATGCGGATGTTCTCTGTTTGTTTCCGCTTGGAGGACGAATAGAACTGCCGCTGTAGGTGTGGCAGTGTTTTTTCAATTCCAAAATGGTTTACATAGGAAGAAGGCTGGGCTTCTTTGAAGGGGCGAAGATGCGATGGTCATTTTGGTATACATTGTCGATTCAACTGGTACAACAATTCATCTAGGATACTGTAGTTGAGAAAAGTGTTTGATTCACTGTTGTGGGATGTGGGAGGGATTCCAAGATTGGGTCAAAATCTGGATATGTAGGATATATCATTGATTCCTTCCCAAAACTAGTACCTGCAGGCAATAAATTGTCCTTGGATAAAATCTGCCGACTTGTGAGTTATTGGGGGACCACTATCATTAGGCAGAGAATTGGTGATGAAGGGGAAGGAGAAGAAGATGAAGAACCCTTTTCCTGAGGGGACTACTAAATGGGCTTCTTTAACTTCGCTTCAGTTTTGGAAGCAAGTTGAAAAGCATGCTATAACAAAGAAATAGGGAAGAGCTCTAGTTCCTTTATATGATTCGTGAACAAACTAGGAATGAACTTGATTTTAAGTGTTTCTTCAGGGTCTTTTACCTCTGGTTTGATGGAGAGGCAATTAAATGACTTGATTTATTGGTGTATAGTCTGGCTAGGTAGTTGTCAGAGCTGCAACCAACGAGTGAGCAGAGTGTCCTTGTACCCAAGTGGGTAGATCGTCTTCTGAATGGCACCCTTGAAGTTGTCCCATCAGTTAATAGGTTGCTGGTTTGTGGAGGCCAACATCTTTTGGGGTTCTGTTATGCTTGTCTTGGTATTAAAATAGGCTTTGATGCTTTGGACCTAGTAGTCCGACTTGTCCCCATTGAGAGAGCCTTATCCAAAAGCATTTAAAATTCAAACAAGAGATAACTAGCAGCTTTTGAGAGTGGCGATGGGTGAAAAAGAAGATGATAGAATATATAATATGAAGCCTGCAGACAAAAATCTAGGACTTGTCGTCCTTGACAAATATTGGCATGTGGCTAAACTTTAAAGGACTTATCTGGCACTTTAGTCTATCAGGTTTCAACAGATCAATGAAGTGCTAAGTAGCAATTTTGGGCTAACTTATTCTAGATTATTGAGAAGTATCGTAACTATCTTCACAACATTAGAGGCTGTCTTCTCAAGAATTCTTCAATTGGCACCAAAGCGTGTGATTTTTACCATCTTCCCAAGATTCATAAACTTAAAGTTGTGGGAAGACCGATCTGTAGTTACAGTGGTATATGCTTGAGCCTGCGACTAGATGTCTTCACCAGTTTTTGCTGCCCATGAAGCAGAACCATCTTCGAGACTCCTCTCTGCTCAAGAAAATTTTATTTAATATTCCAGCATTTGAGTATGAGAATGTTGATTAACTGTTTGTTCCTCCATGTGGAGCTCAACAACATTGTTTTTTTGGGGTTCTATAATGTTTGTTTGTTGTAAAATAGGCTTTGAGGCTTCAGATCCGTGCTTCCAACTTGTCCCTATTGAGAGATATTTGTGCCCAGTCTGAAGGTGGTTGGACAGTGGGGATGGTCGAGGGCATGTACTGTGAATATAGTTGCTGATGTGCAACCATCTTTTGTTGGAACATGGACATCTTGCCCTACATTGTCTTTGCTTGAAACTCGTTTTACTACTGTCTCTGCTTGGTAAGGTGCTCAATCAGCAAACAGAAAATGGCTTAAATCTGCAAGAATTTTGCTAAATTTGGTAGTTTTGTGGAAAAATTCTAGGGTTAAAAATTTCCCCGGTCTTAACATTTTTCAAACAGAATCTAGAATGACAACAATGAAGATTATGTTGCTTTGGTAAAAAGATCAACAACATTCAAACATTTCACAAAAAATGGTAGAATCCCACAGAATTGTGACAGTGATTCTGCTGCTTTTGCAATTGCATGAAAAATCTTAAAAATGACAGCAAGGATCGAACAGTAGGGTTTTAAGAGGCTAAAAGGCTTTTGCCAAATTCACGAATCACCCTAGCAAGTTGCAGATTTATTGGAAGAGGTGAACTTGATGCAAGTTCTGGGCGGGAGGTCTTCCAATGAGATCAGAATTGCAGAACTCACCAAAATGTCATCACAGGCATTGACACCAATTAATTTGTGCACAAGTGAGACCTTAGTCACCAGGTTCGGCGAATTTCAACCATTAAGTTCGAAATTCGCTGAATTTTATTCAAATCCGAACATATTCGATTATATTCGCCGAACTCCAAGCCAAACTCCAAGCGGAATGCTAATTCACACTTCAACATGAAAAAATTCGATAAAAATCGTTTACATTTGGCTAGGGGTTTGATTAGGTTCGTCCGGCTCATGCTTAAAAAAGTTTAAGAAAAAAAAACCGGAAATAAAACCCTAAATTCTAATTCGCGTCGCGCCGCCAAGGTTTGTTACCCACTCTTTGCCACCTACATCTCGTGCCCACAATGCTCCATTCGATTTGTAAGAGATTTCGATCATGGGTTTCACAGTTCGCCTTTCATTTCCAGCTGCGATCCCGACGGGCCTGACCCATGCCTTTGCTGTCACCCTCGACCTCTCCGTGTTGCCGCTCTCCATTTTCGCCTGCGACCCCGACCCATGGCTTTGCAGTCATCCTCGAGTGTCATTTCCACCGTCGATTCCATCTCGATTACCGGACGACATTCCATCTCCAGGCTCCAACATACCTCGACCATGGTCATAATTTCATATATTTCACTATATATTCAATAGTATTAATATATCCTAATATGGTAATATATAATTTCATATATTTCACAATATATATTTATAATTTTGTATTATTATATATTGAATTTTAATATATATATATATATTTTTTCAAATTTTCTATTTCTATCATATTTAATGAGAGTATATATATATATATATTTTATATATTTTTTTCAAATTTTATAGTGTGTCGAACATAATGCTGAATTTTATTCCCAAAATTTTCACTGTTGAATTTTTGGCGAACTTCAAGGTCGCCGAACTCGAACACGAACACGAACCAGGTGACTAAGAGTGAGACAACACAAAATTCAGGCAAGAAGGAAAATGCAAGAGAAGGATTGCCGCGACTGTACACAATCTGTTAAATTTTAATGAAGATTTGTACCTTGGACAAGTGGTTCCTATGGGTTTTTAAAATTTTACCTAGGGATGTGGTCCACAACTTAAAAGTGGGTCTTTTTCATAAAGTCACTTTATAA
>JZKD02S1683860.1:73306-96088 GCA_000966675.3 Picea glauca
CATATCCCAATAATAGCTTCTCCTCATGCAAGGCGCATAAGAGAAGTGAATTGAAGTAAAGTGGAATAGCCATGTGCTCATGTGTAACTGCTGAGATGATAGTGACAACTCACGTGAATGCCTATGTTAATTGGAGGCCAATTCATGAATAAAGGATAAGATAAGTGGATGAGGTGATGGAGTGATGAAGTGCGCCTAAGTAAGGATGCTCATGAAAGGGATAAAACAAGAATTAAGAGTGAAGAATGCGCACGGGAGGGAGGAAATAGCACACGCCTAGGTGTGAATAAAGGGAGTGTGCATGGATAGAAGTGAGAATAAAGAGAAGGTGCATGACTGGAATAAATGCACAAAGAAATAGGGAATAGGGAAAGATTTAAGGGGATATGTGCTAGGAAATAGGGAGTAGAGGAGAGTAAGGAAAATATGTAAGGGAAATGGGAGTAATGCGCTAGGAAATAAGAGCTTAGCACATAATATAGGAATTTAGGAGAGGAAATGTGCTAGGAAATAGGAACTAGTGCTAAAAAAAGGGATGAAGGAGGAGAAATAGGGATACACGTGTTAAAGGGGGAAAAGGTGAGGGAAAAAATAGGAGTTAAGTGTAAGAAAGGGAAAGTTTAGCTTTAGTCAACTCAAAACACGTAAACTTATAACTTTTGATGTGTGCCAACTCACACTCAACTAATGCATGTGCTTTAATAACTCAACCACAACGCCTAATATACTCATGCATTTATGCACCCGATGTCACACTCTGAAACTGCCAAATTTCGGGATTGGAATTGCCACATGTCATCCTGCATGGTGACCACACTTGCTAATAATAGCCCTGCTAAAAATAGACATACTAAAAATAGCAGTCTGGCTGAAAAATATGAAAAGACCAAATATGTCCGAGACTTGCTAGGAGAACCATGCCAAATATAGTACGCCTAAAAATAGGCATTGCTAAAAATAGAAACTTCCTACATGGTAATGAAAATTGGCACATCGGATTCGATTTTATGTAAGGAACCAGGATATGTGCTCGGAATCATCATCGGAACCCTGGATCTCCAATTGTTATAAATAGTAAGTTGTTCACATGTCGTCCGGAAAAGGCTCATTTGAATCGTGAGCTCGCCAAATAGAACATGCTGGTTCTTAACCCTCAGGATTTGAACATGGAAAATCTAGGGGTTAACACTAGGGAAACCAGATTGGAACTGGACTGGAATCAATTGACCATAAATACATAAAATATTCAAATTTGATTAAAAAATATATTCATGTACATTGATTCAAATCCAAACCATTATACATCAAATATGCAAAGTTTACTCATGTATATAGCATGTAAGGTGAAATAGGACAATTACATCGAGATATAACTCCGAACAACTCTAAATCAGCCCAAGAACAGATCCCAATCAGCCCAAGAAAAGTTCCAAATCAGCCCAAGAACAACTCCAAATCAGTCCAAACAAGCACTCTGAATCAGCCCCAGAACAACTCTGTATCAAGATTCTTGAGTCTTTTCTACAACTCCAAAGTTTTTGTAAGTTCACAAATGCTCAGTGATACTGGTGTGAGGTAAATTGAGTGGGGGGCATCTCTAAATAGGTCAGGATTAGGGTTTAGGAGGGGTTAGGCACTTTTGTTTTTCATTTTTCTGGGTGAGGACCTGTGTTGGCATGGAACTGGTCTGTTCAGTATGGAACCAGTTGAAATTGGTATTGATCAGTTAGGCCCCAAACCAATTCAATCCCTCCTGGTTTGGTCATGTTCTGCCGGTTTTGACAACTATGATATATATATTGCAAATGTTGGATGTGACAGTGATAATCTTCCCTGGTTTGCAGCTCAAAATGGGCTATTTCCATTCTTTACAATATATATATATATATAATATGTGCGAAGTAGGTTGTCGGTATTGAGCTGACACACTATTACATTAAATGTGGTCAACATCGTTCACAATGGATACAAACAAGATCACTAGTTCAATATAAAGGCCCGTGTTAATAGATAGGACCCAACCACAAATGCCACATCCGGCATGCACCATGCAAGGTGGGAGCATGCCCACCAGAATTTGAACCTGAAATCCTGTTCACAATGGATACAGACAAGATTGCTAGTTTAACATAATGGCCCTTGTTGATAGGTAGGACATGTATTCTGAGATTTGAACTTGGGTCATCCTCATGGCAACTGCTCCAAGATGTTGTTAGACCACAACCTGATGAACAACTACTATGATATTTATATATATATATATAATTTTTTTTTCAAAGGAAAAAGGTATACTATTTTTATTTACTGTGATATTAGTATATTACATTCAGTAATACGTGCTTATAGCACAAAATCAAGAACTATCATGTTCAGTAAGCCAAAAACAACGTAGGCCCTAGGTCTCTAAGCTCAAAGGTGCCAAATACATTAAGCCTTTTACAATGTTCATCCCATTTACATTGTTCAAACATTCCACATAGTCGAGATAAAAGCACATGCCTATCAAGACCTATCAGGCAAGCAAAATCAGATATAATTTCTTCACAGATAAAGATGAGGTGGATGATCTATCTGAATACCATCTCTGATCTCCCACAGCTTTAAAATCCCAACCTGAGAATCAACCCCTGCTTTTGACTGCCAATCTGCAAAGATTCTCGGAAAATGTGCTTGAATGAGACAAAGGCAAGGCAATCTCTCCAGATACGAGTCTGATCCATCTGTGCTTGAAGACCCAAATTTTGGAAAGGCACTTAACATAACATCCAATCAACAATGAGTTTTGAATTTCCAAAGTCCTAAGTAACAGGACCCGGCACTGTATCCTGTATGTTGGACACGTGACACACTAGAACATGGTGTCCTTCACATGTTCTAAAACAGGACACATGCCAAACACGTGTCGGACATGTGCTCTAGACATGTCCTACCTGTTTGTCTCTAAAAAACATTTTTTCATTGCTATTTTCACTTTTAGCTGTATGGAAAGAGCTCTTACAGTCTCTCATTGTGCAGCTCAAAAGGTAAAATTGAGATCTGAAGGGATTCCAAGTGTTTTGTAAATGTTCTATTTCCTAAGAAAATTGGATCTTTATGTCTATATTTCATTTTTTTATTTGTAATTCGTAATTTTTTAAATATATATATATAAAACGTGTCTTCCATGTCCTGTTTGCAGGGTCAACGTCTCCCGTGTCAAATACTCGTATTTCTGTCTCCTCCTTGTCCTCATGTCATGTGACTTAGCCAGAGACATGTAACTTGTCCACGTTTAACTCCACTGTTATTCTGAGATGCACATGAAGGGCACTATGCTTGGCCCAATTATTTGTTTCATACCCAAGGTTAACAGAGGAGAAAATGGTGAGACAAAGATTGAATAGTGCACCTCTAGCATCACAGCGGCTGGGTTTACCTTGGGAGGCTCCATCAAAAAACCCCAAACCATAAACTTTTCAACCTCCAGTATACCAATCCATCTAGCAGGCTTAGTCTTTGGGATAGCCTTCATATCCTCAAAACACCACTGGGTTTTACAGAAAACCTGTAAAGGAGAAAGATAGGTGCCTTGAAACAAGATCTCATTCCTTGGTCTCCAGATAGCCTAAAATAGGAAGTGCCCTGTAATCCTCAACCACATGATTCTCTAGCCAAGTTGCAAGTCAATGAAAGGGAATCACCAACCCATTGCCCACCACCACCAATAAGAGTTTTAACTGTAGACCATACTTCTAACGAGAAATGACAACTTACAAAAATATGGTAAATGATTTCCTCCTCCCTACACAACATAAAAATGCCTGGGCTTTGCCAAGATCTCTTTAGTGTGTACCAACTCAAAACTTTATTTTAGAGGGCCATCCCAAAACAGTGCTTGTTTTTAGTGGCATCCTTAATTTACATATCCTCGACCACCACCAATCAGTATCCCCTCAAACCTGTGCTTGTCTTTAGTGGCATCCTTAATTTACATATCATCGACCACCACCAATCAGTATAGAGAAGAATAGCCTAACCTAACAATATAAAACCCATTCACAGGATTTTTAGACCAAACCAGAGAGTCCTTCCATTGCCCTAGCTTGATTGCCCCACTTGTTAACAACTGAGTATAAGACTCCCATTTCTTCCATTAGTCCTTTGAGTCCAAGATCTTCAGCAGTCATTTAGCTATGGATTTGTACCCAATCTAGTCTTTGCTTCCATCATTAACCTTCCAAGCCAGCCAGGAACCCAGGATTGGAAAAGATAAGACTATTGCTTTCCAAATGGAGGAGTTCTGATACAGTTTCTGTTGTGGCTTCTAAGCCACTCCTCCATAGACAATGGTTCCACATATTTTGTTTTGTAACCTGATGCCAAAGGCCATTCCCTGAAATTAATCTCCAGAGACTCTTTGCTGCTGATGCTTGAACACAAACTTGGATGTTTTTGGGCCCCCATGCACTGTAAGACTTTGATTTTGATATACTTTTCCAATTTACCAGAGCAACAGCATCCTTTTCCTTCTTTCCTGTCCACAGAAAATTAAAACGCTTTTTTCTTAATTTTCTTCTGAATGCCAATGGGGATATAAGCGAGTAATAGTAAACTATTGTTGCCTCCAACACTGACTTTATTAGGGTAAGCCATTCTCTCTTTTCAATCTTTGAGTATAACCAGATCCAATCCTGAAAATCATAATTATTAGCTTTTAAAACAAAACCCAGATACTTCAAACTTTAGATCTCTTAAAGTGATCTAAGACTGAGATCTAATCTTCACTTTAGATCTAACGGCTAGTACTTAATTTAATTACTAATGCCAAATACCTTAGCATTTAATTGAATCAAACTCACTTTATTACAAAAGTACATTGACTTTATTAATCACTTAATAGTGAATCTCCTAAGGTTTTGAGAGGTAATAATGACGACTCCCACATGTTGACACAGACTGACGTGGAAGTACCTGTCCAATGCTACTAAAAATATCAACACTTCCTCTAAGCGAGGAAGGTACTTCTACCACCCAAAGGTGGCTTTGTCTTCGCTACTAAATCTGCTGCCATGGCTGCTCTCCAATCCACCTGATTGGCTGCTCCCTCTGAACAAAACGTTATCCCTGCCATCTCACTTGGACCTGTCTTCGAAGAATTCTCTCTGATCATGCTCCTAGAAGCCTCTTGCTTTTGGGCATCCTGCATGGTCATCTCGTACCATGACTGCTCCTGGATAGACTTGGAAGGTTTCTTCTTCCCACCTGAACCTGAAGGTTGACTCCCTCTGAGCTGCTCAACCTTCAGAGCTACTTGCTCCTTGTTCTCTGCCACTCTGCTGTTGCTTGCCATTGCTTGCAAGTAGTTCAACAAAATATTTTTTCTGCTTGGATCCCTGTCCGGGACCCGCTGCCCGCTGCATGGACCCCTACCCAAGGCTGCCCAGTGACTTCTGTAGCTGCCCAAGTCCTTTTGGGCACTGCTCGACTATATTCTGGGCTGCCCAAGCCCTTTCCGGGCTGTCTGCACGAGTCTTTGTTGGTTGCTTGGACCTATGTGGGTTGCCCGGATATCCTGCTGGGCTTGACTGAGACTGCTTGGGCCTGCTGGAGGCTGGATTGTGTGGCTTGGTCTTCTCACGCAGCTGCTCCGCGTGCTCCTCATGACTGTCCTCTCTCTGCGACTGTTCCTTTTGTTGGCGGTCGCAGCTGCAACCCGTCCCAACCCTGCTCTATCCGCTAGTGTCCTCTTCCACAACCCGCACCTGCCGATCAACAGTTCCGTGCGATTGATTCTCTGAAGCCACTCCTTTAACCTGTAGTCGTTGCACTCATCTTTAACTGACGACCTTTGCTGCTTGCTGTAGCGGTTGCTAAGGCAACTCTCCCATGACTTGTTTGCAGCCCCTCACACCAACTGGTGGTTGCCAAACCCGATTTCTGCTGCAACTGCTTGTTGACTCACGTTCAACCTCTACGCATCTGTCCTCAAAACAACAACTGCTCTCTCTGATATGCGGCTTTTCCCAGTCACTCAGCTCCCGATTCCCAGTGGCCTGCGCACCTACTATTGTCGGTTTGATCCCTTCAACACGTGCCCAGATCTTAGTTCACTAGCACCCAGCTCACTAGCACTCAACTCACTAGCACATGATCTCCAACAGGCTCGAGCTACTATCTTCAACCGTTAATTTCTTTGACAGCTTCAACACACTCGATCCACACTTCATGTGGATCTGACGTAGCCGATGATTGTACGACGTACACCAATTGCTGTACGACGACCATATGTATGGCCCATACAACAGTATGGTTACCTTTTTTTTATGAATTTTACCCTCTGCAGCCTGCAATAAAATTTCCCGTTGCAATAACTCGTCTCAGTGGAAATCTGGCTTCCTTTCAGAGTCCAAGCTTTGATACCATGTTGATTTTCTTAACCTAGCCCCAGGGTTTTAATTCCAAGTAAAAATTGATTTTATTGAATAATATCACGATTCACAGCTAGTTTATCAATGAAACAATTAAATCAGTGGAAGCAAAAATCAGAAACCAAACACATTTGTACATGAGATTTTCGGGTAAACAACCCTTGGAAAACCCCCGAAGGGAAAACCAAAGTTGTGATGATTTTATTAAATAAAATCAAGGCTCCCGTCCTAGGATAATGGCCCTTTTGAGGAAATACAAATGCTGCAACAAATAGCCCAACCCACCTGGCTGCTATCTCCCTTGCTGCCCCCTCCACCCTTTCCTCGGCCCCTGCCCCATGTACACCTGAGTGCCTAGATCTTCTAAAGTGATCTACGACTGAGATCTAATCTTGCGTTCACTTTAGATCTAATGACTAGGACTGTAAAAATCTACCAGACAAACACTTTTAGCCGAAAACTTAGATTTCAACCTCTAATAGTCATTCACCAATAATGCAAGTTAACTCAGCATGCAACTGGAACTATGAGCAAAAACACTAAATGACTAAGATATGAAATTTAACAGTGGAAAATAAATGAACAATGGACAACATTCAACCACATTTGACACAAAGATTTTCTGGTCAATGCTTTTGGAAAAACCCATAAGGGGAAAACCAGTCAAGGAGATTCTTCTTATTGAGCTCATAGGAAAATTTTGAGTTTACAACAACAATATTTTCAGCATTAAATACTCAATACTTATCTAGAAAAATGTGCCAACAGTCCACAGATTTCTGTGCCAAGTTTGCCTTGAAAAATGTGCCAAATTGCTGTACGACTTGTACAACCCTGTACAGTCAACACAACAACAAACTATGCCTTGAAAACTGTGTCCAAATCTCTGTTGTACGATACAATACCCTGCTGTATGGATTTCTCTCAGCAAAGTGCCTTCGAAATCGTGCCAAACTTCAGCAGAATGGCTACCTCGATTTTTGTGCCTTACTCTTGTTTTACAATCAACAATAAATGTTGTACGGCCTTTTTGTAATAGTTGTACGAACTGTATTAAATGCTGAACATTCTTCCTTGGGATGCATGCCTATCCTCTCATTGGGATGTGTGCCAATCCTCCTTGCTGTTACTCTTGCCTCTTAGCTCAAACTTTCTCTTGGAAATTGTGCCTCTTCAACTTCCCTCTCTTTTCTCCTTGAAAAGTGCACCCCACCTCTCTTGAATGCTGTCTTTATTCACTCATTGTTATTAATGAGTAGCTGCCCTAATCTTTGATCTTCCAAAGAGATAGACGGTCAAGATCAAATCTTTCCCTCTTGAGATCAACAATCGTGACTTAATCGTCCGTTGAGTTCACTTAAATCACATAAGTGACCCACACTTCCTAAAGTCACTTTTACCCATTAAATATTAAAAGGCTCAACTTGAGTTTATAAAATCACTTCAGAGAGACATTTGCTCGGTCTCTTTTACATCCTGGGTGCCACCAATGCAGAAGTACCTCCGAGCTACAAAATCTAACAAGGACTTAATTTAATTACTAATGCCAAATACCTTAGCATTTAATTAAATCAAACTCACTTCATTACGAAAGTACTTTCACTTTATTAATCACTTAATAGAGTGAATCTCCTAAGGTTTTGAGAGGTAATAATGACGACTCCCATGTGTTGACACAGACTGACGTGGAAGTAACCTGTCCGATGCTACTAAAAGCATCAACATCCCTGATCTAAACCTTGTGAATTTCAGCCTTACGGCTGTAATGAAATAAAGTATAAAACAACAGCAGAAAATATACACCATTTCAGTCTCTAACRACCCAATCTTCTAGGCAGTCTGAGGAGAAAAGATACCAAAGGGTCATGATAAGTTTCAGCCCTTTAGGGCAACTTATCATGCATAATCCAGATCTGAAGATTCACTTTTACAACAKATATGACAGCAGCAAAATAGCTCTTAACTTCTTCAATTATGATGTTGAGTTGCTCAACAAAATTGYCCTTTACTTATGTCAAATCAGCAAGACATATATAGCTGTAAATAACAATACATACCACAACCTTATCACAAGCCTAGTACAATCCACTATCTCTCCAAAACTCTAGCTAGGGAAAATCAAGAAAAAGCCTAGCTCAACCAAGGAGCTCCAACATGCACAAATCAGTCTAAAAAGTCCTCCAAGGCAAGACATCCTTCTCTTCTTCTTCTTCACCAAATACACCTAGGGTTTCATCACAAAACGTTCATCTCAATTCTCCAAGGGATTAAACTTTAACCCTAGACTTCAAGATGCTCCAAGAAGATCATGAAACCCTAGCGACTCTAAGAGAGATAGAGAGAGACCAAGTACAAGTGGAGAGAGAGAGAGAGAGAGAGAGAGAGAGAGAGAGTAGATCGAGAGAGAGGACTAGTGTGTTCTCCTTTTCAAGATCACATCTCTACACAAGAGTGAAATAAGAATGAACACAATCCTATCAGTGAGAAATCTCCTTCCTCTCTATATATGAGAGGTAAGGGAGGCCAACCATACAACGTGGGCCCAAGCCCTTACAAGCAGCCTACAATAAGCTCATATAGGCCTACACAAGTGAAGTACTCCACTCCACGGGTACACATGTCATGCTCCAAGGTGATGTCGTACACAAGATGAGCTCCAAGATGGTGTAGCTACTCAAGGTGTGTCCACACCTCTCCATCCCAAGCCCACAGATACTCCATCACTCTCCTAAGCCATGTACTCCATAGGGTCAATAGCCCCTACAAGAAAACTATTGTAGCCTAGGTGTCCCTGAGTCAATTCCAAGTCTCCATCTAGGAATCTAAGGTACCCCATACCATCTAGGGCTTGATGCCCTTCTCCAAGATGCACAACGCTCCTCATGCGAAGTAGGGCATTCTCCAAGCGAGTAAACCTCTCCATGTGGTCACATTGAGGAGCATCCACCAAGCAAGAGAATTCCAACGCCCTAGGGAAGAATGCCAAGCAAGAACCCACTCGAGGTTAAGTAACCATTGAGAAAGTTGTTTGCACTGTGAAAATCCATCAGGGACCAACTCCCATACATTAATCCATCCCGGATCATCTGGGGGTTGAACATACACCATGTACCCCAAAGCTCATGAAGCACCCCCAATCATTGCGTAAACACTTTCAAAGTAATGTGAAAGCTAACAGAAGAAGGTCCTTTATCGGTTGAAGCAAGCACCATGTGCATCGTACTCAAGGATTGGTGAGTACTTACTAAATTTTGGGCTTCATCAAGACTACAACAAGTCCTAATCTTTTATTTGTTTGATAAATCTGATTTGCTTGTCTTGGTCCTGTATGTAGATGATTTTATCCTTACATGTAGTTCATAGAAGCTCATTTGATATGAAGGACATTGGCCTTATGTATTACTTGTTGGGTCTAGAGGTTTGGCAAGGTACAAGTGAGGTCTTCCTTGGACATGGGAAGCACACAGTGGAGATTTTGAAGAGATTTCAGATGTTGGATTGTAAACCCTTGGCCACTCCTATGGTTTCAAATTTGAAGTTTTATGCTTATTTAGATTTAGATATGGTAGATCCTTCTGTGTATAGGTGTTGATCGATTCCCTTATGTGTATAGTGAATACTATGCTTGATATCTGTTTTATAGTGAGTACACTAAGTTCATGGTCGAACCCAAGTAGATCAATCATCAAACTCATCACCATTGCTGGGTCTCTATCAACAACATGAATGGGCCTAATGATTAAGAACATGTGTTTTCTTCTTTGAGGTCACAGGTTCAAATCCAAAGAGGTAGGGCATGTATACCTTCTTAGACTAATCGATCAAACCACTAAACGGAAGGGTTCTGTTGCTCCACAAAAAAGGGGTCACATATGTCAATTTGACATTTGGATAGGCTGTGACCAATGTTATCATCCCTAGACAGAAATTGGCTAAATTGGTCAGTCAAATTGGTTTTTGGGTTTTTTCGGGTGGAATTGGCCCCTCGTACTGGAATGACTAGTTTTGTTTCGAACCTGTTAGGAATTAGTTTGATTTGGTCAAAACCAAAAATTCAGATGATTATGTAGTTTGATTTTATTGTAGACTATGGCATGACTATTTTTAGACTTTGTAGGCCATGTAGAGCCTCAATGTAGTTGTATTTTGCTTCAGATGTGCATTGCACTTGGTGTTATTTTGCTATGTTCACCCTTACAATGCTATATACATGAGAACATTTTTCATATTTGTGTCTAATGGTTTGGATTTGCATGGATGTATATATATATAATTTTTTTTTATCAAAATTTGAATATTTTATGTATTTTTTGGTTGAGCGGTTCTAGTTTTATTCCAACCTAGTTCCAGTTTTTGGGGTTTGTTACCCCTCATACTACATGTGGATTGCATGTATGATTTCTATTGCATGATTCATAGATTTGTAGTATGGTATGATGGTTCTAGCCACCCAAGGGGTTTGATCATGGAGTTTTGGTTGTAGTTGCTTTAGTTGTGCATCATGTTTTTTTTCAGTTTGATGGAGTCATTCTTCATGGATTGGTGTTGGGAAGATCACCTAGTCATGTTCTAGTCACTACTTTCACTTCGTTGTTGCATGGTTAGTTCATGTCTTAGTTTTTAGTGTCCTCTAGCATGGTGGTGTATTTACCTAGTGTTTTCCTAGTGTCATTTATATTTCATCACATTCTCACTTATTACCTAGGTAGAATCCATATTACACTTACATTTCATCACTTCCCATTTCCTGGAGGGCACATGATATATTTTACTTGTAATTCCCTAAGTTTCATTTCATAATGATTCTTCATTTGTCATATTTCCACTTTTTCACCATTTCAATATGTGAACACATCGAATTGATTTGGGATATTTCATTTGCTGATTAATTAATCCCAAACCTTAGGATGAGTGCTACATTATTGGCCTATTAATAGTCATATGTTATAATCTATAATTGAGGCCTCATTCCCTAAGTTTTATTTTAATTTGTCACTAGGGAATGCATCTTTATGTCTATGTGGTACACATATGAGGGTCACACTCCCCCTTTGGTAGACATGTTGAGGCAACCCACTAGAAATAATATTTAGTTGTTGCCTCCTTTTGCAAATTTATTGGGCCTAATATTAACCTTGTTTACATGTGCAAACCTACTTTTTGACCATGTCACACATCTTGAGAGGTTGTGAGTCTTTCATGTTGACTAAGGGGTTAGTTATGCATGTGCCCTAGGGTTATTGACCATGCATTTATCCCTCCACTCAACCATCCTTCCATATTTATTTCATTTCTTAGCACACTTTTCTAGGGCATTAGGTGGTGTGTTTCTCTAGGGGGTCCACTTGCAACTTTGAATGAGCTTGTTCACACCTTGTACACCTTGTGAAATTAAAATCACTAGTGACTAATTTGTCCACTTTTTGGAGGTCCACTTGCATATTTGTTGAGGAGGTAAGGTGGCTCCATTGCATTGTTTTCTTGGGCACATCTCACCTAGGTGCTTACTCATCATCATTGCATGGATATTTCTTGAAGAGTGCCCTCATCTCTTTGACTGGGCATTTATATTATTATTTGGAGGCTATTATGGAGGATTCTTCTAGAGGAGGATTCTTCTTAGCACGCTTTTCTAGGGCATTAGGTGGTGTGTTTCTCTAGGGGGTCCACTTGCAACTTTGAATGAGCTTGTTCACACCTTGTACACCTTGTGAAATTAAAATAACTAGTGACTAATTCGTCCACTTTTTGGAGGTCCACTTGCACATTTGTTGAGGAGGTAAGGTGGCTCCACTGCATTGTTTTCTAGGGCACATCTCACCTAGGTGCTTACTCATCATCATTGCATGGATATTTCTTGGAGATTGCCCTCATCTCTTTGACTAGGCATTTATATTATTATTTGGAGGCTATTATGGAGGATTCTTCTAGAGGAGCGCATTGCATTTTGGAGGGCCACATGTGTGCATTTACTTGATCTTCATTTTATTTTTGGAGCTTCTTGGAGGGTGCACCTGTATTTTAAAGATTATTTTTATTTGTGGGGATCTTATATCCAAGAAAGATAACTACATTGGCAACTTCTCCTAGGATGCACCTTCCTCTTGGGGTATTTTATTGCTTTACTTGGCCAAAGGGGTTGTTGAGGCATTTCTTCTTACAACGCACCTCTTCATGAGCTTATTTTGTATTATTACATGGTCAAAAGGGTTACTTTAGAGAATGCTCTCATCATGGGACATATACACTTGACATTTATTCACTCATCTTGGAGAGTGGCCTTCCTCATGGACTTGGCATTTATATTATTTTATCTTGAGGTGGTTATGGTTTAGATTTCTTGAGTGCTTTGCATAGGAAGAGGACAAGTGGTACTTGCATGCATCTTGTTTGAGCTTGGAGCTTGAGGAAGATAACATGTGGCATCCCATTTATTTAGCATTTGTTATTTAGTATTTTGTATGGGTACGTTGGTCTTGGAGAGCCCACTTATGCATTATTATATTATTTTCTAGTATTTTTCTAGTGTTTTCCTTGGAGAAAGGAAAATACTATTTTATTGTAAAAGGAGTTGAGCTCAAACCTATTTAAGGGTTCGCTTTCTCCCTCTTTGGATGAGGGACTTGGGGAGAAATCTCCTAGGAGCTTGATTATCTATTGGATGCTTTTGGAGGATTAATGAAAATGCTTTGTGGATGAGGACGTCTTGCAGATGTTAATGCTATCTCATATTGCTGGAATTACCTTGACAAATGTTTATGGAGTGTTGAATGTGGTAACTCTATTCCTTTTTCCTTCATGTTATCCTTGGGATGTTGTTTATGAATGCATTATTTCTCTATGCTTGGTTAAATGCACGTATGTATCATTCTGTATAATCATAATCTCCGCAAGTAATAGAGTTCATCTACTTTTGTGACCTCTCTAGTTACATTTTTGCAATTTGGGACAGCAAGGAAAGGGCCTTTGTAGCTTGTACATTTCAGCCTCAATTGCCATCTTTTCCTCAATAGGATAGCCTCCCAAGAACCTTGATTCGACCCCATTTGTACAAATTTGATTTCTCAAAGTACAAATTTGCCTTAGTCTTCATAACTAAGTACATCCAAAAAATGAGCATTGATATCAGATAGTAGCAATCATAAAATTTGTAGATGAGGGATTCATGCCAACATTGGTCGGTGGGTTATCTTTGTACTTTTGGGATGCACCATCCATCCATCACAGGCTCTGGGTTGGTAACAATGTGTTCTTACCAATCAGTACCATCCTCTAGCTCGGGAGGCTTTTCTGCCTCTGAGATAGCTAAGGCAAGCTGTGAGTACTTGCCTCTCTAAGGTGGAGCAGTCTTGTTGCACTTCTCTGGGGTGATCAAAAGTGGCACCTTGGAATTACTGTGTGAGGAACTTGGCTTGTTGGAGCATTGCCTTTAGCTCCCAGTGTTTTCTGTTTCTGCTTGATAGACTATTGAGGGGATTGATGATGAGTTGCTAGTCGCCCTCGTTCTCAAGCTTTCGTATGTACACATTTCTTGTGGGGTTCATCCAACTCACAAGAGTTTCTCCCTAAGCTCGGTTATTATACTTTATGCCCATATCGGCTGAATAAGTTCTTACCAGGACCTTGCTTGTCCTGGATTGCCCTTGAAGGCTCTGTCAAAGTTAAAGATTGAACTAGGTGGGGCTTGGTTTCAATTAATGTTTTGTTGGAGATCTTGTGGTGCTTTTGGTCTTGCCATTAGTGGTAGCCACAATAGGACTTTTATTCCCTTGTTGGACTAGTGTTTTAAAAACTGGCTGAATGGGAGCCAGAACTGGCAAGTTTGGCTAGCCATACGTCCAAAAGCACCAAACTGGCTCAGGGACCGGTTCTGTACTGAGCCTATCGGTTCCATACTGAACTGGTGTGGGAGAGGTTACCTATAAAATCTGTTTTTTTGACTTTGACTCATTTTGAAAAGCAGAAGTGGAGGATTGAGAGCAAAGGAGAACTTCAACGTCTTCCATTGAGCTGAGGGGAAATCGAATGTTTCCATCACCATTGACATGTTTTTGTGGAATGGGGATTGATTCACAGATACCATGGGGAATCAGTGGAAATTGTGTGAAATGCCCCCCTCCCCCCTCTGACTGACCCCTGCAGCAGCCCCTAGATGATGAAAACCCCTGGAATATCATCTTGAATCAATAGCAGTGAAATGGGGAGGATAAAATCATAATTTTTGGTTATAGCATGTAGACTCAGATCAATGAAGAGTCAAGAGTTATGGAGTCCATCTTGGGAGATAAATTCACTTAAGCAAAGAGTCTCCAATGTATTGGAATCTTGGATTTACATTGATGCACATGAATATATATTGCTATTCATTGAAATTTTCATATTTTATGTGTTTTTTAGTAAACTGTTTCATAAACCATAAACTAGTCCAATTCTGATCCGAGTCTGTTTGGAGCCTTGGCCTGTTCTTAGTCCAATTCTGACTTTTGAAACATTGTGTTGGACTATGGCATGCTATAACATTTTACTGTGTTTCCTTTAGACCATAGGAATGCTCTAAGATGAGATGGACATATTCGCGATACAGAATTTGTTGCTTGTTATTTAATATATTCTTTCCCTAATATGTTCTGTTAAAGTTGACATTATGTATAGATTAGAATTTATTTCTGCATTCTCTGTGCATATGTAAATTGTGCTCTGTTTTTGAAGTTGAGTTTCTTTGGGGAAAATGTGGTTGAGATTTAATTTTTTATGTTCAGGAAATACGAGAGTTGCAAGATCTGCAGAAGACTTTCTTTAATTTTCTGCATGCGACAACATCATATGAATTATCTGCAGTTTTCCTTGTCCCAAAAAACTCGGGATATTTGAATGAAATAATCCAGTTGCTTATATGTGCTGCTTGCAGTCACAAAGACATTCTTGTTAGGAAGGTATGCATGGTCATTGAAGGAAAATCCAATGTCCGTAATTTATCTGTTTTCATTCTTATATCCAACTTCTGCTTTATTTGGCTATGATTTGACTCGTAGATCTTTCTCTAAGACATTCATTCTTGCAGTCCTGTGTACAGGTATTCATTAAACTTATTAAAAATTGGTGCACCAGGCCTAATGAAGATGAGAAGGTAGGCTAATTTCTTCTAGGAGTGGTTGTACAGATTTTTAGTTACTTCCATGGATCGTTACCATGGTGATAGCATGTGTGCATGCACAAGTGTGAATGTTTAGATTAATGCCTACTTTTCCTTGGTGTGTATAATACTCTTAACTTTATGTGGCAGGTACCTGGTTTTAGAAGATTTATCATGGAAAATTTTGCAGCAAGGTGTTGCTTCTATAGTGTTCTTGACAACACATTTGAACTTCGGGATGCACACACTGTGAGTTTCTTTTCCTGGCTATAAATTTATGCCCATTAATCACAAATCATCCAAGCTTTTCGACTTTCCTGTAGGTCCAAATCATTTGCAGATGGTCTTTATGCTCTTAGATTGCTTGTTAGCAATTATAAATTCAGAATGACATTTATGAACCCACTGGGTAGAGTGACATGGTGCTGTTGAGTGATTAAAATAACGAGAGTTCATCATCTTTTTTTTTTTTCTCATGTGGATCAACAGATGCTCGAGAAAGAATTCATACTCATGACATTCTTATGTATCACTGTCTTCTCATTATAATATGCATGTGAAAGGCAGGGCATCTGCATATTCTCAGCAATGTTTTACTCAATCCAGAACTTTGATATCCAATGACATACATTTTTGGTTTTAAGTCATCCATTCTGTTACAGAAAGTTGGTTTTGAAGATAGGGGAGTCTGATGGCTTTGATCTCTGAACTTGTGGCCTTGGAAAAACTTTTGATCATTTTCATTGTTTCATGAGACATAGTTGCCTTTTTCTCAAGACTTCCATTCTCGTCTTTAAGGATACCAACAAGCGAAAAAATCGAAAATATGATGAAAATTCAAAATTCTCTCTTTGAGTCTATATCACCAAGCACAAGTTAAAACTTCAGTTCTGATTTAAAGGGCATTTTGAGTGAATCAAATACTGGGTTGTTTAGTTACAACATAGGAGTTCTCTATATATTTTCAATCTTCATTGATGGCCAGTTCTTTTATTGTCAAAGATATTGTGTGAAACTTTGTAGATGGATTTGCTTTAGTTTGCATGGATGTCTGTGTCAATAAACTGGGAAAATATGCCTTTCTTTTCTCTTGAAGATGTTCTTCTTTTCATTAATGGCTAGACTGTTCTTTTAAAATGGTATTCATGTCCTCAGTCAATAAGTGCATCATACCTTGACCTTCAGAAAATGTGATATTTCTTAGGCCAAAATATATTTTACTGATTATTTCTCAATGCAATTTGGCAGTATGCTCTATTTGGTGAAATTGTTGTTGCTCAAAAGGTCATCTATGAAAAATGTGGGGATGATTTCCTTTCACATCTCGCAATGAACATATTTCCAGCAATTCAGTGCCCTAATGATCTTGCTGAGAAGTATTGCTTGGAGCTGAAGGTAAGAACAAATTTACCTGGGTGCTACCCAAACCCAATATCATTATAGTATTACTTTCTGATTGCTGTAACTCTGACACAAACAGGTTTTCTATTTTGACAAACGCTGGTGTAATTTCTTTAAGTTCGTTCTTTCTTGAGGTGTTGATTTTAGCCATAAACTGTCTGTGCAGCTTTGTGATGTTAAAGCTCTCAAATCTATTTACAAGTCTCTCGTTGAAAGGCTGAGAATGCAGCAGAATGGAAGCATGGCCTTCAGATAGCAGTGGTCTTGCAAGTGTGGCTAATGTTGAATACTTACAAGTGATCAGCTAATCCAATTTTTGAGACCAGAGGGCTTGGGCTTTTATTCCATTTGCTATGATATTTATTTTTCTGATCAATATATGCCTGGAGGTTCTGATCCGCTGTGCTTAATCAAATTGCTCAAATATTTTGAGTCAATCACTACATTCATCTTCTACCTGTAAACAGAGCTGAAGAGACTAACAGAAATTGAAACTCTCTGGTTTCTGTTCTGAGAATTAGATGACCAACAGTAGGTGTGCAAACCAAAATTGTATTTTCCACTGATTCCTTGTACAGATATCTAAAGCCTTTGGTGTTCAATATGAAAGTCAAATCTTTGTTAAGGTGAAGTTTACTGTGCAAAGTGTCTTTGCAGGTAGTACACTTGCATCATGATCATTGGATAGCAGTTAGCGGGGATTGAGCTGAAGGTAGCCCACCTCTAATTTTAGTAGTATGTATGGCTTGTGAGTAGGGATTTGACTTGAAAAACTAATTTTAGCATCTCTATATTGATTTTGCTTCACTTTGCTCATACCTTTAGGTCTTTCTGCAGGTGTAGTTGTCAGGGGTATCTATGGTCTGCACTGAGTTTTTGGAGTTTCTTCCTGTTCCGTTTCAGTCAGATTCATGAGGCACAGATCATTTTCATGAACAATCATATTGTGGCAGTAACTTGTAGCAGCATCCCAAAGGATCTCTAATGCCTAGTGAATTCAAGAGGGTTTGAATGGGAATCTTAGGTTGAGTTTTTGAAATAAACAGGAGTTATATCCGTATGGGTATCACACAGTAATCGCTGCTTCAGGCCAGTTTTGACTGAATATAGTTTTTAATAGATTGGTTAATAAGTTGATAAGGATGTGGGTGAGAAGGGAGTTCGGCAATTTTCCATCTTTAGGCGGCAAGAAATGATAGTGATTTAAACTATTTGTAGCACAAGAGCCCAAATAGACAGTTGAATGGATGTAATAAAATATAGATACGGTCTTATATTTTATAGTGTCTAGATCATTTATTGGTTATTGCTTATATGCATACATATGGATGTTGTAAGATAAGCCCAACTGCTGCTGCCTAGAACAGCTGCAGTTATGCAAATTTTCTTAGGATAATCTGTGTCTTCAATTGAGGTTGAAAGTGAGGCTGAAAGTAGTAGGCAATTGATATTCATGTTCATCTTGAAAACAGGATGAAATTTAAAGCTTGTAGAAAACACAGGTATCTGGTTAAGCATTATATCAACCACATTCTGCACCATGCAATGATGTCAGTCATTTGTAAAGATTTTTATAAAATTACTGGAATTGTGGACGTGTTTTTTTGTTCTAGAACATGTGTCGAAGATACTTCATAGGTTAACAGGCTTCGAGTTCCAAATAGTAAATGCATGTTGTAAGCCTCCTTCAATTTTGTAAGTTAAAAAGCAGTAAGTTGCAGTCCTCCATTTCAATGAATTAACACTCGCCAAGCATAGATAGAAAGCTTGATATTATCATGGTGGTTGTGGATGAAGTTTGAACTAAGGCAACTCATTTTATACCAGTTTGATCCACATATCAGGCATCAAACATTATTCCACAATTTCTATGAAAGATATTGTATAATTTCATGGATTGCCCAAAGGATTCTTTCAGAAAGAGATGCAAAGTTACAAGATGTCCGCCATTGCATGCTGCCACATCTTGGATAAGTTATACTCCTGGCCATAGAAGAGACGCTATATTCAGAATTACCTAGTATAACTTTTATTCTTCCATAGTGCTTAATCTATAATTATTCCATTGATATGGAGAACTATAGTAAATATCCTTTTGTTTTCAATGGCCTTTTCCAATTGCCTTCCCATCCAGAGCATCCCTTATACAACATCCCGCCTTGAACATGAACGTGTTAAGGTGATGAAGATAAAAATTTACCCTACTGGTGCTTGAAGTTTAAACCGTTGAAAGGCATGTGATTTGATGAAATCTACTGGCCGAGTCCTCACCATCATTTAAATAAACATAGGAACTAAGAGCTTACTAAATCCTCTACCTTAAAATTGTTGATTGTTATAAAAATGTACATAAAGTTGATGCAACATATACAAGATGGCGGTACCATGCTTTTGAGTGAGGTTTTAGTTAACGTTTGGGTATGAAATGATGCTTTTGAGGGTGAGGTTTTAGCCGATTTTACAAGTGAACATTTAGGTGTGAAATGGATGCCTTTGTTTAAGTATTTGAATCTAAACTATTTGGTAGACTCCTAACTCTTTTTGGTACCCAAGGAAAGATTACCTTTAGCTTCCCATGTTACAAGGGACGAACATGACTACACCTTTTGAAATTAGGGTTACTAGGACTAGAAATGTTCTAAAAATAGAGGTCAACCTTATGTTTAGAAGGTTTAGTCCCGAAAGTCATATTTGAGTTTAAGGTAATTACTTAACTTCTAGCTCAATGAAGTGGCTTGTTATTTACCTAAGTTAGAAGGTAAGAAGGGCCTTGCCTTTTAAAGATGCCTTCAATGGGGGTGTTTGAGCATTTTTTTTGGATCTAGGGGATTTGGTAATCGATTGAGATTACTTAGGCAAGGCCCAGGTTCAAATCTGACTAGTGGTCACTATAAACCCTAGGCTAGTTGTTAGCAGCGTGCAAGCCATCACCTAGCAGGGAGCCTATGATTCAACCTAGAGCCAAAGATGCCTTGAGACTAACCACAAGTGGCAATCTCTAACCTTCCAGCCAAGCTATAGCGGGGCATATTTTCTCATTGGGAATTTGAACTCGGGTGGGGAGAGTGAGAAACTTACCTCCCAACCATTTGAGCTATTGCCCTTTGATGGTGTTTGACCAATTTTAATTAAAAAAGTTTAATATTGATGGGGGACCTTCAAAATGATCCAAAAATTTCTACATGATAGAGAATAAAATATGAAGATTTTAAGGTTCACCTACCATTAGGTGATAGGAAATATGGCAAACGATAAACTGTCCAAGAGTTTATGAAGAAATTGATATCTACCATAATGCTCTACAAGACCCTAGCCATTTTGCTCCTTTGGCTGCCCCCTGTGTGAGGACTTGGTTGGGGATGGCCTCATGGCCCCTCCACCCCTCTTTGTTGAGGATATTGCCTTCTAGAACTTGGTTGCTTCCCATCGTAGAAAACCCAATCAAGTGTCGTTGTCTAGGTTTGAAAAGAAATGTGCTACCATTTTGAATGTGAAGTTGCCTCTCGTAGCCCCTAGAATTAAAGTGTTGGTTTTGGTAGATCAAGCACTTGTTGGTCAATTCATAAGTTCATGGCCATCTCTAAAGGCTATGGATCAATGGGTTCATAAAAACTAGATGGTCCTGTTATCGCACAATCTGTACTTGCCCAAAGTCCAAGGCAAGTGAGATGAGACTGGCGTAACAAGGGGGTGACCTATCATAGACACCTTAATAGGAAACCCCATTCTATTTAGGAGTATGCTAAGATTACCCCAAGGGAGATGTCCCTAGTGACCTAAAGGGCTGATGAAACTAAAGCAAGGATGCAAAGATACCTCCTTCTCACTGGTCACTCAAGTCAAAAAGTCTTGGTAAGTTTATGTCTTAAGAGATGAAACACATGTAAATAGATGAAGTGTACCTGCCCAAAACAAGACAACAAAGCAAAAATATGGCAATTTCAAGTACAAAATGATATTAGTGTTTCAATAAGACAACAAACCATTGAAATGTATGCTAGCTGATATAAATTGCAGCAAAATGAAAGTTCACAAGAAGTATTTTATAACAATTGCAAGAAATATGCCTCAAAATTACTTGAAAAGACAATGAAAAGATATCATTTGCTAGGAAGAATGATAATCAATTGTCACAAACAAATTTAGAAGTGTTTAGCTAGCATTAAATGTAGTTTATGCAGAAAATTTGATGCATTAAGATGGCTGTAACAATGATCTATAACAAGAAGAAGTAAATTAGTTGTCTAGGCTAGGTTAGAGTTAGTTTTAGTTAGTGAAAGCTAAAAAGTTAAAAGTTTGAGTGTTGGTTTGATCTCTCAACAAAAGGAGTGTAAGGACTAGTGCCTTTAAAGGGTTACAAAGTCAAAAGTTCAACAACATTTATTTGGAGTAATCAACAAAATGATTATATTTATCCAAGTAAAAGATGAATGTTAGAAGAATAGTGACTTAAGTCTTCTTAGGATTCAATCTTAGGGGAGGTGAGCTACTAGAGAGTAGGCATTTCTAGGCCCTAGCGGTTTTCCTCCTTAGATAATTGAAATAAATATTTAGATGCAACTACAATCAATCAAGACCTCTAAAGTGCTAGCTCTTTAGGGATTTAGAATCTTGACAATATGAACCAACTAGGCAAAGTCTAGCAAATACAAAGTGAAGTAGTAATTTAAGTTCTTAACTTCTAGAGTTTATCAATCATGCAATTTCATAATCTTTATCATGAACGGGAAAATATACCATAACCATTCAAAATATACCTCCTATCCATCAACTATTACCTTGAGTGTGTATCTTACAGGTCCCCTTTTCTTCCTGAGAAGCTTTTCACTGCTTTCTCAAGGATCCTTGGGTGAAGCATATCAAAGGTTTTAATATTGGCTTTTAACTCTTTCCAGCTACTTTTACCCTTTGGGCCTTTAGCCCCTTCTTCCCACGAGGTAAGGTACAACCCTTCCTAGTGTAGCCAATCTCAATGCCCAAACAAATGTAGGGGGAGATGAGAGGAATAAAGATGGAAAGTCGTAAGTATGGAGGGAACGAACGATGACCTTTCACATACCCACCCAGTGGTAGCCTATCCTAAAGGGAGATGAACTTACCAGGGCACCATCTCACCCTTCCAGGTATGAACGAGGCAAAGAGCATAATTTCCAAACAAACATCATGAAATGAAGAAGAATTTAATGCAACATATTCAAGTGCTTCAAAAATCATGGTGGCACATACCATGATACCCAGATTCATTACCTCATGGAGCAAGACTTACTGCTACTTCAGGACCAGACTGGTAGGATGGACATTGTTGCTGTGGATAAATGGACTGCATTGAAGAAAAGAGGGACCCTTCGGGGCCATGCTCAAATCGTCTGACTCTCAGTACTCCATGTCTAGGATCTGTGGGCCTCGAGACGTGATCTCCTTAGTTATCCCTAGGGTAGGGGATACCATCTGGCTCCAACTTGGAGACATGTGCTCATCGTAGAGCGCATGAGAACCTCAACATCTCTGGTATGACCTGTGCCTACTAAATCTCAACAAAGGATATTAGTAATCGCTAGGGTGGTGATATCAACCCTTGTTCATATATGATATAATAAAATAGCTAGCGTCGAAGCTTCAACAGATGTCCAAGAAGGCACATACCACACTTCAGGCAACAAACAACCTTGTAGGGAATCCATTCGATTTGAGGGGGACTTGATCTCAGCGTGAGGAGCCTTGTCATGTATTTTCAGCTTTAGAACTTGCGATGCCCATGCATTGCTATATGGTTCAATCTACTGATCCACAGAACTACAATAGGGTTGTGGGAAATCCATTATGGAAAGAAGCCATGCAAAA
>JZKD02S1683860.1:96522-122841 GCA_000966675.3 Picea glauca
TGAATATATTTTCTCATTCTTCCATATTGAATTTCTCTTCCTTTTTTGATAAGCTTTGTTTGTACTTGTTTTAGCTAGATCTTCTGTGCAGGTTTCCATGAAACACTGACAAACCAAAACCGAGGCTTGAGAAATGGTGTTCTTTATATCTTCAAAAGACCATAGACCTTTGTCATCCCATTTGAACGCCACGTCTTTCTTAAGGAAGGCACTCATGGGTTTTATTCTGTTGGCAAAATTTGGAACAAATCTTCGAATGAAATTTATCTTCCCAAAGAACGATTGAAGGGCCTTTTTATTAGCAGTGGGACGTACACTCTTGATAGACTTGATTATTTCTGGGTCAACAAAGATTTCCCCTTTTGAAACTATGTGCCCCAATAACTTCCCCTTATCTATCCCAAATACATACTTTTTAGGGTTCAAAGAAATACCATATTTTCTACACCTTTCAAAGACAATTTTGAGGTGTGAGATATGATCTTTCCTTTCTTTTGACACTATTGTGAGATCATCTTGGTAAATTTCTATAATCTTCTGGATCAAATCCCTAAAGGCAAAGTCCATTGCTCTTTGAAAAGTTGAATCCGCATTCATAAGACCAAACGACATTCTTAAGTACATGAATGTTCCCCATGGTGTAGTAAACGTTGTTTTGAGTTGATCCTCTCTTTTGAGTAACACTTGATTGTATCCAAAAAACCATTTAGCATAGACATCATTCCTGGCCCAGTGACCCTTTGTAGTAAATGTTCCATATTTGGGAGGGGGTAATTGTCCTTTAATGATAGCTGGTTAAGGTTGCAGAAATCAATGCATAAGCGAATGTCACCACTCTTCTTTCGGAAAACTACCAAATTAGACATCCATGATGAATACCTAATGGGGACTATGATACCTAAGGGGAGGTGAGCTACTAGAGAGTAGGCACTTCTAGGCCCTAACAATTTTCCTCCTTGGATAATTGAAAGAAATATTTAGATGAAACCACAATCAATCAAGACCTCTAAAGTGCTATCACTTTAGTGCTTTAGAGGCTTGACAATATGAACCAACTAGGAAAAGTCTAGCAAACACAAAGTGAAGAAGTAGTAACTTAAGTTCTTCACTTCTAGAGTTTATCAAGCATGCAATTTCATAATCTTTATCATGAGAAAGAAAATATACCATAACCATTCAAAAGTAATGACAAAAAATAGATTTGCTTACTTCACCAAGAATAATCATGCATGAAAACACTAGATTACCAAATGACTTCACCAAAATTGATCCAAGTTGCAAGTAGAAGACTCCAAGAGAAGTGCGCATCACAATTTCAGCCAATAAACCATAAGTAGGGTGCCAATTTCAGCCATCTTCTTTTTGTGCGAGGAGTTGTTATGTTAAAATGATAGTACTTTATCTCTATTTATACAAAACTTTGACCCTTAATTAATTTTAGGTCAAAATTAAGGCCGACCTGACCAATTTACATTAAAATCCAAATTTGACGTAAATGAAATTAATTAGCATCTAAAGACACCTCCAATGGTTACACCATGCCCTTCTAGGGTGACATTGAGGCCCTAAGGTGGAAGGCCGAGCCTAAAAGGTAGGGCACTTGGCCTCGAAAGGCCCTAGATGAAGCCCACACGTGCCACTAGGCTCATAAATGCCTCCAAAAAGAAAACCCCAGCTCTAGATGACGTCCAGGGTCCTGATGGTGATGTCTTGGGCCTTCAAGGGCCAACGTCCATGTGGAAGAGCTAGGAATATTTGAAAAGACTCTCTTTCCAACTGGATCCTTGTAGCTCGGCTATCTCCAATCGAGCTATTCTCTTTTTTTTACTGGACCGAACTAATAAATGTGATTTTTGAAAAAAAAAAACAGGAGAGGGAGGGATTCGAACCCTCGATAGTTTTTTAACTATACCGGTTTTCAAGACCGGAGCCATCAACCACTCGGCCATCTCTCCCGGGGACAACTTCTATTCTACCCCTTCGGGTAATATCTAACTATAAGCGTAAGGTCGGGCCAATACCAACCATACCTGTTACATATGATGATTTCTCATTATAATCTGGAATGGAAAAAAGAAGACCCCCCTAGTTCTAAGTCTGCTAGGGTGCCTCCAAAGGCAAGGTCCTTCTTTCTCCCTGGTGAAAATCTTCAATGTCTTCTTTCCCCTGGTTGGGGTTACAACATCCATTTGTGGGCTTTAAGCCCCCCATGAAGGTCCGAGCTAATCATTCCGTCATGTGTACCTATCCACCGAAAAAGTCTTGCAACAACAACAAGTACACCCTTCAGGGGTTTGTAAGTCACATGGATCATAACATGTAAATCACATCCAATAATTAAATTACCCAAACATGTTCATCAAACCCCTCTTTAACCCAGAAAAATGCTCAAAGATGTTATGCAATTTGACAAGTTTGTTTTGGAGAAGGTCTCAGGGCATCCTATTGGGCTAACCTCTCTTAAGTTTGGGGTGTTTCCCAGGTGGGATCTATTTTAGATCATGTAAGTGTATGAGGTGGAATATGGTAAGTGTTTGCGCATAGGGTGCATGTGATAATAGGGAAATGTAAAACCTTACCTGTGGATGCCTTTGTAGAGGGCGCGCTGCACCCTGTCATAAATGCTATTGTTTCCTAGCCCATTCATTGCCTTTTACTCTTAGATTTATTGCTTTTGATATTTTTCTTTTGTGCTTCAAGGGAAAATAGTTGAGGACCACTGTCCTGGCTTGATGACTAGAGGTGATAGTGTTATCCACAAACATTTCATGGAGATGAGAATGCTGAATCATGATGAGACCTCCTTTCTCTTGTCTATGCCACCAAGAGCCACTATCCTAGTTTGGTGACCAGATAGGTGGTAGTGTCATACTGCTACATGCCCATGGTCATAATAGGCTGACTCATGATGAGACCTCCTATCCATCAATTATTACCTTGAGTGTTTATGTATCTTACATGTCCCCTTTTCTTACTGAGAAGATTTTCACTGCTTTCTCGGGGATCCTTTGGCGAAGCATCTCAAAGGTTTCAATATTGGCTTTTAACTCTTTCCATCTACTTTTACCCTTTGGGCCTTTAGCCCCTTCTTCCCACGAGGTAAGGCACAACCCTTCCTAGTGTAAGTATGGTAGGGGAAGATGAGAGGAATAAAGATGGAAAGTGGTAAGTATGGAGGGAACAAACGATAACCTTTCACAGACCTACCCAATGCGAACACAAAGAAGAAGTCTAAAGCAACTAACCCCAATGATAAGCAAGATAAATAAATTCCAGTTGTAGAGGATGTTGGTTTTTATTCATATGAGATATGAGTGATATTCGATATATTATTACAATAATGAGTGTTCCATATATAGGGAACATAAGGTGACCATCCATGAAATGATGCGTCACTTGAATAATCAATAACTATTTATTATTATCATTTACTTATTATATATGATATTTAATAATCAATAATAATTATTAATTATTATCTTTAGAGAATGTCTTCCTGATGTTGTCTAAACATCAACACTCCCTCTCAACGAGGGAGACATTTTGCAACATGCCACTTTTGTCTTTGAAGTATACAAACTTCACCCTAGACTTATGACACATGTCTGTCAGTCTTGGGAGACATCTCTCTCCCACCTGAAACGAGGAGAAACTCCTTTTGCAGCTCTCCCTCCGAGCCAATTAACTCTCTCTAAGATTAGGCTCATTTTGGGCCTGCATGTAATAGCATAGCATCTTGAGTCTTTGTCATTCCTTGTCAAATCACCATGACTAGGACAAAGACCACACCAAGATATTTCACGAGAAGCACACACCTATGAGTGAATGTCGACTTGATGCTAACTGACACGTGGAAAGCACTTCAAGCACCTCGAGTCCATATTATTCTTTGTCATGATCAAGGAAGGACTACGTTTGGGTCCATTTACCACAAGTGCACCTTTGTGATAAATGTATCCTATCTCCCTTGGTCTGCAACCCAATATAGGAGAAGTTATGCTTGATACTGAAACATCAACACTCCCTCTTAGCTAGGGAGGTATCTTTCCATAGTAGTACACAACTATTGTTCAGAGACACGCAGTTTCTGCTAGTGGTACAAAACCACCATAGTAGTAAAATATTTGTCACACATGGCACTCTCATGTGGACTTCTAGAGGCTACTCCCTCTAGGAACACTTAGGGTCAACTCCCCATAGTGTGAGACATCAAGGGTCAACTCCCTTGACATGTCCTCATGTTCTCTCCACATGGGAAAATGGGCTATTAGCCCAAATGTACTTATTCCTTCTCGAATAAGAATCCTCACATATCAACTCAACTGAATTCATAGAGGAGTATGATCTGGAGAAAGTTTGTCACACATGGCACTCCATGTGGACTTCTAGAGGCTACACCTTCTAGGAAGACTAGGGTCCTCATGGGACATGTTCTCATGTGCTCTCCACAAGGGATGTTGGGTTGTAAGCCCAACCACACTTATCCCTTCTCGAATAAGTGCCCCACTTATCCCTTCTCGGATAAGTGTCATCACAGATCAACTCAATTCAATTCATAGAGGAGTACGATCTGGAGAAAGTTTGTCACACATGGAACTCCATGTGGAATTCTAGAGGCTACACCCTATAAAGACACTAGGGTCAACTCCCATAGTGTATGACGTCAAGGGTCAACTCCCTTGACATGTCCTCATGTGCTCTCCACATGGGACGTTGGGTTATAAGCCCAATTGCAATTATTCTTTCTCGGATAAGTGCCCCACTTATCCCTTATTGGATAAGTGTCATCACGGATCAACTCAACTCAGTCACAGAGTAGTACGATCTGGAGAATGTCTCAAGAAGTTGCAAACATCAACACTCCCTCTCAACGAGGGAGGCATTCTCTGCCACACCAAGTCTGTCACATAAATACTTGAACTTCATCTTGGTTTGGTAAGAACATTAGCAACCTTCTCATCTGTAGGAAGACACTGCACCAATACTTCCTTCCTCTGCACCATGTCTCGGATGTAATGGTACTTGATCTCAATGTGGTTCAATTTGTCATGAAACACTGGTTTATCAAAGATCTTCACACAACTTTGGTTACCATAATGAATAATGGTGGAATCCAGCACATGTTCGAATAAATCTGCAAGGAGCTTGTGAAGCTACACTGCTTCATGCACTGTCATACTTAATGAAATGTACTCTGCTTCTGTTGTGCTCAAAGCCACAAAATTTCGTTTCCTGCTACACCAGGAAACCATGGAAGATACCAAAGTGAAGCAACACCTGAAGGTACTCTTTCTTTCCACTGCGCTCCTTGCCCAATCAGAGTCAATATATTCCTGCCATATCATATCAATACTGGAAGTATATCTCAGACCATGTTGAACTGTGCCTCGCAAGTATCTCAACACATGCTTCACAACAATCTAGTGTGTCTATCTCAGCTGAATTATAAACTGGCTAAGTGCACTCACTACATAACAATTATTTGGTCTGGTGTTAACCAGATACATCAGTTATCCAACTAACTGTCTCTATAGAGTCGGATCAATTTTATCATAATCAGATGAAGACACACATAGTTTCTTCAGATTCGTCATCATTGGTGTAGTCATGGGCTTCAAGTTCAGTATCTCAAACTTCTTGAATATCTCAATTGTGTACTTCCCATGACTCAGGAAGATCTCATCAGTTCTCTGCCACACCTCTAGTCCCAAGAAGTAGTGCATCAAACCAAGGTCCTTTATCTCGAACTCAGAGGCCAACACATACTTGCATACAATAATAAGGCTCTATGTACCGGTGAGGAATAAATCATCAACCTAGAGGACCATAATCAAGGCCTCACCGTTAACAGTCTTGTAGTACAGGTTGGGATCAACAACACTTTTGCTGAAGCCCAAACTCATAAGGTGTCCATCAATCCTCACATACCAAGTTCAAGGTGCCTGCTTGAGTCCATACATGGATTTCTTCAACCTACACACATGAGACTCCTTCTCATGTATGACAAAACCATGTGGCTACTCGATGCATATTTCTTCCTCAATCTCTCCATTGAGAAAGGTTGTCTTCACATCCATCTGATGTATTTTCCAACCCATGGATGCTGCAAGGGAAATAATTGTCCGGATAAAAGTGTATCGAGCAACAGAAGCAAATGTCTCCTCATAATCTATTCCCTCTATCTGAGAGAATCCTCTAGCAACAAATCTCATTTTGTGTCTCTTGATGCTCTCATCAACTATGTGTTTGATCTTGTAGATCCATTTGGAAGTCAATGTAAACTTCCTCTCATGTCTTGGAACAATATCCCACACATCATTCTTCATGATGGATCGATACTCCTCCATCATTACATCTCTCCATACTAGATGACTAGTTGCCTCCTCATAACAAGAAGGCCAAAAAAACGAATGATGTGGCTCATAGCTGTGGCATAACATGAATATCTCTAAAGTCTCTTGCTCTCTTGAAAGGTATCATGAGGAGATGCATGTCCTTCTGCCTCTTGCAGAGTTTGACGAGCCCATGCAAGTATCTTCCGAACTACTCAATCTGTCTCTGACCAGGGATGTAGATCTGGTATGCCTTCGAAGACTCACTGTACCCCACAAATGTACCCTTTCTTCCTGAAGGGTCTAGCTTGGTCTGTTTCTCCTTGGGTACATGAATTTGTATTGAACACCCAAATATCCTAAAGTGTCCAACCTCACGCTTCACTCCGGTGAAGGCCTCCTCAGGAGTCATGTTCCTCAAGGAATTCTGTTCTGAACATACACTACAGTCATGGATCTCTCTGCCCACAGAAACATAGGTAAATGTTGATCATGAATCATCACCTTGATCGTTTCAACAATAGATATGTTCTTCCTCTCCGCAACCCCATTCTGTTGAGGGTTATGAGGAACAATGTACTCCCTCTTGATCCCTGCCTCAAAACATCTCTAGGACACATCAAGGTTCCCTCATGAAACCAATGTCCCCCAAGACATATCGAGTTTTCCTCATGGAACCAATGTCTTGGTTCATTTATCTAGTAATCAATTAATTACTCTACAATCAACTAGTAGCATACTACTACTACCATGCCACCGGTAGCTCAAATCATCCACCACATTCTTTATGACTATGACTATGCTGCAAACAACCAGTAGCATGCAGTTACTACAATGTCTTCCAATAATACACAATTGTTTCCATGTCATAATAATACATAATTATTGTCCAATGGTACACAACCACTGCCATAGTTTCACGATTACGTAGCAATCCACTAGTAAAACGTAACTACTAGCATGTTGTTCAAAAAAATCAACTCCTTTCTCCTCTTATTACTTGGAGAAATCTCCACTACATCATTAAAGAGCTTAGTAGAAAAATTTAACTCATACCCATTGAGACAACTTTTCCACTGAGGAAGCTTCTTCAAGCGGTTGAAACGGTTTCAGTAACCTCCCATCGGATTCACTTAAATTCAACAAGTTAAGAGATCACAAAACCTCAATCCCATGGAGACATTGAGGATTGTACAAACCTCTGTAATGTTTTCGATGCATCCGATGAGACTGAACAAACCCTCTCTCGAAAATAAAAGGGAATTGTGGCTCTCTAAGCCTAGCACGCCCTTTCATATAAATACTAAGCTGCATCTTTCCCAACGCATTTCCAATTCATAAAGAAAAAGAAAAAGACAACTGCAACATTTCCCATCGGATGAGGTTCGTTCTATTGCAGTGGCAGTGTTGCGTTCAACCGAAGGTATCATATCGTGGGAACTATTTCCCTCCGGCACGTCCACCACATACGACTCGATCACCAGTGCCCCATCCATATCTTGTTGGACTTTGGTGAAGGATCGATAATTATTCAAAAGGTGGTCGCCACCCACGACTATGAAGCTCAGAACATGGCAATCGTTGTCGAGAATCTCCAACCGCTCAGTGCTGCTCTCCGTCGGCAGCCCCGATACAACACGAAACTCCCTTGTACTACCCACGGTGCCGTCGCCCAGCATGGAACAACTGTGGATGAAATGCTTGTACGTTTGCGGTCTGTCGAAGGTTTGACAATACCCAATGTGGCGATTGCAGTGGTAGAATTGCGTTCAACCAAAAGTCTAACAATATCTGACGTGGCGATAGGTTCACCGCATTGATATGCAAATCAGCTGCTTCTGCACCAATGTGGCGATAGGTTCACCGCATTGATAGAGAATGTCTTCCCGATATTGTCTAAACATCAACACATCAACAGAGGATGCTATGGCAGCCCAGGAATATTCAAATTCTGCTTTTCATCCAGGACATCATTTTCAGTTTTATATTTGATTTTTAGGGCATTGTTGTATAGTGTTTTAATGTTTTAGTTTGTAAGGTAGGGTATATATTTGGTATTTCTCTGTTGAGGCCAATGCAAAATGTTTTAGACTATAGGCCTATTTTTGTTTGATGGTTGCAACCAATTTTAATTTTAATTTTTTGTGTTAAATCATTGAATGGTTCAACAAACAAAATATAACTCTTATTGTTAAAAAAAGAGTTTATGAAGAACATTGATATTGACATATATTGGTATATTTTATTAGATTTGGTCATGGGATATGAATGAAGCTATATGCCACTTGTAAATAATGGATTTGGTCATGTAAGGGATATGGATGAAGCTATACACTAGATGTAAATAAGAGTAGGAAACTTGTAGGAATGTTGTCTCCTTGGAAACAAACAAAAATTGATAGAAATGTGTGAATCTAAACATCACATACATATAGTAGAAGATGAATGCAAAATTGTGTTATATATATATTTCGGTTTGTAAATACTCCGTGAAATACATATCTCAAGGAAACCCACTAGGAACTTCCCTCATTCCAATGATAGTATCCATGGTTAACTGGATTCTTCCGGGCTCAAGGCCGATACAACAATATACTCATTAAGAGCTCAACATGTCACTTTTGAAAATTGATCTTGGGTGGGGAGGATAATACTCTTCTCAGTTGCATAGGCTAGACCCAATTGACATAATATAGGACTCACACTCTATATATATGTGAGATTGATTACAAAATAGTTATTATATTTGATGTGATGGATAGCCAAACATCTTTATAAATTGACATTTTGAAGTTAGGACATAAATAATTGACTTTATGATGTCTACATGAACTTATTGTCGAAATGTGCCATATTAATAAGAAAATAAGTATATAGGAGGATTTACACTCTATATAGAATATTGATTACATGCACTAAGACAATAATAATACATTACATACAAGTGCTATATTAATAAGAAAAATATATATAGGAGGATTTACACTCTATATGGGAGATTGATTACAAAACAACTTTCTTTCGTATTTGGTAGGATGGTTAACCAAACATTTTTAAAAATTGATATTTTGATCATGTTAGGCCATCTACATAAATAGTTGACTTTATGATATCTACTTGCACTCAAGGCAATGCTAATTTTGGGCATGCACATATTATTCATTCCAAAAGTACAAACATACACTTGTTTTGGACAATGGGATAATGACAATAGTGGATGATGGTTACACTAGAGTTCATACAATGGGACATAGGCAATAGTGGATGATGATTATGCTAGTTGTGTTTGTTCCCTTGCTAATGCAATACCCTATGATTGAACATGAGGAGCAAGAGGAGCTATTGACAATGTTGAGGAAATTGGTATTATAGAATTCAATTGTGTTATAATGGCCCATGTTACTCTAATGAATTGTGTTGCTAAGCCCTAAATTAATCCCATTGTTTGTGTTAGTTGAGGCTCAATTGTGTTATCGAATAAGTGACAGAGGCCATCATGGTGGTGGGGTTGTTCCTTTTAATGATGATCCACAAGGACTGGGTAAACCTTTGAAACGTACATCGTACATATTTGAAGTGAAAAGTTGAAATTGTTGGTAGATATTATCTTCATAATAGAAAGAATCATGATCATTCTACCATGAAGATTAAATCCTCGTAATAAGGGCATAGATTTGGAAGTTCACTAATTAAGTTAGAAGTTAGGATAGATTAACAAACTATGTTAACCTCTTGGACCCTATTGGTAACCAAGTGCATTTGATACATTGTGCCTTCCATATGATTAACATATATAGGATCATATGTTGACCATTCAAGCTCCACATGATGAGCATCTTCATGGAGACTTACTCTCTAACACCCTTTGTAAACTGTCTATTTGTAATGTGTTTTTTCCCATTATAGAACTTATCTTTTAAAATAATAGTGACCCAATGGACTTAAACACACTGCATTTTTTGTGCTTTATGAATTATAAAAGCATTCATGATGAGCATCTTCACGGAGACTTACTCTCTAACACCCTTTGTAAACTGTCTATTTGTAATTTGTTTTTTCCCATTATAGAACTTATGTTTTAAAATAATAGTGACCCAATGGACTTAAACACACTGCATTTTTTGTGCTTTATGAATTATGAAAGCATTAATAATTTGAGAGATGTAATTTGTTGCAACTCTTTTTAATGATATATGATTCGGGGAAACATTAATAACTTGAGTGATGTGGTTTATTACAACTCTCTTACAATAACATTGCCTTGAAACTCTCAAAGGTGAAAATTCTCATTGCAATTGTCATTCAAGGCCACTAATGTTTCTTCCAACAAAGAAAAATTATAACAATTGACTTTACAAAAATGGTTAACTATTAAGTTGATTGATGTAATTAATAGGACCATTCTTTTCAATTATATGTATGGCCTTTGTAATCCAAAACACATGCCCTTGTTCATTGTTAGTAGCCAAAACAACTATTGTACTACTTTTTTCAATATCTTGAACCAAACCTTTTAAAGGTTTTTCGTGTATTTACAACATGCATTCAATTTTATTGGCTTTATATACATCTCTATAGTCTCCTTGTATAAAGAGTTTTGGAGTTTCTAATATACCCCTTTCTAACAAAAAAAAAAGTTTATGTGTATACATATTGTATAAATCTCTATAGTCTCTTTGTATAAAGAGTTTTGAAGGTACTACAATATCCCTTATTCAATAACATTTGTTTTTGTGTATACTAGTCATCAACCATTTTGTATAAAGAGTTTTGAAGGTACTAAGATATCCCTTATTCAATAAAATTTCTTTTTGTGTATACTAGTCCTCAACCAATGAAAGAGGATTGCAACAATCAATCGACATGTGGAAATAATTAGATATTGATCATTAAAATATTCCACTGGAGTTTTTTGCAATGAAGTACATGTGTCTTTTCAATGAACTTTTATACTTCTAAACAAATAGAATAATTTATTTCTTGATTTTACTTTTGTGTATTGCTTACCTCAAAAACCTAAAATAAATGGCGATACTTTGTATACATAGGTTTGATGTTGTAGAATGTACTTCAATAATACCAATCCAAAACAAGGCCTCCATTCTAAATTGTTAGATATTTGATTGTCTCAATTGAGTGTATATTTGTTTTTCTTTAGATTAGAGATTGGTGTTGGAAGAGTTCATTAATATGTTCAGTGTTCTTTTACAAATTTTCTTCATAATTCTTAGTTTAACATACTATTTTCTAAATTGTCTTCCTAATGGGAAGCAAAAGTCATAATACAAATTTACATTATTTCAAACAATGCCACATATAACGTTGGATGCAAGATCATTTTCCTTCAAATTTGGATCTACTACACATATGTAGCATTTGATACAACTTCACTTTCCTTCAAATTTGGATCTACTACACATATGTAGCATTTGATCCAACTTCACTTTCCTTCAAACTTGGGTCTACTACACCCATATTCGTATAAACATTCATAGTGATCACTACTATAGTGGGATGATGAGATGGTGTTCCCTTAGTTTATCCTCACACAATTGAGATTTGTCTCAATAAAACTTATCAATGCTTCAAATTCATCACAACCTTGATGTAGGAAATTTATGGTGTTTGATGCACTTTCATTGAGCTTATCTACTGCAATTGTAATTTTTCCCATGTCATTTTCTATCCTTCGCTCCAACTTTGCAAATACAGAGTGACATGCAAATACATCAAAGATGTGTTGCATCATCATGGTGTTCATCCTCTCTCACTTCCTCTAACCCTACTTCCTCTTTGATTCAAAACTTCCCCACTTCCAATCTCAACTTCCTCATTAGATTTTGAGTCTGCTTGTTTATTCAATGACCTATCTACCTAATAGAAGATATGTTCATCAAACAAGAAGAGAAGTCTTATTCTCTTTGAAACTCTTTGTATTATTGGTTTGCATAGAGATTTGATCTTAGAGTATTTTGATTATAAAAGCTAAGTTGCCTATTCCGATAGCTTTTTAAGCGACTTGATATCTTAGCAAGTAGGGGCTATGGTAGACAACAAGTTATTCTACTTTTTTTATTGGTTGTCCTACCTAATCCTCAGGCAAAGTGTGCTTTCTAATTCCTCCCTAGAGAAAATAGAATGCCTTCCTACTTTAACTTTCCCTATTTCTCTTAGTGGCTCCATTAATAAATAAAGGGAAGGTCCTTTGCATTGAGATCTAGTTGTTGACTTCTTTTGAGTTGAGGTGAGTTCCAATGTCAACTAGTGTGACACTAATGTCAACTAGTGTGACACTTCTTTGACAAATTACCTTGAACATACTAGGAATGTACACTTGCTTGTGTCTTTTTTTATCCAATGTCTTTCTGTTTTTGAGTTTAGGTCTCTTGATATTTTATCTTTGCATTGTTTTTAATGCTTTCCATCATTAGATCTACCTCCAAGAAAGCTATATCATTCACATGTACTCTTATCTTGAAGAGCCACCTTATTTATCCCAGTCACATATTTCACTCAGGGATTTTTAAAAGACATTAAATAGAATAAAAAAAGAAGCCTAAAGACATAAGACACATTAACACAACCACTAATTATATATAGAATTTCAAATGAAAAGAATAAAATGAAAACTCGAAAAATATATAAAACTTATATACATGCATCAAACAGTGAAATTTTGACTTTATTTAGCAAATATGAAAGTAAAAATAAAAGACAAAAGGAAAATAAATAATGTAAATGAAATTAAAACACTACACACACAAAATCCCAAACCTATTTTTCATTAAACTTAGCTCCCAATGCTTCAACAATAGCACTTAAGAAACAAATTTTGTGACTGTCTCAATTTCACACCACTAAGAGATGCTCCAAAAGTTTCCCATGTTTTTGTATGCCACCTATAGTTTGAATTGATTCCTTGGAAGGAAATAAAGTAGGTTTCAAATTAGTTTATTTAATTTCTGTACACGAAAAATTTGAATATATAGTATATGAGTTGATTGAATCCTTGAGAATATTAGATGGAGCAATTATGGTTATGTGATATGATGCATTTGCAATTTGCTATATACTTGTACAAGATTGGAACACTAAAATATATCTTTGATGCTCTAGAAGTTTAGATTACACTTCGTGTTGCGTAGGAAATAAGTCAATCCCAAGAAGATATATATCGAACAATGTTGGATGTGGAGAGGTGGTTGACAAGGATTAATAATATACTTGAATAAGAAAAAGGTAGTTGACAAGGATTAATAATGCACTTGAATAAGCAAAGAATTCATCGTTGACCTCCATTTCACACATAAAAACTTGCAAAGAGTCGCAATCTACCACTCTATTTTAAACTTTTTACTTGAATAATTAAGAGACCCTTACTCAAAATTTTCACCCTTTGTTTATTCCTCTATTCCATACCTAAGACTCCTAGTTAGTTTGGTATTGACCTTGGGTCCCACTACTTAAGATTTCATAAGAGTCTTATGAGATATTATTTATCAAAATTGCATGTGTTTCTTCTAATGGAAGTATTGTTGTTTGGATGCATATTTCGATACATGTGGATGAGGTGCTAAAATGAGGTTCAATGGGAAGAGTACATGTAGTCAAACTATGCTTATATGTTATTCCATATATGCATAAACTATAAAATGACTTAACTTTTCTCTTGACAATAGGAAGGCTCTAGAGTTTTCCAAAGTAAAAGGAGTCTAAGGATATGAAAGAAGTGMAATTAGGTGTGGAAAKAAAGTTGATGGGAGAATCGAGGTAGGGATGGTCCCAAAGACGATCTAAATAGGGCATGACATCTACAATACCTTCATTGACATAGAAAATTATGGTCRAAGAGGTAAGGTTACAATCACATAGGGGGAAGAGAGAGAGCTTTGATATGCCCAAGTGTGGATAAAAAACATCAATCMCCAAGTCTAAGCAATGAAAAGGATTTAAAKACTTGTGCTCRAGGGGAGTAGATATTATGCAAATGGATGAGGTGGTATMTTAAGGAATTTGTGGAGGAGTGGGTGGGARCAATGGGCTACATGGTTGAAAGATCACACCCATGAAAGGGGTCCATATGAGAGCATACCATGGATAGTTAGAGGTAATGATGACCTCTAGGTATTCTTTATCAATGGGGAATATGGTGGAAAATAGGTAGGCAATCTAAGAGGTACTCTTGTCATGGGTAGGGAGGCCAAGAAACCTAGAAAGGGCACTCTTTCCATGGGCGAGGATGTCAATTAAATCAAAAGTATGTGAAAAATTGATAAAGATACTTGTTTCTTTGTATTGAAAATTCTAAGTGCTTAGAAACATGATCAAGGGTTTGTCGCTCATGCTTAAAAAATGTCAAGTGCCTAGAAACTTGATCAAGGGTTGTCACTTAGATTTGAAAAAGCAAAGTGCATAGAAACCTAATCAAGGGTTGTTACTTGGGTTTAAAAATCCACGTGCCTAGAAACTTGAACAAAGTTTTCATCACTTGGGACTATAAAATCCAAGTGCTTATAAACTTGATAAAGGGATTCATAACTTAGGTCTATAAAATCCAAGTTTCTAGAAACCCACTAGTACATTTGGCTCATTTTTCGACGTCCTTTCGACGAACGCATATTTGTCTTCCGACGAACCCAATTTCATTGGTTTTTCAAAGCACTTTCGTCGCACTATTGACGACTTTATCTGTCTATCGAACGCCCGATGTAAAAAATTGTCACGTGGCAACTATGGAAATATTTAATCAAGCAAAATTTCATCAGAAAGGAGTTCTGCAACAACGACATGCATATATAATTTTCGTTTGTTCGACGCAAGGGGATTCCACGTGGCATTGTCAGGAATATTTTAGAAACTAAGCGGCTGTCACAATATTGACTACATCAGACGTTACTGTGATGATAACACGCGTAAATTCCATTAGAAAGATGATGGATACACCATCAAAATTATGACCTTATGTAACACCCTGTTTCCCCTAGTTTGTAAATATAACTGTAAATTATGTTATTTTAATAGAAAATGGTTACATGTTGCATGACTGCTAAAAGAGGGGACGTGCTAAGAGAGACCGCATAATGCTGTGAAAGGTGGTGGAGGGGACCAAAAATGGTTGCGTTAACCGACACCGAACCAGTACCATGTTGGAATTAATTGCTCAGATCAGAACAACCCTTTGACCCAGGAATGAATTACAGTCGGGTTGGGAGGTGGGAAGGCCTCCTCAAGAGTTAATGAGGGTGGGGCAGACTGCCCATTCGTAAGGTTTCCAGACCTGACCACAGAATGGGAATTCGATCCACACAAAATCTTGCTGAGGAAGGCAAGAAAGGAAGTGTGGTGGGTAGAGGGAGACCCGCGAAGAAAAATGTAGAGAGGAGTCTCTTGGGTTCGAGGAAGGACTGAAAGAGGAACAATGAGTTCTGATCACATAAAATAGAGATTAAGCTGGAAGAAGGAGAGTAACCTTCGTCCTAATCTATTTTTGTATTGGGAGAAGGAGAGTAACCTTCGTCCCTAACTTTTGTTTAGCTGGAAGTAAGAGATTGATTCTCAAAGCATCATGGTTTAATCTCGGGGGTGGCCAATGATAAATCTATTGGAGTGATTGAGCCTATGGTTGGGTGGAAACGAGCACCCCTTTCAGCGGTCGCATCACTCTCTATGGTTTTGATAAGTGTTTTCTTGCCTTATGTTTTGAATTGTAAACAATAGATGCATGCGAGTATTTATATGTCTATAAAGGGTTCTTTCTCTGTATTAAATGATTAAGTTATGAGTATGCGTTCGTTCCCTTTAGAACCTATATTTCTGCCTGATTTTCTATACGCCCCAGTTTAGTCGCTCGAAGATGCTTTCCCCAAGGATTTACATCACCGTTCCAGATTCGGAGCAAGACTCTTGGCATAGATACTGTTTTGGTAACCTCACAAGTTACCTTGCCTTGATTCATATCTTCAAGATCTGCGAGTTGGGAAGGCATTTCCTTTAGATCAATAGTCTAGGAGACTCTGAACCTGCACCTATTTCCTTAACCAAAAACCCGACTAAGAGAGAGGATCATAGCCCAAGAGTTATATGAAGACCCATGTGACCTGGGTCTAGGAACCTTGGAACTCGAAGCTCCGAGATGTCAAATTGTTACGACCATTGATCTATGGACGAAGATCGAGGGTGGGGAATCATTGCAGAGCGCGAATGTGAAAGTAGCGGACGCACTAGTTTGCAGCCCGCAATTCACCATTGTCGTTGATCTCGTCGGCTGGAAGATCAATGACTCCGATTCAACCAAGTTGGGTGAGTACTTCCAGATTGCGAAGGTTAAGTAATCTAATAAAGAGCACGCACGTTGGGACCCAACAATTGCTATGAACCTTTGATCGAAAGACACCTCGATATCAGTCGGATCATGACCACGAGACCCTGAATAGTTGCGAGATGGGTGGTCGTGAGCCCTTTTGGAAATCCACAGAGTAATATAGAGTCCCTTGGTACCGTTGGTGTGAGAGAATTGAAAATCTCAGAAGAGATAACGTTTTCAAGAATGAAGGCGAGACCCAAGATATCCGGACTCCCAGGAGGAACAAAGGATGAGGCCTTTGAACATCTACCAAACTCTCACAAGTCAAAATATGTCAAAAGATCAAAAGGGGGAGCGACAAGAGCCATCCAAATGATTGTGGGGAGAAGCCCAAACCATTAGACCAACGTCTAGGGAAGTAGAGGAAAAACACCGGGAAGAAAAAAATCCTAACCATCGGATCTGAGCATGAAGGGATGATAGTCATCCGATCTAAGGTAAGGTGAACAAGATTTAACACCTGTGTGTATGGGAGGGTGGACTGGCCAAGGTCCCGAAGTCCCAAAGTTGATCCTGGCAATTGATCTCCAGGAGACACGTGTCAACAGATCAATAACTCCAGAGAAATGACTTCGAGAGTTTCAGATTGAGAGATGAACTCCGAAAGCATGGAGAGCCGGAATCCCGAAGTAAATATCAACCGTTAGAATGAAAGGGACACATGGTAGAGATCCATTGTCCTCGGGTGAAAGTAAAGTTTGATATTTGAGGTTCCCAAATCCTAGAGAGACAAAGGAGATCTGAATTGTTAGATCCAAAGGGGACACGTGACGACAGATTGTGGACTTCAGAGGAATCACCTTGAGAGTTTCATATTGATAGTTGATACTCCTGAAGGCCAAAGCACCGAAACTTCGAAGAACCGAGAGTCGTTGTTTTGCGAGGAGACACTTGTCAACAGATTGTGAGCTCTGGGTGAATTGTGTTGGGGTTTCAGTTGAGAGTTAAGATTTTCGAACCCTAAAGACCCAAAGTGAATCTGGACCACCAGATCCAAAGGGACAGGTGGTGGAAGATCGTGGACTTCGTCGAAATCTGTTCGAGAGTTTTCAGTTGAGATTTGAGACTCCAAAAGTCCGGAGAGCCGGAGACACAAATTAAATATCAAGCGTCGGATCGTCCGAGGAGAATCTGGACTGTCTGATCCAGAAGAGACGTGGCATAGATCTGTGGATTCCAGGTAAAGTTCTGAAGTAATCCATAACCATCAAATCAAGAGGAAAGGTGGCATAAATTTGTAGATTTAGGGTGAAGACCCGAAGTAAGCGTCAACCATTCGATTCAAGTGGACATGCGACAGGAATCCACATTCTTCGAGGGGAAGTGAAATTGAGATTTGAGATCTCAGAAGTCCGGAGACCTGAAGGAAATATTGACCATTGATAGAGAAAAGGGCCGCAAGACTATTGATCTAGTTGAAAGGTCAAATCCCCGAAGCAGAGGTAGAGCCGTGGATTGAGAAGGATAGGTGTTCACAAATAGTCGACTCTAGAATATTAATGCACGGAAGAAAGGAAAGTTTGAGACTTGAGAATTTCGAAATCTAGAATTCTGAAACAAATCACAACCGTTGATCTTATCTGCATATTTGAAAGGGATAGATCTGAGCCGTCAGTTCAGAGACACTGTCAAGATCATGAGATCGACGGTCCCGTAGCATTACGAAGATTGGAGGTGTGCAAACTTTAAAAAGTTGAGGGCGGGCTACAATACAAACCACGGTTTTGGATAAAGGACACATGGAGGCTCGAGGAGAATTGCGGGCCGAAAAGTAGATTGGTTTCAAACCACCTTCGGTCCTGCCTGCAATTGTGTGTTTGTGGGAGGTCATCACCCAAGGTCACATCTAAGGAGGGGCCAAGAGAAAAGGGGCTAACACCAAGTCCGAGACCTCGTTGAAGCACGAAGGAGAAGGTCGCAGATATCATAAGATCTGCACCAGAGGTCGAAAGTGTTTGTATTTTATTAAGAGGTGAGACTATCAAGGTCTCAAAGTCTTGTTTGACTTAGAGAATCAGAGAATCTTGACCGGAGGGTCGGGCTGAGTCCTTGACTTTCCAAATTAGAACCTGTGGAGAGAGAGAATTTGTTCGTGGAAGGAGGACAATTTTTATTTTTATTTTTAGCTTCGTTGTGGGTGTGTTACACCTTATGGCGGACCACCTTCATCGGAGTTGTGATGGTCTTGAGGGCACATTTCGTCGATGTTCCAATGATATGGCACAATAAATCTATCAGAGCGCTGATGCTAGGGTGGAAAAAGTACATAAGAGTGACGATGCGAGGGTGAGCAAAGTTAGTCAGAGATGTAATGCTAGGGTGGTCAAAGTTTATCAGAGGGACGATGCTACAATGCTCACATTTCATATGGCGCGTGACAAACATGAGAGAACATGTCTTCCAGAGACCAATGTATATTATATGGTGTGTATTGGTGTTGGAGTTTTGGTGACGGGATAATAAAGTAAAAAGCAATCAAAATGATGTTTTACAATGAAAACTATGCTTATGATGCAATTGAAAACATGGAGAAGTTAGATGTGTTAGATTAAGAAGTCAAAGAGGTTGAGCCATATGTAGATGACAATGTTTTCGATATATGATGATATAGACGATTATGATTAGGGTTTCTATTGTTGTATAAAACCCTAATTCAATCTTGTTAGAGCCTCCACATGTACGAGACTCTAGAAAGACTAAAGTGGGATACCTGAATGAGCAGAATACATGTTTTGCTTTTAAACTGTAATTTATGCATTTGTGCAAAATGCACACTAGACTTCAAAAAAATGCACGCCGAGGTCTTAACACACCTGCAATTTGAGTGATTCAAGTTTATGAGGGTGTCTTAGATAATTTTACACCTGTCTACATATTTATATTTTCATTTGCAAACATAAAAGTGGCTACTATGTAAAAGAGGTAAAATCTACCTTGTAAATTAAGAGACCAAAACAATAGAAAGTGACCTAATGGAAATCGATGCCCATGCTTCTATATAGCTCCAAATTTAGTGATATAAGTTTTGGGGGTGAATTTAACAACATTATAAATATATATATTTCATCTGGGGTGCATCTTAAAATGACTAAGGACTTCTACCTTGAATGAAGATTCAAAACTTTTTGTAAAATGGAGGGCAAAACCATCTTATTGTAAAATGCATGCCTAAGACTCATATGACCTGCAAATTGAGTGGTTCAAATTGTGGAGTTTGGATTTTATCATTTTAAATCTATTCATACTTTAGTTGTGCATTTTGAAACCTAAAACCCTCTATTGTGCACAAAGGCTAAAAGATGCCTTGTAAATGCAAAAAAATGCATGAAAACAAGGCATGATGAAAAATATTGTGCATAAAGGCTAAAAGATGCCTTGTAAATGCAAAAAAATGCATAAAAATGCATGAAAACAAGGCATGATGAAAAATTCATGCCCTAGGAAGAAAGATCCATGTATGGTGTTGATAATTTACAAATTACAAGTTGCAGGACTACAGATTTGTTGTAAACCCTAAAGACTATATACTAGGGTGATTTGTGCCTAGAATTTAGTAAAGGGTTGAAATATACATGAATATTTGGAAACTGTGCACACACACTATCTAAATTGGAAAAATGACTACTAATTACCTGCCTCCATGCGATGGATGAGGCAGGAGATTGTACAACAACATCACAGATAGGCTAGTTGTTAGCTGCATTTCATTATGAAGACCTGCATAAATCATCAGAGAATAAAATGTTATATGACTGAATAATAATTAAATAAATAAATAGACATATCAACATGTATGAGACGCCAGAAAAACTAAAGTGGAATGCCTAAATGAGCTTCTCTTAGTTTCGAGAATAATTTATTCTCTATTGAATAGAGCCAACCACATGAAGGTGGAATCTCATTTGGCTCCTTCCCCCCCCCTCGCATCACTCTCAATTCCCCATACCCAATCTATTTGCTGGAAAATAATTGAAAGTGGCATAGTATGATTCTGTTGATGTCTGGACAACATCGGGAAGACATTCTCCTATATCAATAATTAATAATATTCTTATTGATTATTAAATATAATAAATAATAATAATAATAATAATAAATAGTTATTTATTATCCAAGGGATGCATCCTTTCATGTATGGTCATCATATGTTCTCTATATATGGAACACTCATCATTTTAATAATATATCGAATATCATACATCATCTCACATAAAAATTCAACATGGTATCAGAGCAGGACTAGGCTAGATTACTCCCTCACGGGAGGGCCAGGATTATGAGAGAAGACATTGCAACCATGGATCCTAAAGTTCATGGAGTATATTGGGGTGCGTTTGCGGAAAACCCTCTTTGAGGGCCATGGATTATTCATAGATATTTGCAGAGAAGTGGACATTCTCCAATAGTCATTCTCATTTCCGCGCCCGGGAGAGCGACTGTGTTTTTGTCGAGGAGGTGAAAACCGTGAAAGTGTGGTTGGGAACTGAGCTGAACGAAGCATCTCCTGATCCGTCATTCTTGTCTGCTATGCCTTTTTTTCTCTTTTTTGGTGTGGGAAGATCAATGTTCGATGAAGGAAAACAAGGTTGAAAAAAAACTTGATATACTCCAACCAGGTAAACGACTATGCAAAGATTAGCGACATTGACCAATAATGCAATTGCTAGGGTTGCCTTACGAGTTCGATCTTGAACGTCGACACTTGTGACCATTGTTGTAACCTAGCTTGGTCATGGATTTTATATTATATGGTGGAACTTGGTCGTATGTCTGGATTGGATATGGTCGAGAGCCTGTTTAGATGTATGCATAATAGAAGTGGCCTCCTGGCCAGTGTTCTCCCTGCCAACTCATTTCAAAGCTTCAAAAATTCTTTGGCTTCCAAGGAATTCACTCCTCTTTACTGGGATGTAACCAATATCTAATACTTCATTGTTGGCATAAAGATATATAAGGCGATTTGCGTACTGCATCGATTTTAAATCTTGCTTCAAAAGACCCAAAAGTTGAGAAATCTTTAATTCTTTCCTTGTAAATTGCTAGACTTAGCAACGATAATTGGCAAGATCAAGCATGCATGCATCAAAATGACTCCATTGCATTCGTATTCCTTATTGCTCGCATAATCACAAAATGTTGCATGCTCACTAGAAGTGGTAAAATTTGAGTTAAGAATGGCATCATCATGGCAATAATGATAGTTGTAGCCTCAAAGCACGTCCTCCATACCAAATGAGGTATTGAGGTATATTTATTAGATTGTATTCCATGTGAAAAATGAATAGGAATAAGAGCACAAGTTAAGATCACCAAGCCACCGTGGGACATATCTCTTTGAGATGAGGAATGAAGAATGATGTTTGTATTGGTTAGTGTTTAAAGACATGCATGGAGGAAAATACTACACAATTTTTTCAATTTAAGCGTAAGTGCCAATCCATGGAATGGGTGTTGTTGGTGTTCTAGATCAACACAAGTATTTGGTGAGGAGTGATCGAGATGGACATGAGAAGTAGCAACAAACCATCTGTATTCGAGATCACATGAATCTTGTTTCAATGTGTTGATGTGGTGGTTACCGTGATGTTGTGTGCTTTGGAAGGTGGACAATAGCTATGTGCTACTACGGTGGTTGTGTACCACTGGCGGAGACTGTGTGTCTCTAGACAATAGCTATGTGCTACTACATTGATTGTGTACCATTGACAGAGACTGTATGCCTTTGGAAAATAGTTGTGTGCAACTAGCAGTGGTTGTGTACCACTAGAGGTGATTGTGTATCACTGGAAAATAGTTGTGTACTACTATGGCCCAACGTAGTCGTGTTCTATTGGATGAAATTATAGTAGTTGTGTACTACTATGGCTTGGCGCAGTTGTGTTGTATTGGATGGTACTATAGTAGTTGTGTGCTACTAGATTATTGCCATGGAGACTACTAGATCACTTGGACGTAGCTTTGTGCTACTTTTTGATCGCATAGAATGTGATAGATGATTTGAGCTACCAATGGTATGGTAGTAGCTGCATGATACTAGTTGATTGCAAAGTAGCCAGTGGACTACTAGATGAAAACATCGTGGAAAAACACCTTCCTAGCTGAGAGGCAATGTTGATGTTTGAGGCAATATCATGAGACATTCTCTTTGGAGGGTCTTGTGTGGACTAGTAGGGGGGAATGTAGACTACATCCTGATGTGCCTCAGATGGTCAGGTAAAGGAACCAAGACATTGGTTTCACGAGGAAACCTCGATATGTCTTGTGAGACATTGGTTCCATGAGGGAACCTCGATATGTCTTAGACATTGGTTTCACAAGGAAACCTCGATATGTCTTGTGAGACATTGGTTCGATGAGGGAACCTCGATATTCCTTAGACATTGGTTTCATGAGGAAACCTCGATATGTCTTGTGAGACATTGGTTCCATGAGGGAACCTCGATATGTCTTAAAATTTGGTTCGTGAAGGAACCTCGATATGTCAAGTATGGTCCAATATGACTTAGCATGATCAACATTTTTCTATGGGTAGAGGCATCCATGACTGTAGCGTATGTTAAGAACATAAGTCCTCATAAGACTTTGAGGAACATGACTCTCGAGGAGGCCTTCACCAGAGTAAAATCCTGAGGTTGGACACTTCAGGATATTTGGGTGTCCAATATACATTCATGTACCCAAGGAGAAAAGGACGAAGCTAGACCCTTCAGGCACAAAGGGTACATTTTTTGGGTACAATGAGTATTTGAAGGCATACCTGATCTACATCCCTAGTCAAAGATAGATTGAGGTGAGCAGAGATGTTACCTTTGAGGAGGAGGTAGCCTTCAGGATATCTAGAGGATCTCACATGGATGTTGATAGTGAGAGACAATAAGAGATGGTGCCTTCTCCCCCTCACCCTCCAACAATTCAGAGGGAGACAATTGAGCCTATTTATCCAATTGATCCCATTGATCCTATAGCTCCAGTTGTTGTTCCCAAAGATATCGTAGTAGGTCAAAAGATACTTACATGGGCTCGTCAGACTCTGCAGGAGGTAGAAGGAGATGCAACTCCTCGTGGTACCTTACGAGAGAGAAAAATACCTCAGAGATATTCTTGTATGCCACAACTATGAGCCACAACATTGATTCTGAGCCTTCCTGCTATGAGGAGACATCTAGTCAGCTAGTATGGAGAGATGCCATGATGGAGGAGTATTAGTCCATCATGAAGAATTATGTGTGGGATATTGTTCCAAGAAATTAGGGGAGGTTTGTGGTGACTTCCAAGTGGATCTATAAGATCAACAAAATAATTGATGGGAGCATCGAGAAGCACAAACTAAGATTTGTTGCTAGAGAATTATCTCAGGTGGAGGGAATAGATTACGAGGAGACATTTTCTCTTGTTTCTTGATACACTTCTATCTGGATGATTATTTACATTGCAACATCCATGGGTTGGAGACTACATTAGATGGATGTGAAGACAACCTTTCTCAATGGAGAGATTGAGGAAGAAGTATACATCGAGAAACCAAATGATTTTGTGATGAATGAGAAGGAGTCTCATGTGTGCAGGTTGAAGAAGTCCCTATATGGACATATGCGAGGATTGATGGACATATGATGAGTTTGGGATTTAGCGAAAGTGTTTTTGATCCCAACCTGTACTACAAGACTATTAATGGTGAGTCTCTGATTTTGGTCCTCTATGTTGATGATTTATTCCTCATTGGTACAAAGAGCCTTATTGCTGAATGCAAGTATGCATTGGCCTCTGATTTTGAGATGGAACTTGGTATGATGCAATACTTCTTGGGACTAGAGGTGTGGCAAAGAACTAATTATATATTCATGAGTTAGGGGAAGTACATAGTTGAGATATTGAAGAAGTTTGGGATGCTGAACTATAAGCCCATGGCTACACCAATGGTGATGAATACGAAGAAACTAAGTGTGTCTTCTTCCGATTTCGACGATATTGATCCAAACCTATACATAAAATTGATTGGATCATTGATGTATCTGGTCAACACCAGACCATATATTTTCTATGTAGTGAGTGCACTTAGCCAGTTTATGAGTTAGTCGAGACAAACACACTGGATTGTTGCGAAGCATGTGTTGAGATACCTACGAGGCACGATTGGACATGGTTTGAGATATACTTCCAGTATTGACATGAGATTGCAGGTATATAGTGAATTTTATTGGGAAGGGAGCGCGGTGGACAGGAAGAGAACCTCTGGGTGTTGCTTCACTTTTGGATCTGCCATGGTTTTCTGGTGTAGCAAGAAATAAAATTCTATGGTTTTGAGCACCTCAAAATAAAAATACATTGCATTGAGTGTGGTAGTTCGTGAAGAAGTGTGGCTTCACAAGATCCTTGCAAACTTATTTGGACATGTGTTGGATTCCACCATTATTCATTGTGATAACCAGAGCTGTGTGAATCTCTCAGAGAATCCAATGTTTCATGACAAATCGAAGCAGATTGAGATCAAGTACCATTACGTCCAAGACATGGTGCATAGGAAGGAAGTACTAGTGCATTACCTTCCTATAGATGAGTAGGTTGTTGATGTCCTTACCAAACTCCTTACCAGGACAAAGTTTGAGTACTTTTATGACAGACCTGGCGTGGTAGAGAATGCCTCCCTCACTGGGAGGGAGTGTTGATGTTTTCAACTTCTTGAGACATTCTCCAAGTTGTACTCTGAGACTAATTTCAGTTGAACTGTGAGGACACTTATCCGAGAGGGATAAGTGGGTTTGGGATTATATCCCAACGTCCCTTATGGAGAGAACATGAGGACACACCTCTTGTGGAGAGAACATGAGGACACATCCCTTGTGGAGAGAACATGAGGACACGTCTAGGGAGTTGACCTTAACGTCACACACTATGGGGAGTTGGCCCTAGTATTTCTAGAGGGACTAGCCTCTAGAATTCCACATGGAAGTGCCATGTGTAAAATACTTTTTGCTACAATTCCTTGAGTATGCATCAGGTGGAACTTCTCCTAGATTGGGCTACAAACTTGTTGAAATATTGTAACTACAAAGAGTATTTTATTTATTATTGATGTATTATTTATTAGATCAATCCCCTTTTGCAGATTGATCATGTTGGGTATTGTAAATGACCAAATCCCCTTTTGCGGATTAGTCAAACCCTAATTGTAATATTCTAAATGAGAAGTCGGCCCCCAAAATATATTAAAGTGGTTATAACCACCCAGATTAAGAAGTCGGCCCTGCCAGTGAAAAGACACCTCAGTTTAGCACCTGCCAGATTGTATAAATAAGAGAGGCTAGCACCTCATTTGTTCACTCACTCACTTGTTCATCAGAGTGCAAGTTTGGAGCTGCAGTTGGAGAAGAAGGAAGAGAAAGAGAGGCACATTCTTGGGAGAGGACTTTTTGTATTGTTTGAGTTATCTCTTGGCATTGTATTGGCTATCTATATTAAGGATTTTTTTGCTGGGTTTTCTCCCCCATGAGGGTTTCCCATGATAAATGATGTGTTTCTTGTGATTGTGTATTTCTTAGTGATACTATCTATGCTATGGTTATCTAGTGAATTGAAAAGAAACCTAATAATAGCTTAAACCTTAACATGGAATCAGAGCTAAGC
>JZKD02S1683860.1:122851-137739 GCA_000966675.3 Picea glauca
AGTCAATATATTCCTGCCATATCATATCAATACTGGAAGTATATCTCAGACCATGTTGAACTGTGCCTCGCAAGTATCTCAACACATGCTTCACAACAATCTAGTGTGTCTATCTCAGCTGAATTATAAACTGGCTAAGTGCACTCACTACATAACAATTATTTGGTCTGGTGTTAACCAGATACATCAGTTATCCAACTAACTGTCTCTATAGAGTCGGATCAATTTTATCATAATCAGATGAAGACACACATAGTTTCTTCAGATTCGTCATCATTGGTGTAGTCATGGGCTTCAAGTTCAGTATCTCAAACTTCTTGAATATCTCAATTGTGTACTTCCCATGACTCAGGAAGATCTCATCAGTTCTCTGCCACACCTCTAGTCCCAAGAAGTAGTGCATCAAACCAAGGTCCTTTATCTCGAACTCAGAGGCCAACACATACTTGCATACAATAATAAGGCTCTATGTACCGGTGAGGAATAAATCATCAACCTAGAGGACCATAATCAAGGCCTCACCGTTAACAGTCTTGTAGTACAGGTTGGGATCAACAACACTTTTGCTGAAGCCCAAACTCATAAGGTGTCCATCAATCCTCACATACCAAGTTCAAGGTGCCTGCTTGAGTCCATACATGGATTTCTTCAACCTACACACATGAGACTCCTTCTCATGTATGACAAAACCATGTGGCTACTCGATGCATATTTCTTCCTCAATCTCTCCATTGAGAAAGGTTGTCTTCACATCCATCTGATGTATTTTCCAACCCATGGATGCTGCAAGGGAAATAATTGTCCGGATAAAAGTGTATCGAGCAACAGAAGCAAATGTCTCCTCATAATCTATTCCCTCTATCTGAGAGAATCCTCTAGCAACAAATCTCATTTTGTGTCTCTTGATGCTCTCATCAACTATGTGTTTGATCTTGTAGATCCATTTGGAAGTCAATGTAAACTTCCTCTCATGTCTTGGAACAATATCCCACCAAAAGTCTAATAATATCTGACGTGGCGATAGGTTCACCGCATTCATATGCAAACCCGCTGCTTCTGCACCAATGTGGCGATAGGTTCACCGCATTGATAGAGAATGTCTTCCTGATATTGTCTAAACATCAACAGAGGATGCTATGGCAGCCCAGGAATATTCAAATTCTGCTTTTCATCCAAGACATCATTTTCAGTTTTATATTTGATTTTTAGGGCATTGTTGTATAGTGTTTTAAATGTTTTAGTTTGTAAGGTAGGGTATATATTTGGTATTTCTCTGTTGAGGCCAATGCAAAATGTTTTAGACTATAGGCCTATTTTTGTTTGATGGTAGCAACCAATTTTAATTTTAATTTTTTGTGTTACATCATTGAATGGTTCAACATACAAAATGTAACTCTTATTGTTAAAAAAAGAGTTTATGAAGAACATTGATATTGACATATATTGGTATATTTGATTAGATTTGGTCATGGGATATGAATGAAGCTATATGCTACTTGTAAATAATGGATTTGGTCATGTAAGGGATATGGATGAAGCTATACACTAGATGTAAATAAGAGTAGGAAACTTGTAGGAATGTTGTCTCCTTGGAAACAAACAAAAATTGATAGAAATGTGTGAATCTAAACATCACATACATATAGTAGAAGATGAATGCAAAATTGTGTTATATATATATTTCGGTTTGTAAATACTCCGTGAAATACATATCTCAAGGAAACCCACTAGGAACTTCCCTCATTCCAATGATAGTATCCATGGTTAACTGGATTCTTCCGGGCTCAAGGCCGATACAACAATATACTCATTAAGAGCTCAACATGTCACTTTTGAAAATTGATCTTGGGTGGGGAGGATAATACTCTTCTCAGTTGCATAGGCTAGACCCAATTGACATAATATAGGACTCACACTCTATATATATGTGAGATTGATTACAAAATAGTTATTATATTTGATGTGATGGATAGCCAAACATCTTTATAAATTGACATTTTGAAGTTAGGACATAAATAATTGACTTTATGATGTCTACATGAACTTATTGTCGAAATGTGCCATATTAATAAGAAAATAAGTATATAGGAGGATTTACACTCTATATAGAATATTGATTACATGCACTAAGACAATAATAATACATTACATACAAGTGCTATATTAATAAGAAAAATATATATAGGAGGATTTACACTCTATATGGGAGATTGATTACAAAACAACTTTCTTTCGTATTTGGTAGGATGGTTAACCAAACATTTTTAAAAATTGATATTTTGATCATGTTAGGCCATCTACATAAATAGTTGACTTTATGATATCTACTTGCACTCAAGGCAATGCTAATTTTGGGCATGCACATATTATTCATTCCAAAAGTACAAACATACACTTGTTTTGGACAATGGGATAATGACAATAGTGGATGATGGTTACACTAGAGTTCATACAATGGGACATAGGCAATAGTGGATGATGATTATGCTAGTTGTGTTTGTTCCCTTGCTAATGCAATACCCTATGATTGAACATGAGGAGCAAGAGGAGCTATTGACAATGTTGAGGAAATTGGTATTATAGAATTCAATTGTGTTATAATGGCCCATGTTACTCTAATGAATTGTGTTGCTAAGCCCTAAATTAATCCCATTGTTTGTGTTAGTTGAGGCTCAATTGTGTTATCGAATAAGTGACAGAGGCCATCATGGTGGTGGGGTTGTTCCTTTTAATGATGATCCACAAGGACTGGGTAAACCTTTGAAACGTACATCGTACATATTTGAAGTGAAAAGTTGAAATTGTTGGTAGATATTATNCAATGGGCTACATGGTTGAAAGATCACACCCATGAAAGGGGTCCATATGAGAGCATACCATGGATAGTTAGAGGTAATGATGACCTCTAGGTATTCTTTATCAATGGGGAATATGGTGGAAAATAGGTAGGCAATCTAAGAGGTACTCTTGTCATGGGTAGGGAGGCCAAGAAACCTAGAAAGGGCACTCTTTCCATGGGCGAGGATGTCAATTAAATCAAAAGTATGTGAAAAATTGATAAAGATACTTGTTTCTTTGTATTGAAAATTCTAAGTGCTTAGAAACATGATCAAGGGTTTGTCGCTCATGCTTAAAAAATGTCAAGTGCCTAGAAACTTGATCAAGGGTTGTCACTTAGATTTGAAAAAGCAAAGTGCATAGAAACCTAATCAAGGGTTGTTACTTGGGTTTAAAAATCCACGTGCCTAGAAACTTGAACAAAGTTTTCATCACTTGGGACTATAAAATCCAAGTGCTTATAAACTTGATAAAGGGATTCATAACTTAGGTCTATAAAATCCAAGTTTCTAGAAACCCACTAGTACATTTGGCTCATTTTTCGACGTCCTTTCGACGAACGCATATTTGTCTTCCGACGAACCCAATTTCATTGGTTTTTCAAAGCACTTTTGTCGCACTATTGACGACTTTATCTGTCTATCGAACGCCCGATGTAAAAAATTGTCACGTGGCAACTATGGAAAGATTTAATCAAGCAAAATTTCATCAGAAAGGAATTCTGCAACGACAACATGCATATATAATTTTCATTTGTTCGACGCAAGGGGCTTCCACGTGGCATTGTCAGGAATATTTCAAAAACTAAGCGGCTGTCACAATATTGACTACATCAGACGTTACTGTGATGATAACATGCGTAAATTCCATTAGAAAGATGATGGATACACCATCAAAATTATGACCTTATGTAACACCCTGTTTCCCCTAGTTTGTAAATATAACTATATGGGCCAAGGAACTATGGCAAACTTAAAAGTGTGAATGTTTGATTTGACCTCGTGTAGAAGGTCGATGGATGTAAATTATGTTATTTTAATAGAAAATGGTTACATGTTGCATGACTGCTAAAAGAGGGGATGTGCTAAGAGAGACCACATAATGCTGTGAAAGGTGGTGGAGGGGACCAAAAATGGTTGCGTTAACCTCCACCGAACCAGTACCATGTTGGAATTAATTGCTCAGATCAGAACAACCCTTTGACCCAGGAATGAATTACAGTCGGGTTGGGAGGTGGGAAGGCCTCCTCAAGAGTTAATGAGGGGATGGGGCAGACTGCCCATTCGTAAGGTTTCCAGACCTGACCACAAACTGGGAATTCGAGCCACACACAATCTTGCTGAGGAAGGCAAGAAAGGAAGTGTGGTGGGCAGAGGGAGACCCGTGAAGAAAAATGCAGAGAGGAGTCTCTTGGGTTCGAGGAAGGACTGAAAGAGGAACAATGAGTTCTGATCACAAAAAATAGAGATTAAGCTGGAAGAAGGAGAGTAACCTTCGTCCTGATCTATTTTTGTATTGGGAGAAGGAGAGTAACCTTCGTCCTGATCTATTTTTGTATTGGGAGAAGGAGAGTAACCTTCGTCCCTAACTTTTGTTTAGCTGGAAGTAAGAGATTGATTCTCAAAGCATCATGGTTTAAACTCAGGGGTGGCCAATGATAAATCTATTGGAGTGATTGAGCCTATGGTTGGGTGGAAACGAGCACCCCTTTCAGCGGTTGCATCACTCTCTATGGTTTTGATAAGTGTTTTCTTGCCTTATGTTTTGAATTGTAAACAATAGATGCATGTGAGTATTTATATGTCTATAAAGGGTTCTTTCTCTGTATTAAATGATTAAGTTATGAGTATGCGTTCGTTCCATTGAGAACCTATATTTCTGCCTGATTTTCTATACGCCCCAGTTTAGTCGCTAGAAGATGCTTTCCCCAAGGATTTACATCACCGTTCCAGAGTCGGAGCAAGACTCTTGGCATAGATACTGTTTTGGTAACCTCACAAGTTACCTTGCCTTGATTCAGAGCTTAAAGATCTGCGAGTTGGGAAGGCATTTCCTTTAGATCAATAGTCTAGGAGACTCTGAACCTGCACCTATTTCCTTAACCAAAAACCCGACTAAGAGAGAGGATCATAGCCCAAGAGTTATATGAAGACCCATGTGACCTGGGTCTAGGAACCTTGGAACTCGAATCTCCGAGATGTCAAATTGTTACGACCATTGATCTATGGATGAAGATCGAGGGTGGGGAATCATTGCAGAGCGCGAATGTGAAAGTAGTGGACGCACTAGTTTGCAGCCCGCAATTCACCATTGCCGTTGATCTCGTCGGCTGGAAGATCAACGACTCCGATTCCACCAAGTTGGGTGAGTACTTCCAGATTGCGAAGGTTAAGTAATCTAATAAAGAGCACGCACGTTGGGACCCAACAATTGCTATGAACCGTTGATCGAAAGACACCTCGATATCAGTCGGATCATGACCACGAGACCCTGAATAGTTGCGAGATGGGTGGTCGTGAGCCCTTTTGGAAATCCACAGAGTAATAGAGTCCCTTGGTACCGTTGGTGTGAGAGAATTGAAAATCTCAAAAGAGATAACGTTTTCAAGAATGAAGGCGAGACCCAAGATATCCGGACTCCCAGGAGGAACGAAGGATGAGGCCTTTGAACATCTACCAAACTCTCACAAGTCAAAATATGTCAAAAGCTCAAAAGGAGGAGCGACAAGAGCCATCCAAATGATTGTGGGGAGAAGCCCAGACCGTTAGACCAACGTCTAGGGAAGTAGAGGAAAAACACCAGGAAGAAAAAAATCCTAACCATCGGATCTGAGCATGAAGGGACGATAGTCATCCGATCTAAGGTAAGGTGAACAAGATTTAACACCTGTGTGTATGGGAGGGTGGACTGGCCAAGGTCCCGAAGTCCCAAAGTTGATCCTGGCAATTGATCTCCAGGAGACATGTGTCAACAGATCAATAACTCCAGAGAAATGACTTCGAGAGTTTCAGATTGAGAGATGAACTCCAGAAGCATGGAGAGCCGGAATCCCGAAGTAAATATCAACCGTTAGAATGAAAGGGACACATGGTAGAGATCCATTGTCCTCGGGTGAAAGTAAAGTTTGAGATTTGAGGTTCCCAAATCCTAGAGAGACAAAGGAGATCTGAATTGTTAGATCCAAAGGGGACACGTGACGACAGATTGTGGACTTCAGAGGAATCACCTTGAGAGTTTCAGATTGATAGTTGATACTCCTGAAGGCCAAAGCACCGAAACTCCGAAGAACCGAGAGTCGTTGATTTGCGAGGAGACACTTGTCAATAGATTGTGAGCTCTGGGTGAATTGTGTTGGGGTTTCAGTTGAGAGTTAAGATTTTCGAACCCTAAAGACCCAAAGTGAATCTGGACCGCCAGATCCAAAGGGACAGGTGGTGGAAGATCGTGGACTTCGTCGAAATCTGTTTGAGAGTTTTCAGTTGAGATTTGAGACTCCAAAATTCCGGAGAGCCGGAGACACAAATTAAATATCAAGCGTCGGATCGTCTGAGGAGAATCTGGACTGTCTGATCCAGAAGAGACGTGGCGTAGATCTGTGGCTTCCAGGTAAAGTTCTGAAGTAATCCATAACCATCAGATCAAGAGGAAAGGTGGCATAAATTTGTAGATTTAGGGTGAAGACCTGAAGTAAGCGTCAACCATTCGATTCAAGTGGACACGCGACAAGAATCCACATTCTTCGAGGGGAAGTGAAATTGAGATTTGAGATCTCAGAAGTCCGGAGACCTGAAGGAAATATTGACCATTGATCGAGAAAAGGGCCGCAAGACTGTTGATCTAGTTGAAAGGTCAAATCCCCGAAGCAGAGGTAGAGCCGTGGATTGAGAAGGATAGGTGTTCACAAATAGTCGACTCTAGAATATTAATGCACGGAAGAAAGGAAAGTTTGAGACTTGAGAATTTCGAAATCTAGAATTCTGAAACAAATCACAACCGTTGATCTTATCTGCATATTTGAAAGGGATAGATCTGAGCCGTCAGTTCAGAGACACTGTCAAGATCATGAGATCGACGGTCCCGTAGCATTACGAAGATTGGAGGTGTGCAAACTTTAAAAAGTTGAGGGCGGGCTACAATACAAACCACGGTTTTGGATAAAGGACACATGGAGGCTCGAGGAGAATTGCGGGCCGAAAAGTAGATTGGTTTCAAACCACCTTCGGTCCTGCCTGCAATTGTGTGTTTGTGGGAGGTCATCACCCAAGGTCACATCTAAGGAGGGGCCAAGAGAAAAGGGGCTAACACCAAGTCCGAGACCTCGTTGAAGCACGAAGGAGAAGGTCGCAGATATCATAAGATCTGCACCAGAGGTCGAAAGTGTTTGTATTTTATTAAGAGGTGAGACTATCAAGGTCTCAAAGTCTTGTTTGACTTAGAGAATCAGAGAATCTTGACCGGAGGGTCGGGCTGAGTCCTTGACTTTCCAAATTAGAACCTGTGGAGAGAGAGAATTTGTTCGTGGAAGGAGGACAATTTTTATTTTTATTTTTAGCTTCGTTGTGGGTGTGTTACACCTTATGGCGGACCACCTTCATCGGAGTTGTGATGGTCTTGAGGGCACATTTCGTCGATGTTCCAATGATATGGCACAATAAATCTATCAGAGCGCTGATGCTAGGGTGGAAAAAGTACATAAGAGTGACGATGCGAGGGTGAGCAAAGTTAGTCAGAGATGTAATGCTAGGGTGGTCAAAGTTTATCAGAGGGACGATGCTACAATGCTCACATTTCATATGGCGCGTGACAAACATGAGAGAACATGTCTTCCAGAGACCAATGTATATTATATGGTGTGTATTGGTGTTGGAGTTTTGGTGACGGGATAATAAAGTAAAAAGCAATCAAAATGATGTTTTACAATGAAAACTATGCTTATGATGCAATTGAAAACATGGAGAAGTTAGATGTGTTAGATTAAGAAGTCAAAGAGGTTGAGCCATATGTAGATGACAATGTTTTCGATATATGATGATATAGACGATTATGATTAGGGTTTCTATTGTTGTATAAAACCCTAATTCAATCTTGTTAGAGCCTCCACATGTACGAGACTCTAGAAAGACTAAAGTGGGATACCTGAATGAGCAGAATACATGTTTTGCTTTTAAACTGTAATTTATGCATTTGTGCAAAATGCACACTAGACTTCAAAAAAATGCACGCCGAGGTCTTAACACACCTGCAATTTGAGTGATTCAAGTTTATGAGGGTGTCTTAGATAATTTTACACCTGTCTACATATTTATATTTTCATTTGCAAACATAAAAGTGGCTACTATGTAAAAGAGGTAAAATCTACCTTGTAAATTAAGAGACCAAAACAATAGAAAGTGACCTAATGGAAATCGATGCCCATGCTTCTATATAGCTCCAAATTTAGTGATATAAGTTTTGGGGGTGAATTTAACAACATTATAAATATATATATTTCATCTGGGGTGCATCTTAAAATGACTAAGGACTTCTACCTTGAATGAAGATTCAAAACTTTTTGTAAAATGGAGGGCAAAACCATCTTATTGTAAAATGCATGCCTAAGACTCATATGACCTGCAAATTGAGTGGTTCAAATTGTGGAGTTTGGATTTTATCATTTTAAATCTATTCATACTTTAGTTGTGCATTTTGAAACCTAAAACCCTCTATTGTGCACAAAGGCTAAAAGATGCCTTGTAAATGCAAAAAAATGCATGAAAACAAGGCATGATGAAAAATATTGTGCATAAAGGCTAAAAGATGCCTTGTAAATGCAAAAAAATGCATAAAAATGCATGAAAACAAGGCATGATGAAAAATTCATGCCCTAGGAAGAAAGATCCATGTATGGTGTTGATAATTTACAAATTACAAGTTGCAGGACTACAGATTTGTTGTAAACCCTAAAGACTATATACTAGGGTGATTTGTGCCTAGAATTTAGTAAAGGGTTGAAATATACATGAATATTTGGAAACTGTGCACACACACTATCTAAATTGGAAAAATGACTACTAATTACCTGCCTCCATGCGATGGATGAGGCAGGAGATTGTACAACAACATCACAGATAGGCTAGTTGTTAGCTGCATTTCATTATGAAGACCTGCATAAATCATCAGAGAATAAAATGTTATATGACTGAATAATAATTAAATAAATAAATAGACATATCAACATGTATGAGACGCCAGAAAAACTAAAGTGGAATGCCTAAATGAGCTTCTCTTAGTTTCGAGAATAATTTATTCTCTATTGAATAGAGCCAACCACATGAAGGTGGAATCTCATTTGGCTCCTTCCCCCCCCCTCGCATCACTCTCAATTCCCCATACCCAATCTATTTGCTGGAAAATAATTGAAAGTGGCATAGTATGATTCTGTTGATGTCTGGACAACATCGGGAAGACATTCTCCTATATCAATAATTAATAATATTCTTATTGATTATTAAATATAATAAATAATAATAATAATAATAATAAATAGTTATTTATTATCCAAGGGATGCATCCTTTCATGTATGGTCATCATATGTTCTCTATATATGGAACACTCATCATTTTAATAATATATCGAATATCATACATCATCTCACATAAAAATTCAACATGGTATCAGAGCAGGACTAGGCTAGATTACTCCCTCACGGGAGGGCCAGGATTATGAGAGAAGACATTGCAACCATGGATCCTAAAGTTCATGGAGTATATTGGGGTGCGTTTGCGGAAAACCCTCTTTGAGGGCCATGGATTATTCATAGATATTTGCAGAGAAGTGGACATTCTCCAATAGTCATTCTCATTTCCGCGCCCGGGAGAGCGACTGTGTTTTTGTCGAGGAGGTGAAAACCGTGAAAGTGTGGTTGGGAACTGAGCTGAACGAAGCATCTCCTGATCCGTCATTCTTGTCTGCTATGCCTTTTTTTCTCTTTTTTGGTGTGGGAAGATCAATGTTCGATGAAGGAAAACAAGGTTGAAAAAAAACTTGATATACTCCAACCAGGTAAACGACTATGCAAAGATTAGCGACATTGACCAATAATGCAATTGCTAGGGTTGCCTTACGAGTTCGATCTTGAACGTCGACACTTGTGACCATTGTTGTAACCTAGCTTGGTCATGGATTTTATATTATATGGTGGAACTTGGTCGTATGTCTGGATTGGATATGGTCGAGAGCCTGTTTAGATGTATGCATAATAGAAGTGGCCTCCTGGCCAGTGTTCTCCCTGCCAACTCATTTCAAAGCTTCAAAAATTCTTTGGCTTCCAAGGAATTCACTCCTCTTTACTGGGATGTAACCAATATCTAATACTTCATTGTTGGCATAAAGATATATAAGGCGATTTGCGTACTGCATCGATTTTAAATCTTGCTTCAAAAGACCCAAAAGTTGAGAAATCTTTAATTCTTTCCTTGTAAATTGCTAGACTTAGCAACGATAATTGGCAAGATCAAGCATGCATGCATCAAAATGACTCCATTGCATTCGTATTCCTTATTGCTCGCATAATCACAAAATGTTGCATGCTCACTAGAAGTGGTAAAATTTGAGTTAAGAATGGCATCATCATGGCAATAATGATAGTTGTAGCCTCAAAGCACGTCCTCCATACCAAATGAGGTATTGAGGTATATTTATTAGATTGTATTCCATGTGAAAAATGAATAGGAATAAGAGCACAAGTTAAGATCACCAAGCCACCGTGGGACATATCTCTTTGAGATGAGGAATGAAGAATGATGTTTGTATTGGTTAGTGTTTAAAGACATGCATGGAGGAAAATACTACACAATTTTTTCAATTTAAGCGTAAGTGCCAATCCATGGAATGGGTGTTGTTGGTGTTCTAGATCAACACAAGTATTTGGTGAGGAGTGATCGAGATGGACATGAGAAGTAGCAACAAACCATCTGTATTCGAGATCACATGAATCTTGTTTCAATGTGTTGATGTGGTGGTTACCGTGATGTTGTGTGCTTTGGAAGGTGGACAATAGCTATGTGCTACTACGGTGGTTGTGTACCACTGGCGGAGACTGTGTGTCTCTAGACAATAGCTATGTGCTACTACATTGATTGTGTACCATTGACAGAGACTGTATGCCTTTGGAAAATAGTTGTGTGCAACTAGCAGTGGTTGTGTACCACTAGAGGTGATTGTGTATCACTGGAAAATAGTTGTGTACTACTATGGCCCAACGTAGTCGTGTTCTATTGGATGAAATTATAGTAGTTGTGTACTACTATGGCTTGGCGCAGTTGTGTTGTATTGGATGGTACTATAGTAGTTGTGTGCTACTAGATTATTGCCATGGAGACTACTAGATCACTTGGACGTAGCTTTGTGCTACTTTTTGATCGCATAGAATGTGATAGATGATTTGAGCTACCAATGGTATGGTAGTAGCTGCATGATACTAGTTGATTGCAAAGTAGCCAGTGGACTACTAGATGAAAACATCGTGGAAAAACACCTTCCTAGCTGAGAGGCAATGTTGATGTTTGAGGCAATATCATGAGACATTCTCTTTGGAGGGTCTTGTGTGGACTAGTAGGGGGGAATGTAGACTACATCCTGATGTGCCTCAGATGGTCAGGTAAAGGAACCAAGACATTGGTTTCACGAGGAAACCTCGATATGTCTTGTGAGACATTGGTTCCATGAGGGAACCTCGATATGTCTTAGACATTGGTTTCACAAGGAAACCTCGATATGTCTTGTGAGACATTGGTTCGATGAGGGAACCTCGATATTCCTTAGACATTGGTTTCATGAGGAAACCTCGATATGTCTTGTGAGACATTGGTTCCATGAGGGAACCTCGATATGTCTTAAAATTTGGTTCGTGAAGGAACCTCGATATGTCAAGTATGGTCCAATATGACTTAGCATGATCAACATTTTTCTATGGGTAGAGGCATCCATGACTGTAGCGTATGTTAAGAACATAAGTCCTCATAAGACTTTGAGGAACATGACTCTCGAGGAGGCCTTCACCAGAGTAAAATCCTGAGGTTGGACACTTCAGGATATTTGGGTGTCCAATATACATTCATGTACCCAAGGAGAAAAGGACGAAGCTAGACCCTTCAGGCACAAAGGGTACATTTTTTGGGTACAATGAGTATTTGAAGGCATACCTGATCTACATCCCTAGTCAAAGATAGATTGAGGTGAGCAGAGATGTTACCTTTGAGGAGGAGGTAGCCTTCAGGATATCTAGAGGATCTCACATGGATGTTGATAGTGAGAGACAATAAGAGATGGTGCCTTCTCCCCCTCACCCTCCAACAATTCAGAGGGAGACAATTGAGCCTATTTATCCAATTGATCCCATTGATCCTATAGCTCCAGTTGTTGTTCCCAAAGATATCGTAGTAGGTCAAAAGATACTTACATGGGCTCGTCAGACTCTGCAGGAGGTAGAAGGAGATGCAACTCCTCGTGGTACCTTACGAGAGAGAAAAATACCTCAGAGATATTCTTGTATGCCACAACTATGAGCCACAACATTGATTCTGAGCCTTCCTGCTATGAGGAGACATCTAGTCAGCTAGTATGGAGAGATGCCATGATGGAGGAGTATTAGTCCATCATGAAGAATTATGTGTGGGATATTGTTCCAAGAAATTAGGGGAGGTTTGTGGTGACTTCCAAGTGGATCTATAAGATCAACAAAATAATTGATGGGAGCATCGAGAAGCACAAACTAAGATTTGTTGCTAGAGAATTATCTCAGGTGGAGGGAATAGATTACGAGGAGACATTTTCTCTTGTTTCTTGATACACTTCTATCTGGATGATTATTTACATTGCAACATCCATGGGTTGGAGACTACATTAGATGGATGTGAAGACAACCTTTCTCAATGGAGAGATTGAGGAAGAAGTATACATCGAGAAACCAAATGATTTTGTGATGAATGAGAAGGAGTCTCATGTGTGCAGGTTGAAGAAGTCCCTATATGGACATATGCGAGGATTGATGGACATATGATGAGTTTGGGATTTAGCGAAAGTGTTTTTGATCCCAACCTGTACTACAAGACTATTAATGGTGAGTCTCTGATTTTGGTCCTCTATGTTGATGATTTATTCCTCATTGGTACAAAGAGCCTTATTGCTGAATGCAAGTATGCATTGGCCTCTGATTTTGAGATGGAACTTGGTATGATGCAATACTTCTTGGGACTAGAGGTGTGGCAAAGAACTAATTATATATTCATGAGTTAGGGGAAGTACATAGTTGAGATATTGAAGAAGTTTGGGATGCTGAACTATAAGCCCATGGCTACACCAATGGTGATGAATACGAAGAAACTAAGTGTGTCTTCTTCCGATTTCGACGATATTGATCCAAACCTATACATAAAATTGATTGGATCATTGATGTATCTGGTCAACACCAGACCATATATTTTCTATGTAGTGAGTGCACTTAGCCAGTTTATGAGTTAGTCGAGACAAACACACTGGATTGTTGCGAAGCATGTGTTGAGATACCTACGAGGCACGATTGGACATGGTTTGAGATATACTTCCAGTATTGACATGAGATTGCAGGTATATAGTGAATTTTATTGGGAAGGGAGCGCGGTGGACAGGAAGAGAACCTCTGGGTGTTGCTTCACTTTTGGATCTGCCATGGTTTTCTGGTGTAGCAAGAAATAAAATTCTATGGTTTTGAGCACCTCAAAATAAAAATACATTGCATTGAGTGTGGTAGTTCGTGAAGAAGTGTGGCTTCACAAGATCCTTGCAAACTTATTTGGACATGTGTTGGATTCCACCATTATTCATTGTGATAACCAGAGCTGTGTGAATCTCTCAGAGAATCCAATGTTTCATGACAAATCGAAGCAGATTGAGATCAAGTACCATTACGTCCAAGACATGGTGCATAGGAAGGAAGTACTAGTGCATTACCTTCCTATAGATGAGTAGGTTGTTGATGTCCTTACCAAACTCCTTACCAGGACAAAGTTTGAGTACTTTTATGACAGACCTGGCGTGGTAGAGAATGCCTCCCTCACTGGGAGGGAGTGTTGATGTTTTCAACTTCTTGAGACATTCTCCAAGTTGTACTCTGAGACTAATTTCAGTTGAACTGTGAGGACACTTATCCGAGAGGGATAAGTGGGTTTGGGATTATATCCCAACGTCCCTTATGGAGAGAACATGAGGACACACCTCTTGTGGAGAGAACATGAGGACACATCCCTTGTGGAGAGAACATGAGGACACGTCTAGGGAGTTGACCTTAACGTCACACACTATGGGGAGTTGGCCCTAGTATTTCTAGAGGGACTAGCCTCTAGAATTCCACATGGAAGTGCCATGTGTAAAATACTTTTTGCTACAATTCCTTGAGTATGCATCAGGTGGAACTTCTCCTAGATTGGGCTACAAACTTGTTGAAATATTGTAACTACAAAGAGTATTTTATTTATTATTGATGTATTATTTATTAGATCAATCCCCTTTTGCAGATTGATCATGTTGGGTATTGTAAATGACCAAATCCCCTTTTGCGGATTAGTCAAACCCTAATTGTAATATTCTAAATGAGAAGTCGGCCCCCAAAATATATTAAAGTGGTTATAACCACCCAGATTAAGAAGTCGGCCCTGCCAGTGAAAAGACACCTCAGTTTAGCACCTGCCAGATTGTATAAATAAGAGAGGCTAGCACCTCATTTGTTCACTCACTCACTTGTTCATCAGAGTGCAAGTTTGGAGCTGCAGTTGGAGAAGAAGGAAGAGAAAGAGAGGCACATTCTTGGGAGAGGACTTTTTGTATTGTTTGAGTTATCTCTTGGCATTGTATTGGCTATCTATATTAAGGATTTTTTTGCTGGGTTTTCTCCCCCATGAGGGTTTCCCATGATAAATGATGTGTTTCTTGTGATTGTGTATTTCTTAGTGATACTATCTATGCTATGGTTATCTAGTGAATTGAAAAGAAACCTAATAATAGCTTAAACCTTAACATGGAATCAGAGCTAAGC
>JZKD02S1683871.1:65111-76848 GCA_000966675.3 Picea glauca
AGTGATTCTGAAGGTCAACAAATTCAAAAATTCCAAGCAATGGATAGACTATGGGAACCACCGCTAACTAATTCAGAGAAGGTAGGCATATCATCTCACCGGTTAGTGTTTCAATTCCCATGTTGTTGTAAAGACCCCTTGGTTAATTTTTGTTGCGATATGGAACCACCCCCCCTCACTCTTGCATAGCCCTATTCGACCTGGGATGGGAGCGAATCAGTGGCTTAGAGACACCAAGATCAGGCGGGGTCAATGGAAAATGGTAGTGGAGAAACATGCATCACCAGAGCCGTGTCTGCCCCCATTTGCTATGTGTGCCTCCACTTGTTATTCATGTAGTAATCAGTATGAAAAATGGAGCTTGCAACTTGTTTAATGTGCTCTTCAAAAAAGAATTGTTTTACACGACTTTTAAATGTCCTTTATTATATTTGTTTATTTAATAAAAAATATATATCGTAAAGTAAATTGTAGTTTTCTCGATGCATTTTAAAGTGACAAATACCTTATACGAAACCTTGTAAATGTGCAAGATTATAGCAAAACAACCTGTCTGTCTCCATGCATACATGCAGATGAAGGTTCTGATGTAGAAAATGCTCACACTGCATCAACCCTTTGTTTCATTTATTCTCCTGATACTAACGATAAACGTACATTTATTATGATTTTGAACGCCATGTGCACGCCATTGCTAAACTAAACGTCAAGTGCACGCCACTTGCTTTAGAAGACGATCAAATACATGACTGAGAATCCCCAAAAGGATAGATGGGGCAACAAAGTCAGCCTATGGATTCCTCCCTTTTGGTTCCAACTCTAGGGTATTGTGGTCTCTACTCTAGTACTAGCTTTGCTTTTGTCTTTGTTACTGGTTCTAGAAGAAAATAAATATTATTGCCTTCCATCCCTTTTATTGTATTAGTAGCTTGGTATTAGGAGAGCTTGCACTACCATATGAAGGTGGTAGCTTTATTCCTCCCTCACGTCCCTTGGTCGAAGTGGAATTTTTATTTAATTTTCCACAAGTTAAGGTTTCTACAATTTAGGGTTTAGGTGGCTTGCAATTTCCAAGTTGATGGGTGGAAAGGGCCCAATTAAAGCAAAAGAAAGTGTCTTATGTGGCTCGTTTCACCGCATTCGTGGTGCTTTTATTTTCATGTGTTTTTTGAGTAAATGTAAGCACTAGCCCTTTGCATTAAATTCTACCCAATCTAAAGGGTCACATATTTTTTGCTCTTTAACATGTGTGCAGTAAGATCAGATGCTTATTTCTCATTCAAATGAAATGAGCATCCACAAAAACTCTACAGTCCCAATCCATCCAGCGTAATTCAACAGAGAAAATATGATATGGGAAGTACCCAATACAACAATATGAATTTTTTGGCCAATCTGGATGCTCGAGGAAAAACATGCAGTGTACGCAAAGAGATCAATGCCTATGTATGTGGACAAGAGGTGCGCAATTCAAGCTTCATTTCATTCTCTTGGAGGCAATTGGGAGGCCATCTCAAATTCTCAGAGCAATTCGGCATCTGATGAAGAAGATGACCAACAAGTGATAAACGGGAGGAAGAAGAGAAGAATGTTGTCGAACAGAGAATCTGCAAGGAGGTCTTGACTCTGGAAACAATAACACTTGGAAGGGCTCAAGTGGCTCATCTGAGAGCAGAAAACATGTAGATAATGAACAATATCAATATTTTTTCACAACATGATGCTCAGATTACATAGGAGAATTGTCTGTTCAGATCAGAGGCATTGGAGGTCAGTCACAAGCTCGAGAGATTACAATACACAATAGATGCTCAATCTCATGGTGCCTTTAAAACCATGAGTATTAAAAATGGGAATTGCGGTGTTGTGCATCTGAGCTTAGAGTCCATTAATATTGCAGTCTTCCACTTCCTTGCTAGATATATTTATCATTTTCTTCTGTGCAACCATTGAAGAATAAAACAACCACGCTTCTAATGTTAATAAGTACCTAGTGTTGCGATATACCACCTAGCCTAGATTCATGCTCAAGAATTCTTCCCTTTCATCTTATTTTATTTTCATGGGATTGATAAGACCTTCATATCCCCAAATTACAACCTTTTAGTCCCAAGGATTGATGCATGCACAGAACACATTTTTGATCCATCAATATCTCTATTATAACACTTCTTGGTTGCCTTAACCGATTAGTATTGCAATATTCTACTTCCTTGTTGGTTGGATTTATCCTTTGCTTGTATCCAACCATGGGAAAGGGAAGGTAAATATTGAGTGTCCTTTTGGATGAATTAATCAACTTTTGCATCCTATGAAATATTCCTCTNCATAGCCCTATTCGACCTGGGATGGGAGGGAATCAGTGGCTTAGAGACACCAAGATCAGGCGGGGTCAATGGAAAATGGTAGTGGAGAAACATGCATCACCAGAGCCGTGTCTGCACCCATTTGCTATGTGTGCCTCCACCTATTATTCATGTAGTAACCAGTAAGACCAATGGAGCTTGCAACTTGTTTAATGTGCTCTTCAAAAAAGAATTGTTTTACACGACATTTAAATGTCCTTTATTATATTTGTTTATTTAATAAAAAATATATATCGTAAAGTAAATTGTAGTTTTCTCATGGCATTTTAAAGTGACAAATACCTTATACGAAACCTTGTAAATGTGCAAGATTAGAGAAAAACAACCTGTCCGTCTCCATGCATACATGCAGATGAAGGTTCTGATGTAGAAAATGCTCACACTGCATCAACCCTTTGTTTCATTTATTCTCCTGATACTAACCGAGAAATGTACATTTATTCTGGTTTTGAACGCCATGTGCATGCCATTGCTAAACTAAACGTCAAGTGCATGCCACTTGCTTTAGAAGACGACCAAATACATGACTGAGAATCCCCAAAAGAATAGATGGGGCAATGAAGTCGACCTATGGATTCCTCCCTTTCGGTTCCAACTCTAGGGTATTGTGGTCTCTACTCTAGTACTAGCTTTTCTTTTGGCTTTGTTATTGGTTCTAGAAGAAAATAAATATTATTGCCTTCCATCCCTTTTATTGTATTAGTATCTTGGTATTAGGAGAGCTTGCACTACCATATGAAGGTGGTAGCTTTATTCCTCGCTCACGTCCCTTGGTCGAAGTGGAATTTTTATTTAATTTTCCACAAGTTAAGGTTTCTACAATTTAGGGTTTAGGTGGTTTGCAATTTCCAAGTTGATGGGTGGAAAGGGCCCAATTAAAGAAAAAGAAAGTTTTTTATGTGGCTCGTTTCACCGCATTCCTGATGCTTTTATTTTCATGTGTTTTTTTGAGTAAATGTAAGCACTAGCCCTTTGCATTAATTTCTACCCAATCTAAAGGGTCACATATTTTGTGCTCTTTAACATGTTTGCAGTCAGATCATATGCATTTTTCTCATTCAAATGAAATGAGCATCCAAAAAAACTCTACAGTCCCAATCCATCCAGCGTAATTCAACAGAGAAAAATATGATATGGGAAGTACCCAATACAACAATATGAATTTTTTGGCCAATCTGGATGCTCGAGGAAAAACATGCAGTGTACGCAAAGAGATCAATGCCTATGTATGTGGACAAGAGGTGCGCAATTCAAGCTTCATTTCATTCTCTTGGAGGCAATTGGGAGGCCATCTCAAATTCTCAGAGCAATTCGGCATCTGATGAAGAAGATGACCAACAAGTGATAAACGGGAGGAAGAAGAGAAGAATGTTGTCGAACAGAGAATCTGCAAGGAGGTCTTGACTCTGGAAACAATAACACTTGGAAGGGCTCAAGTGGCTCATCTGAGAGCAGAAAACATGTAGATAATGAACAATATCAATATTTTTTCACAACATGATGCTCAGATTACATAGGAGAATTGTCTGTTCAGATCAGAGGCATTGGAGGTCAGTCACAAGCTCGAGAGATTACAATACACAATAGATGCTCAATCTCATGGTGCCTTTAAAACCATGAGTATTAAAAATGGGAATTGCGGTGTTGTGCATCTGAGCTTAGAGTCCATTAATATTGCAGTCTTCCACTTCCTTGCTAGATATATTTATCATTTTCTTCTGTGCAACCATTGAAGAATAAAACAACCACGCTTCTAATGTTAATAAGTACCTAGTGTTGCGATATACCACCTAGCCTAGATTCATGCTCAAGAATTCTTCCCTTTCATCTTATTTTATTTTCATGGGATTGATAAGACCTTCATATCCCCAAATTACAACCTTTTAGTCCCAAGGATTGATGCATGCACAGAACACATTTTTGATCCATCAATATCTCTATTATAACACTTCTTGGTTGCCTTAACCGATTAGTATTGCAATATTCTACTTCCTTGTTGGTTGGATTTATCCTTTGCTTGTATCCAACCATGGGAAAGGGAAGGTAAATATTGAGTGTCCTTTTGGATGAATTAATCAACTTTTGCATCCTATGAAATATTCCTCTGAGAAAAAAAAATACATTTATATGCTCTCTATCAGAGATGGCAATTTCATTTGTCTTTACTCCTGCATCTTGATTTTTTCGATGACATTTTTTATTCTATTATATCTCAAGAAGAAAAAGGAAGAATATGTAAAGTTGATAACATCATTTTCTTCCATTACACTTAACTTGTTTGCTTTAATATTTCATTGGACAGGTTTTCAAATTAGGAGTTATGTGCAAGGAAAGATTTGCAAATCAATCAAGAAATGGATTCATTTTTCTTCTTCAAAAAGAGTTAAAAAACTACTCTTTTATGTATAACTTATGAAGGTCAAGATACAATTGAATATGAACATGAAGGTAGTCCAATAGATATTCTAGAATATCTCTATTCAATTGATTACCTCAATTGATTATAAGTACTTTAATTTTGGAAAGATACCCACTCATTTTAGTGGTTTCAAATACCCTATATCCTTTTATCTATATTTTATTCACATGAGTGATCACATAATTCAGTAGCTAATAAAGCAATATCCTCTTATTATAAAATTAATTGTAATCAGTTGAAGAGAGCTTAGAAATTCAAAAATATTGGTAGTCAATCTCAATTATTTACAACATTTTAGTTGATATAGAGACAAGGTTGAGGACATAGCTAAGTCTAAAAACTAAGAAGAAGAAGATAAAATCAGGGGTGATTTGAAGAACCCCCCTAAATTTATATATATAACAAATGGGTGAATCCCCATGATACATAGGAAACATTGAAGGCTATTTTATCAATAATGTAATATGTATATATAATTTTTTGGCAAATCTTTTAGTCAATTATATAATCTTGTAAAATCTTGGCGAATCTTTCACTGAATTATAAAATCTTGTAAAATCTTGGAGAATCTTTCATTGAATTATAAAACCTTATAAAGTCTTGGTGAATTTTTCATAAAGTATAAAACTATATATAATAATAGGAAAATGTATTTATTAAACTCTAATATACTCATTTTACATATTTAGAAAAACAAACATAATTTTTCCATCCTATAGACAATGTTGCAAGCATCATGGGTTGTATTTGTCAAGGTTCTCACTGTTTTATTGCCTTATGACGCTGGCAATAGACATACAAGGAAAGAAGCTCCATGTTCACAACAAAAATGGTATCATACTAGATAGTAGTGATGATGAATTTGAAGGATTGTTGAAATCCTAGTAAGGTGCACCAATAACCGCCAGAGAATTGTGTTGGATGTTAGTTATCAGATTCCATTGAGTGGGCCCTTTCTACTACATAAATTAGATCCAAAAATAACCTAAAGGGTGGTGCCCCTTCTACTTCACATTACGACATAAAACATGCTTGAATATTTCACCCTCTCTATTGTTTCATTATATCCAAGAAGCACCCTTATGTGTGTGATAAAAACAAGCATCGTCTACTTGGAGGTTGTTCCCTGCCATGAGTAAAAAATGTGAAATAATAGCTCAAGAAGTATGAACTGCTACCACTGGGAATGGGCCTTAAGAAATGCTTATTTCATAAAAAAAAACCTTGCAATAATCTCATAAGAAATCGCCCTACTGCTCGCATGCTTGTGGAACCTTGATGCCAATAAATTCTTCATAGGCTACATCCTTTTGTTGGTTGTTCAAGGCCAATTCAGTGACAAGCAAAAGGTCAACATTGAGGATGATCATGGTTATGCAATGAATATCAACAAGGATCTCAGCTAGAATATATACACTATCATCCCTTAAACCTACTAATAACAATCTCTAGTGAAGCACATTTTATGCTAATATCACAATGTATTTCACAAAAGGAAAGAACATTGACACTATCTGATTCAGGGGATAAAAAACAATGCTCAAAAATCAAAGTGCTCAGAATTGCTTGAAAACGAATTCATTGCATAGATCTCGTCCTCACGATCCCAATGCAACTTGAACGTGATCAAACGAAGTTCATATGAGAGAGATAGATCACATTCAGTCTATTTCTCAAATAGGGAAAATGTTGATTGTACAGTCCATACAGGCCATGTGGCAGCTAATCGTACAGCCTGTACGACCGTACAAATGATGTGGAAAGGTGACTTGGAAGCTGACATGGCATGTGGTGATGTGGTAGGGTGACCATGCAGGGGTAATACGTGGACCAACTATTGGTCGACACGTGTTTGTTTGATAGGTGAATAAAAGGGTGCCACGTGGCCCAGCCAGGGGCCACCACATGGCACCCCCTTTGTTTGGTAAAATTTTGTTTGGAATCCACTAGAGTCAAACCCGGGACCTCCGGCAAGGGAAAAGGATTTGCAAAGGCTAGGATACCAACCCGCCCACATTTGTTTATTAACCCTTAAGTGTTAAAATTATATTTAAGTTTGAATGAAATGTTAATACGGGCGGAAAAGGGTCGGGGCTTAGCCCCAACCCATGGACACAACTCTCCATTACCTACCTCCATATGACCAGAAGTGCATGGAACTAACGGTGCAAACGACGGGTGCGGATTTCCAGCCCCAGACCTTAGCCACATGGACCATATGGCTGACACCTCTGGCGGTTAAGGCACTTAGCATGCTAACGATGTGAAAATTACGCCCACGATCCAGAAACACACGTAGTTTTGGGTTTTGGCATGGGAAACACACAAAGGCCGGATTCATTGACACAGAGGTGCGTTTTGGCGAGCATAGACAACAAGTTATTGGGAAAAACTTCCAAGAAGTGTATTTTTCTCAATTTTTGGCCAAAACAGGTGCAAGAAGAGCCCAACTAGGGGTTTTTTGCAATTCTGGAGCCATTGGAGCCATCTATTTTGAATTTTGAGCATTTTAAAGCACTAATTTTAACACTTTGAGCATATAATGAAAATGATCCATTGGAAGTTGGACCAGGAGATGTAGCCCAAGAGAGGGGTGAACTCCTTTATCATTTTGTTGTGTTATGTGCTTACTTTTGATGGTTGTTTATGTTTGTTTATGCTGTTCATTTTAAGTAAAAAAATCATTAATTTTATGTGCTTGCAACTTGATCCAATTTCCTAAGAAACATACATATTCCACTTGCAAAATTTGTATACACAAACCTTTTTCATTTTCAGATCAAGTTGGTATCAGAGTAAAGGTTTTTGAAGGTTTGATTGTTTGCAAGTGTTTTGTTTTCTGATGCTTACAAGGTTGAAGCTCACAAGAGGAGAAGGGAAACATGTAGATCCAAGTTCTCAACTTTCAAGAAGGAGAACTATACATTCACCTCAAGCTTCAAGGAGACATTCACCAAGTATGGCCCATGAGGAGAGTCATGAAACTCCTACTTCAAAAGATGAAACTTTCAGAAAATCCTTTTATGATATGACATAAATGGTGAAATTTTTATTTGAAGAAAGGAATGCAAGGTTGCAAGGTGAAATCTCAAATCCTCCAAGAGGTAATGGATATAGTGGTGATAAAACTCCAAAAGGAAATAGAGGGAATGGTGATACTCCACCTCCTTCACCTCCATCTTCCACTTCTTATACCATTTCACAACCACCTCCAAATTCTCCAAAAGACCATGGTAAAATTCCTCCACAAACTCCTTTGCTTAAACTTGATATTAAGTTTGAATTGCCTATGTACAATGGAGAGGTAAATGTTGAGAAATTGGATAAATGGATTCGCCAAATTGAATTGTATTGTAGGATACAAAGAATCTAAGATGATGAAACTAAGATTCAACTTGCTTCTCTTAGATTGGAATGTGCAACACTCATTTGGTGGGAAGCCAAAACTCAATAGGACAAGAAGAAACATGGTAAAGTTTTATCCTCTTGGAATTATTTTATTGTTGCAATTAAAAGGAAATTTTATCCATTAGCATACATGCAGAAAGCTATCATGGATTGGAAAAAATTTAGGCAAGCTAAGGGGCAAAGTGTGCAAAGCTACACTCAAGAATTTAGAAGAAGACCTTTGATTTTGGGTATAGATTTATCTTCTCAAGAAACGTTACTCAAATACATTGGAGGATTGCATAGATATTTGAGACACACAATTCTCATGTTTAACCCTACAAATATAGATGAAGTTTGTGTACATGCAACTCATTTGGAAGCAAGAGGGAAGAATGCTCCTCAAGAGGGCAACAAAAAGCCATTTTTTTATGGAGACAGAGGAAAGAGGAAATTCAAAGGAAATGGAAAGAAGAATGCTTCAGTCAAGAAAGAGGGAGAAAAAATCTCATGTAAACATTGTTCAAAAGATGGTCATGATGAAGAACACCATTGGAAACTTCATCCTGAAATGAGACCCAAAAAGTTCAACAACAAAACTAAACCAAAGACGGTTGCAACTACACAACACGATTTAGGATCTAATTCGGGAGATGAAACAAAAATCACAGCCATGGGTTTTCAAGGTAAGGACTCTATTGCCAGTACTAGTTCTTCAAGTAGTAACCTCAATGAAACTCAACATGAAAAATAAAGAATAGATCTTTTCCACATAAGGGTAATTTCAAAGCATACCAAGATAGATACTCTATTTGATATTGGATCTCAAGCAAACCTCATTTATGAAGACACATTCAAGAAATTGCATTTGGAAACTACTCCTCATCCTAAACCATATCCTCTAGGTTGGATATGTGACAATGCCAAATTGCATGTGACAAGAGGATGTAAACTTAGATTTTCCATCACTGCAAACTTTATAGATGAGGTAGAGCTTTATGTTATTCCATTGGATATTTGTGGTATTGTTTTGGGAAGCCCGTGTTTATATGATAGGAGAGCCATCTTTCATCGTCATGAGAACAAATATCATTTGTTTAAAAATGGAGTTGAGTACATTGTTAGAGCACATACAAAGAAGTTGAATTTGTCACTTGTAAATGTTGGACAAATGAAGATATTAGTCAATGCTAATAAGAACTTTGTACTTTTGATGATCAAACCCAAAGACAATGTTGAAAAAGAAGATTTCCAAGGTTGTGATGCAAAGTTAAAATCTGATTTATATGAGGTTGTTAACCAATATGATGAGATGTTTCAGGAACCAAAAGGATTTCCTCCTAAAAGAGGTATCCAACATGAGATTCAATTGCAGCAAGATTGTCCTCTTCCAAACATTGGTATGTACAGGATGTCAGTCATGGAGAATGCTGAAATTAAAAAACAAATCCAAGAGCTGCTTAAAAAATGAGTTATCATGCCAATCACATTGCCATGTGGGTCACCAATTGTTTTAGTACCAAAGAAAGATGGTACATGGCACATATGTGTATATTTCAGAGCCTTGAACAAGATTACGGTAAACAATCGTTATCCTCTTCCTAGAATTGATGATTTGCCTGATCAATTGAAATAAGCTAAGTATTTTACTAAGTTGTATTTGAGAAGTGGATATCATTAGATTAGGATTGTTGAAGGAGACATATGGAAGATAGCTTTCAAAGAAAAGAAAGATTTGCTTGAATGGATGGTTATGCCATTTGGGATTTGTAATTCCCCTGCTACATTCATGAGAGTTATGAATGATGTTTTAAGGCCTTTTCTTGATGATTGTTTGATTGTCTACTTGGATGACATCTTGATATTTATAAAATATTGTGAAGAGCATGTTAGGCATGTAAAGCAAGTTTTATATGTCTTGAAGAAATAAAATTTGTTTTTAAATATGTCTAAATGTGAGTTTGGAAAGACCTCACTTGTTTACTTGGGACATATTGTTGGAGGAGGAGAACTGAAAATAGATCCTTCCAAGGTCAAAGTCATTTTGGATTGGCCCAAGCCCAACAATGTAATAGAGGTAAGAAATTTTTTGGGAGCAACCCAATATTGGAGAAATTTTATTTCTAACTTCTCTTCAATTGCAACTCCATTACATGCATTGACAAGCATCAAGCAAGTTTCCCAATGGGGAGGCACGCAACAAAAATATTTTGAATCATTGAAGGAGAATATTAGTTCAACTCTAGTTCTTGCACTTCCTGATTTGAAATAGCCATTTGAGATACAAATAGATGCAAGTAAATATGCCATGGGAGCAGTCTTGTTGCAATATGGTAAGCCCATTTGTTTTCATTATAAAACTTTCAATGGTGTTGTGATTAATTATCCTACATATGATAAGGAGTTGTCTGCATTAGTGCAAAGTGTGAAAAAATGGAAACATTATTTGTTAGGAAAAAAAACTATTATTCACACAGATAAAAAACCATTGCAATACTTACAATCACAAAAAAAGATACAATAAGCAAGGCACTTCAGATGGATGGGTTTCCTACAACAATTCCACTTGGTTATYAGGTATAATAAAGKCATTTATAACAAAGTTGTTGATATGCTTTCTAGACCTATTGTTAGTGCTTCAGTTATTATTAAGCATAATTGTACCATGCATGAGAGCTATGTTGAACAATATGCTTTAGATGATGATCTTAAAGAGGTTAATGCAATTTTGTGTGATTCTAACCAAGTTGAGGAATTGGATTACCATGTGCATGATAAGATTTTGTATCATCTTGACAAGCTATGTATTCTACAGGGTGAAAGAGTCAACATCATAAGGGAAGCACATTCTTCTCTTATTGTTGGCCACTTTGGTGTAGGCAAGATGATGGATAATTTGCAAAGGCATTGCTATTGGACTTAACTGAATGAAATTGTTTCAAGATATGTAAGAGGATGTTATTTATGTGCTACAAGTAAGCCTAGCAACAAAAAGTTAGGATTGTATACTCCCCTTTCAGTTCCTTCTCGTCCTTGGGAAATCATTTCCATAGACTTTGTAGGAGGATTACCCATGTCTAAAAAGAATCATGATTATATTTATGTTATGGTTGATCGTTTAAGAAAAATGTGTATTTTGATGCCTTGTAAGAAGCAGGTTACAACTGAACAAACGACACAAATGTTCTTTCAACATGTATGGGTACATTTTGGGTTTCCCAAATCCATTATTTTTTATCGAGATTCTCGATTTTTTGGGAACTTTTGGTCAATATTATGGCCACTCATGGACACCAAGTTGAAAAAGAGAACAACATTTCATCCACAAACTGATGGTCAAATAGAAGTGGCGAATAGAAAAGTAGTACATCTTCTTCATGGTTATTGCAACAAACATCATAAGCTTTGGGATGAGAACCTACACTACATTCAACATGCTTATAACCAGGCTAAGCATTCATCGACTCAAACATCTCCATTTGAGGCATGTTTTAGTTATTTTCCAAAATATCCTTTAGATTTTATATTTGGGAAGGATATTGATATTGATGGTCATTATGACATT
>JZKD02S1683871.1:78649-96282 GCA_000966675.3 Picea glauca
TATTTCTCATCTTTACCATTCATTTTCCCTTGTGTCCCTTTTTGTTAGGTAAATATTTTATGGAGGTTTGAGCATGTACTCCATTTTCTTCAAAATTTGGATGGAAATAACCCTTCATAGCTCAAATTTAACTTCTAGTGACTCTTGGATGAATGAGATTTCAACTCTCTTTCACTTGATTTTAGGTGCACAAACTTGGGTCATTTTATCTCCTTCAAATATTTGGCTTGAAAATGGCAAGTTTTCTTCATCTCTCTTCGGATTAATATGCTTCAATTATGCAAGAAGAAGCATCCTTCACTTCAATAGTTTCGGTCCTAGTTAATCCACACATCTTTCTTTGTTTCTTCATTTCTTCATGTACCCTTCACTCTTGCACCAAAACCTACAAAATAAAAATAAAGAGTTTCATAGCCTTTGGGTTGCAAAAAATTCATGAGAAATTCATGTTTTAGATCCATGTTAATAGACTAAAAGTTGACAAAAAGGAAATGAGATCCATTTAAAATAAATATCTCAACAATATTTTCCAAACCCACAATGATCTTAGCTTGATTCACAAGGTTCAATGCTTGGATTCTTTGATAAGTGGGCATGAGTGGTGACATAGTCACAGGAAAAATCTTCATTATTAAAATTCAGTGAATCACTTAAAAGTATACAAGCATGATTTTTTTTTTAAGAGTAAGTGAATTGAAGTATATGAAATGAACTACAGTCGCTTCAAATCAATCATCAAATTTCTATGAATCTTACAATTTAAAACTAATGAGTTATTTTCTATGCAATGACAAAAAGGGATCAACATTATCTTTCAAGGAGAAACTTGCATTTAACAAGAATTCTTGAATTTAACCATGGAGACATAAAGCACTATGAACTCATGCACACAAAAAATTCTTTGTTTAATGCTTCATTGCATTTTAATCCTTTCATAATCAATCAATGAATTATTTAATTTATGTTTCATCCATGAATTTAGATAGGTATGAAATCTCCCTTCTTGCATAATAAACAAGAAGTGCATGTGAAATACAAAACTTGAAGTGAAAGGGTGATTTCGAAATTCATTTTTCAATCTTGCTTCCAATTCAAAATTAATTTGAAAACTATGTTTTCTTGTATGTGCAATGTCTTTATTTGGCTTTGTTGGGTCATGCTCAAAGTTTGTGGAAGAAACAAGTTTTAATGAGTTGAAAAAATAATAATTTTGTCCACACAAAATAAACTTACCTCTTTTATCTTTGGTCTCATAAACCAACACTATGTGGACCATAATTCATATTTGCAAGCAAAAAAAAGTAGATTGAAATCATCCTTCAAGCAAATACATGTGGCTAAAAATTGTTGAAATATTGTAACTACAAAGAGTATTCTATTTATTATTGAGTTATTATTCATCATATCAATCCCCTTTTGTGGATTGATCATGTTGGGCTTTGTACTTGACCAAATATCCTTTTGTGGATTGGTCAAACCCTAATTATATTATGCTAATTAAGAAGTCGTCACCCAGGCCTAATTAAAGTGGTCAAATTTCTAGAATCAGTTCGAGAAGTACCAGTCCAAAGTTCCGTAGGTCAAATTTGAAAGGGTAAAATTTGGATTTTCTGAAATCTGACTGCACCATCCTACTCGCCTCAGCCAAGCACACCTCCTAGTAAGTTCAGATTTAATTTATGAGCACTTTCACTTTTTGGTCATTTTCCCAGCTCTAGATCAAGATGTCTGCAAGCACCAAGCTTATTGACAAGTTAGAAGGTGTGGATAAATTATGTTCCTGGAAGTATAGGATTGCACTCATTCTTGAATAGAATGACCTTTCAATATTTATCAAGGAAAATGTACCAGAACCTATAGATGCTACAACTAAAGCAAAGCACTGGAAGGATATGGTTAGGGACAAAAGAATCATTGCAGACTCTATTAAATATCACTTGATCCCTTAAGTGGCCTCCAAGAACACTCCAAGAGAAATGTTTGATTCCCTAACTAGGATGTATGAAGGACAGGATTTCAATTGGAAGATGAATCTAAGAAACCAACTCAAGAATACAAAGATGCAGAAAGGAGAAACCGTACATGACTACTTCTCTAGGGTTTCTCAATTTAAGGAACAACTAGAATCAATTGGAGACAACTTGGATGAATATGAACTCATATTAATAGCTCTTAATGGTCTCACGAGACCTTGAGGTGCCTTCATCCAAACTATTTGTTCCAGAAAGGAAAAAATACAATTTGACAGTCTTTGGGAAGAATGTGTCCAAGAAGAAGAAAGAGTAGCTAATTGAGAAGCGATACTTTCAAGGGATGAAGATCAAGCCCTAGCTTCTCATGCTAAAGGAGGAAAGAAAAGGTCTTATTTCAATAAGGAGACCCACCTATGTGAGGAATCTCACTCCCCAAAGAGATTCAATCATTCTCATAAAGAATCTCACCCTCCAAGGAGATTTTAGAAGTTTCAGAAAGGACAAAGAAGAGAAAAAGACTTCTCATCCTACCAATGTTGCCATTGTTACAAGATGGGACATATTGATAAGAATTTTCTAGCTAGAAGAGAAGAATACAAGAAGAGAAACAAAAGGCACCATGCCCATGTTGTTGACGATGAAGAGCCACCCACGAAGATGTTTAAAGAAAATATTGAAGACTATGTCTTAATCTCTGCCCTCTCAGGATTAGTATCACATGGAGAGGATTTTTGCCTCATAGATAGTGGTGCTTCAAAGCACATGACAAGTCAGAGAGATATTCTCTCTAGACTTACTGAAAATAACTTTCCCCAGAAAGTTACACTTGGAGATGATTACCAGTACCCTATCAAAGGAGTGGGAGAGTCTAATTACAAACTTGATTAAGGGACCCCAATGAAGATGAAGGATGTATTATATGTACCAGGTTTGACAAAGAACTTGCTCTTTATCTCAGCTTTAGATAATAAAGGCTTCAAGGTTGCATTCATATATGGTGAATTTCTCATGTGGCCTAAAGGGAAAACCATAGAAGATGCAATTGTTATTGGAACATTAGAAGGTGGCCTTTATAAATTAAAAGGTACTCAGAAGCAGCCTTGACACGCTCCATCAAGATTCCATGTGAACTTTGGCATAGAATACTATCTCACATCAACTACAAATCATTTCCATATGTGAGAAAGGCAGTTACAGGTCTACCAAAATTCAAGGTTGACCATGAAGGTGTGTGCAATGGATGTGCACAAGGAAAGAACATCAAGAACCCTTTCCCGAAGAGAGACAATAAAGAAGAAGGAGTCTTAGATCTCATCCACTCATATGTATGTGGCCCAATGCCATCAACCTCCATTAGTGGGTATGTATAATATGTATCATTTATTGATGACTATTCTCACAATACTTGGGTTTACTTCTTGAAATCAAAAGATGCAGTGTTTGGAAAATTCAAGGAATTCAAAGCCTTGATAAAGAGTATCTCTGAAAGAAATATCAAGACACTCAGGTCATATAATGGAGGAGAATACACCTCAAAATAGTTTGTAAACTTTTTTAAAGATATCGAGATTAATAGGGAGCTCACCACTCCCTACAATCCTCAACAAAATGGTGTAGCAGAAAGGAAGAACTGAACTATAATGGAAGTTGTGAAGACTATGATCCATGATCAATATCTTCCAATGCACTTATGGGCAGAAGCAACAAGGACAACAATGTATGTACAAAACATATTATCACATAGTGCACCTAGGTTTAAAACCCCAAAGAAATGTTCTTCGGAAACAAGCCATAAGTAAGCCATCTCAAGATATTTGGTTTTTCAGTGTTTGTACACATTCCGAAAGAGAAGAGAACCAAGTTGGACCATTCAGGAAAGAAGGGAATATTTGTTGGATATTGTGAGATATCAAAGGCCTTTAGAATTTATATACCAGGTTACCATCACATTGATATCAATAGAGATGTAACCTTTGATGAAGATGTAGCACTGAAGAAATCAAGAAGATGTCAGCTTCAAGAAGTATATGAAGAAGATCCTCTAGCTCCCAAAGTTGCAGAACCAGTAAGGGAAGTCGCAATTTCCCCTAATGATGAGATTCATGAAGATCATGATATGTTATAATCTCAATAACCTCCCCAGATGACGATCTCTCACAAGAGAAAGTTAGCTTGGGCGAGGAAACTTATTCAATATGGAGAGAAGTATGGTGCCCCAGAAGGTACCATGAGACAATTCAAGAAACCCAAGCCATTCTCCAATTATATGTCTTTGATGTGTGATCTCTTAGAGAAGGAGCCTACTTGCTTTGAATAATCCATTCAGAAGAAAGAATGGGCAGATGCCATGACAAAAGAATACCAATCCATTATAAACAATGATGGATGGCAAATAGTTCCTAGACCAAAGAGAAAATATGTGGTATCTTCCAAATGGCTATACAAGATACAAAATGCTATTGATGGAAGTACTGAGAAATATAAAGCAAGGTTTGTAGCTCATGGTTTTTTTCAAAAGGAAGGCATTGACTATGAAGACACATTTTCTCCTGTAGCTAGATACACTTCTATCAGAATCATCATAGCCCTTGCAACTAAGATGAAGTGGAAGTTACACCAGATGGATGTGAAAACAACCTTCTTGAATGGTGTCATTGAAGAAGAAGTCTATATAGAACAACCCCAAGGGTTTGAAGTTGAAGATAGAAATACTTATGTCTGCAGATTGGAGAAGGCTCTGTATGGATTGAAGCAAGCTCTTAGAGCTTGGTATGGAAGAATTAGCAGTTCCCTGATGAGCTTGGGCTTTACCAAGAGTAAAGTTGATTCTAACCTTTACTTCAAGGTTATGAATGATGAGCCTGTTATATTGTTGTTGTATGTGGATGACTTATTCTTAACTGGAGAAGAAAATCTCATCATTGATTGTAAGAAGAAGTTCAATGCAGAATTTGAGATGAAAGACCTAGGCCTAATGCACTATTTCTTAGGTCTTGAGGTTTGGAAAAGCCTAGAGAAGATCTTTCTTAACCAATGAAAGTATGCAGTTGAAATATTGAAGAGGGTTGATATGTTGGGGTGTAAATCCATGAATACACCCATGGAAACTAAGTTGAAGCTCTTGGTTGATACTTCGTCAGAATTGGTTGATGCTGCGTTGTATAGACAGATCATTGGATCAATCAGGTATCTGACAAACACCATGCCAAATATATGTTTTGTTGTGAACAGCTTGAGTCAGTATCTGGTAGAACCCATACGTGTTCACCTTATTGCTGCAAAACATGTGATGAGATACCTTAAAAGTACGTTGGAATTTGGTCTCTATTATAATGGAGATCATGACTTCATACTAATTGGTTATACTGATTCTTTTTGGGAAGGAAGTGATTCTGATAGAAAGAGCACTTCAGGATATTGTTTCAGTCTGGGGTCATTCACGACTTCATGGCAGAGTAGGAAGCAAACTAGTATTTCTCTCAACACAACAGAAGCACAATACAATGTTGCATGTTCTGCCAGCTGTGAAGCAATATGGCTACGAAAGTTGTTGACAGGTCTATTTGATATGGAGATGGAAGCAACTGTGATTCTATGTGATAACCAGAATTGCATAAATATGACAGAGAACCTTGTGTTCTGTGACAAGTCGAAGCACATAGAAACCTGATATCACTACATTCGTGATATGGTGCAGTGGGGATCCATAAAGCTCCAATATGTTGGCACAAATGAGCAGGTTGCAGATGTGTTGACCAAACCTTTGTCTCATGTAAAGTTTGATCACTTTCGAGACAAGCTTGGTATAGTCCAAAAGGACCTCCCTCGAAAGGGGGATCGATGTTGATGATACTATGGTATCCTGACAAATAGCGGGTAGCTCAGTTAGGTTTTATATCCTAGGGGACTGATCATCCTTGTGTTGATGATTGCATCTATGTGAGACATTCTTCAACTTACAAACCTGTGATATGTGGATCATTGCAGCTATGTGAGATATTCTCCAGCTTATAAACCTGAGATAAATCCCATGAGAAGGGTGTGTGGTTCCTATCTGGGACAGAGTTGGAATGTAGAGATGACCTTCTCCATTCAGAGAGCTGAGAAGATCTCCAGATGATTATCACGTGGTAAAGGCAATCTGTTGAGTTAGACGTGCTTGTGGCTGAGCACAAGGTGAACTTGTGAAATCCCAAAGTGATGGGTTCATATTAATGATAACAGGAATGAAGATGATGTATTAGCCTCCTCTAAGAAGAAGAGTTGACAAGAAACTCCATATGACTCTCCTGTGTAATGTAGTGGGAAAAAGGATCTGTTGAGTGGATGTGCCTATGGACGAGCACATGTGAACATGTGAAGAAGTGGTTCTTCTATGTAATGCAGTGAGATAGACATATGTACATACCTATGTATGTGCCTCTAGTGGATGAGCACTAGTGGGTGTATCACATCCGTTGCTATATTGTTCAAGAGTCATACCTGCCCATAACCCTAATTGTAGTGTAAAGGGTATAGGTTAGCCCCACCTTAATGTGACTGGTAATTAATGTAAAAGATAATTAATATAGTTAATATTAATCATATTATAAGCTAGTGAGGTCGGCCCTGTTGTTCCAATAGACACTTATGTTGACAGTTTCAGGTTAGTATAAGTAAAGGTAAATTCCCCATTGAAGAAACATATCTTTCACATGAGTTTGGAAATTTCAACAAGTACACCTCCTTGGAGAAAGTGTGCACCTCTCTTGGGCTCTAGTCTTCTAGGGTTTGAGCACCCTCTTGTGTGATAGGTATTATTGGTGGTGAATTTATTTCTCTTGAAGAATATAGAAAAGGATTTGGCTGGGTTTTCTTCCCTTGTTGAGAAGGGTTTCCCAGGATACTTCTTGTGTTCTTGTGCATGGTGTTTCTTCTTGTGATCTTGGTTGCTGCAACATTATTGTTTATGGTTAAGAAAAATGAAAAAATGAAATGAACTACATGCTTAACCTAGCTTATTGAAAAATCAACATGGTATCATAACATAGGTATTGAAGAACCCATTGCACAAAACTTCAAGGAAAACTGTCTTGTTTTTGCAGAACCATACGACCCTCCTAGGGTTTTCAGAAATTTCGTACGACCATCCTTCTTTCTCAATTTCAGCCCTTAATACTTAGACGTTGGGGCTATTTTTTGGCATAGGAGAGTACGGCCTCCTCCAGCGCACCTCTAGAGACTCTCAAAATGAAATTCTGATCATTTTCAATTTTTGACCCTAGGGTTTCTGGGGTTTTGCTAATTTCTGCAGAAATTTCAGTATTAGGGTTTTTGCAATTCATTGAAGGATCTCTTTAGCTCACCAGTACTCTCTCATATTTCAAAGGCTTATTTTTGGTAGTCATAAGTCCAACAAAACCTAAAATTTCTAGCCTAGCCTAGCCATTAGGTTTTCTAGTCCAGTTGACAAAGGGTTGTGAATAATCTAAAATTATGATGAACACAACTATGATGGAAGTTAATCTTGATGGATCAAGCAACTTCAATTTTATGGAAGACAAAACTTCAAAGGAGGACTTATTGTGGGTAATATAAAAATGTGTCACTATCAAGATCCATTGGAGAAATCATATCAGCGCCCCCAGGTATGCACTTGTATATATATTATGTGTATCATTATCAAGAGGGAAATTGCAAGAGAAATGAACCTTTTTCTGAAGTCATGGATCCAGAGGGATCTCAGTGCATTCAGAGGAACAACACACTCAAAGTGAAGACTCCAGGTTTGATTGTTGAAATTTTCATTCCTCTAACCTATATTTTTTAAGTTTTCTACATTACAAGTAGGTGTTGTAGTTGTGACAACAACTCTTAATTTTTTTTAATTCTAGAGATACACTCATTATTCTCCTTTAGGAGATATTCTTGTTTTGGTTCCTCTTTTTTTCTTGTTCTAGATAGGTTAAAAATAAAGGAAGATCTTTTATCCTTCAGAGGGAGCCACTTGACTTAGAGGGAGTCAAAACTAATTGATAAAGAGGAATAATAGAACCATCATTGGGGAAACCAATAATACATGATCAAAATATTTCTATGATTCTATGGGCAGAAGCATGCATGACACATTATATGTTCAGAACAAGAGTCTTCACAAGACTTTGAAAAGCATAGCTCCTAAAGAAGTCTTCACCGGAATGAAGCCTGAGATTGAACACTTCAGGTTATTTGGGTGCCCAGTGTATTTTCATTTACCCAAAGAGAAGTAGTCCAAGCTAGATACTTTAGAAAGAAAGGATACAATGAATCTTCAAAGACATTCCAGATCGACATCCCTAGTCAGAGACAGATTGAGACAAGCAGAGACGTTGTTCTTGAAGAAGAGATAGTCTTTCAAAGTTCTACAGAATCTCAGACAGAGATTGACAGTAAGACAATACCTTCTCCCCCTTCAGCAAGTTCAAAGGGAGACAAACATTATTCCAGTTGATCCAGTTGCTCCAATTGACATGTTCAAAGATATTGCAGTAGGGCATAAAAGGCCTACCTAGACTCACTCTGCAAGAGGCAGAGAAACATACAAGCCTCTCAAGGCACATCCTGAGAAATCAAAAAGACATATTCGAGCTATCCTTCAGTGATGAGACATTTCATTGATGTTGAGCCTCCTTGTCTTAGAGAAGCAACAAGATAACATGTATGGCAAGATGCCATAATAGAAGAATACCATTATATCTTAAAAAATGATGCATAAGATATTATTCAGGAACCAGTAGAAAAGTCTGTAGTAACTTCCAAGTGGATCTATAAGATCAAGCATCCAGCTAATGGAAGTGTCGATAAATACAAAATGAGATCTATAGCCAGAGGTTTCTCACAAATAGATGGAGTTGTCTATGATGAGACACTTGATCCAGTAAAGCTGATACACCTCCATCCATACTACCATCCATGAGTTGGAAACTATATCATATAAATAGATTCTTGATGGTTTTGGATTTCAACAAGAGTGTTGTTGATCCAAACCTATCTTATTCCAATGTTGGTGACGAGATCTTGATTTTGATGACTTATTCAGAAAGCCTTGTTGTTGGATACAAGTAATCCTTGACTTATGAATTCGAGATGAAGAATCTGAGTATGATGCACTACTTCTTGGGACAAGAAGTATGACAGAGGACCGATGATATTTTCCTGAGTCAAGGAAAATATACAGTGAAAATATTAAAGAAGTTCAGTATGACAGAATGCAAAATCCACCATGATGGATTTAAAGAAAAATATTAACGACGATTCAAACGAGAGTGATCCACATTTTATTGGATCACTGATGTATCTAGTTAACACCATACTTGATTCATGCCATGCAGTGAATGTACTTAGTCATTTCATGAGTTGACCGAGACAGACTCACCATAAAACAACAAAACATGTATTGAGATATATACAAGACACAGTTAGATATGGCCTGAGATAGGACTCCCGTGTGAAATTGAGTTTGAAGGATAAGCCGATTCAGATTGAGCAGAAAGTACAGTGGACCGGAAAAGCACATCTGGTTGTTGTTCTACCATGAAGGTGGTCATGGTTTCCTGATACAGCAGGAAACAAAAATATGTGGCCTTGGGTACCAAAGCGATAGAGTATATAGCATCGAGTGTGTGAAGCAATGTGGTTTCCCAAGCTTCTGAAAGATTTACTTGACCATGAGATAGATCCTATGATGATAACCAAGAGTTGTGTGTAAAGCTCCTTGAGAACCTAGTGTTTCCTGATGGATCGAAACACGATGAGATGAAATATCCTTATATCAGAGGAAAATAGTACACATGTAGTACCTTCCTACACATGAGCAGATTGCATACATATTCACCAAACTAACTTGATGAAGAAAGCCTCCCTAGTTGAGAGGGAGTGTTGATGACTCCAACCAAGACAAAATCCAAAGTACATCTGTGTGAGACTTGACATGATGAAGAATGCCTCCCTCGCTGAGAGGGAGTGTTGATGATTGCAGCTATTTGAGACATTCTTCATCTTACAAACCTGTGATAAGTGGATCATTGTAGCTATGTGAGATATTCTCTAGCTTACAAACATGAAAGAAAGCCTCTAAGAAGGGTGTGTGGTTCCTATATGAGATAGAGCTGGAATGTAGAGATGACCTCCTCCATTCAGAGATTTGAGAAGAAATCCAGAAGATTATCCTTTGGGAAAGGCGATCTATTGAGTTGGACATGCCTGTGGTTGAGCACAAGGTGAACGTGTGAAATCCCAAAGTGTTGGGTGCATCATCATGAGAATAGAAATGAAGATGATGTATTAGCCTCCTCTGAGAAGAAGAGTTGACGAGAAACTCCAGATGAATCTCCTGTGTAATGTGGTGGGAAAGAAGATCTGTTGAGTGGACGTGCATGTGGACTAGCACAGGTGAAAGTGTGAAGAAGTGGTTCTTCTATGTAATGTAGTGATCCAGAGTATGGACATCCCTATGGATGTGCCCCTAGTGGATGAGCACTAGTGTGTGTATCATATCCCTTTCTATATTGTTCAAGATTCAAACCTTCCTGTAACCCTAATTGTAATGTAAAGGGTACAGGTCGGCCCCACCTTAATGTGAGTGGTAATTAATGTAAAAGATAATTAATCTGGTTAATATTAACTATATTATAAACTAGTGAGGTCGGCCCTATTGTGCCAATAGGCACTTCTATTGAAAGGTTCAGGTTAGTATAAGTAAAGGTAAATTCCCCATTAAGGAAACACATCGTTCACATGAGTTTTGAAATTTCAGCAAGTACACCTCCTTGGAAAAAGTGCACACCTCTCTTGGGCGCTAGTCTTATAGGGTTTGAGCACCCTCTTATGTGCTAGGTCTTATTGGTGGTGAAGGTATTTCTCTTGAAGAATATAACAAAGGATTTGGTTGGGTTTTCTTCCCTTGTTGAGAAGGGTTTCCCATGATACTTCTTGTGTTCTTGTGCATGGTGTTTCTTCTTGCGATCTTGGTTGCTACAACATTATTGTTTATGGTTAAGACAAATGCAAAAATGAAATGAACTACATGCTTAACCTAGCTTATTGAAAAATCAACACCCTGGACAGATCTCGCAGGTTTGGTAAGGATGGCCTGTCAGAGTACCTGTGCATGTATATGCTAGCTATGGTCAGTAGTGGTAGCTCCATTAAGATTTTTATAATCCTAGGGAATCTTATGATTCCTGGGCAGATCTCGAAGGTCTAGTAAGTACAGTCTGTTAGAGTACCACGTGGTAGCTCCGTTAGGATTTTATATCCTAGGGAATCTTATGGTTCTTGGGCAACTCCTTAGGGACTGTCAGAGTACCACAAAATATTGTTACACATGCCTCATTCTGTTGCTCCATGATGATGTTGTTGTTCCAACTTTCGTGTTGTGATGATGTTGTTGCTCCAGCCTTCGTGTTGTGATGATGTTGTTGCTCCAACCTTTGTATTATGATGATGATGTTGTTGTTGTTGATGTTATTGATGATGATGATGTATTAGTGTTATACTAATTCATGTTGATGCGGATGATGATGATTCTACTCTAGCTCCATGTTGTGAATGATGATGAGAAAAACTTCTGATGATTTATAGATATGCCAGTCAGTGTTCCAGATGTTGTTGATGTTGTTTCCCTCTCTCTCTCTCTCTCCTGATGATTTTGTAGAATAACCTTTTTGTTAAGGGGAAGTCTTGAAATATTGTAACTGCAAAGAGTATTCTATTAATTATTGATTTATTATTTATCATATCAATCCCCTTTTGTGGATTGATCATGTCGGGCTTTGTACTTGACCAAATCCCCTTTTGTGGATTGGTCAAACCCTAATTATATTATTCTAATGAAGAAGTCGACCCCCAGGCCTAATTAAAGTGGTTTTAACCACTGAGAAGAGAAGTCGGCCCTGCCTAGTGAAGAGACACCTTTCTAGCACCTGCCGGCTAATATAAATAAAGGAGGCTAGCGCCTCATTTGTTAACTCACCCATTCACTCATCAAGTGCACAAGTTTGGAGAGTTTCAGTTAGGAGAAGAAGTAAGAGAGAGGCACATTTCTCAGTGTTGGATAATCTCTAGTGTTTTGGTTTATTGTCTTGGCTATCTTTATTAAGGAAGTTTTTTTTGGGTTTTCTCCCCCATGAGGGTTTCCCAGGATAAATGATGTGTATCTTGTTATTGTGTTTCTCTCAGTGATCCTATCTATGCTATTGTTATCTAGTAAATTGAAAAGAAACTTAACAACTTCTCTAAATTTAACAAAAAATACCATGGATGAGAGAGCAATCTTAGATTCAAAAACAAGAGTTGAACATGCTAAAATTGAACTTTTTATGCACGTACATGAGGGATAAAAATGCAATTTCTAAGTGTGATTGTGATGCCAATATTGGTTTTTGTCATGAGGGCTGAAAATGCAAATTCCAAGCTTGAGCATGAGAACTAGAAATCCATGTTGAGAAAAAAATTAATTTACAAGCAATCCCAACAAAGAGCTAAAGATGCATATTTAAACCTTATTGGTTATCAATCTTGGAAAGAGTGATGAAATTGCTTTTTTATCCTTGCAAAAAGAAAGTGGAAAATTCAGATTTAAAGCAAGAACAAAAAATTACGTTTGCCTAACAATCCTCAAGCATGAAAATGGAGGAATGTGTAGAATGCAAATATTCAAGTGCAATGGCAATTTAAATATTTATTTCAACTCCATTGCATAACCCCTCCTTAAATTTGAATTAAATTCATAAATTTGCGTGCAATGGTTTTCTTTGGCTTGGTTTGATCATGCTTGCTATGAACATGCAAAATATTTCTTTTAATTCCCAAGCTTGTAATTTACATTAAAAATTACCATTTGACATGTTATGTGATTGATCTTGCATATATTACTTTCTTAGATTCATTTACATTAAATAAAAAAAACTAGAATGCATTAGCGTTTTAACCCCACAAGTTCGAGGAAGCTTCTCCAAACTAGATATAAACAAGTCGTGGAGAAAGAATCACATTTCAGTTGGTCATATTCAGTGGTCCTGCAAACAAGGTTCAATTTGAGATCAACTTTTCAATGAGCTCTTTTTAACATGCATAAGATTATGATCAAGAATCAAACAAATTCAAATATGGTATTTTTGGCTATTATAAACATGTATGCATTGGCCTATCAAGCAAAACTTCAATAAGAAATTCCAACCTTCATGCTGCCAGCACTATGAAAAAAACATTTTTATTTCAAAAAGAATGAAGACTAAAAGACCAAAATATGCATGAGAAAGAGATTTAATAACTCAAAAGAGAGTTAAGAATGCAACTTTAAGATTCAAAAGACTGGTTGGAAATGAATGTTTCATGTGAGTGGATGAAGGTTGGATATGCATGTTTCAAGCTATGAAAAAAATAGAGTTTTTTTTTTTTGACATGAGGGTTGTAAATGCGATCTCAATCTTGAACATGAAATCTGGAAATGAAAAATTCTACTAAGCCTAGAAGAAGAAGTTGTGTCTTTGATTTCCAGGCATGCCCAAAAGTGGGCTGAAAATGCAATTTTAGCTAGCTAAAATGAGCTTGCTCAAACTCAATAAATAAAATTGAGAGTTGCAAACTTAAACAGGCCATGGGGAAAGTTGAAAGATGCACTCTTAAACTCACAAAAGTGAGATGAAATTTGCATTTCCAACTATCAATGGAGAGCCGGAATAGATGAAAAATGCACTCCCAAGCAAGCAAGGAAGAGATGGAAATTGAATGTTTAAATATGACAAAGATTGGTGAAAATGCATGTGCAATTCCATGCTCATTTCTGTTCAAATTTGAACACTAATATTGAAAATGTCCTCTACAAATTTTAGCAAAGCATTAAGGGTATAAACTTGGAAACAAAGCATGTCAAGAAACTTTGGTGGCCATTGATCATCACACACTTGTTGTGAATCAACACATAGAGGACATAGCACCAAATCCTTAAGTGGAAAATCAGTTGCTCTTAATCACTTATGTTATCATTCTTGCAACACTCTCTTGATTTTGTTGTTACCATCTCTAGAGAAGCTAAATGCCCTATTACGAGGTAGACAGATTTTGGTATAGTTAATAATTAATTTAGGGTCTTATGTTGTAGACATGAAGTTTATCATATATATAGAGAGAGAGTATTGTTTTAAGACAACAAAAATGGTCCCACCACTTAGTTTTACCATAGAAATAAGGTTTATATGATGATTAAGAAGTGAATATGTTGATAATATACATTATAGTACCTTTAGGGTGTTTTGTAGTTTTATGATGATACGTTGTAGCCTAACTTATTACACATGTAAATTGCTTCATCTTCTTTCTATTATGCATATGGTTTATGATAATACGTTGTAGCCTAACTTATTACACATGTATATTGCTTCATCTTCTTTCTATTATGCATATGGTTTATGATGTCATCATTATGGTTATGTTTTTTGGTTCATGTAGCATTTCTTGGTTGGTTTTTAGTTTGATTCATATGTATGTTAATGCATGGTTTGTGGCATATGGAGGTAACATGTGGTGGAGGTGTATGTGATTGTTTTGGTTAATGTTTGCTTGGCACCCACAAAATACAAACAATGTTAGTTGTGATTATCTATATAACAACAAAAAGGAATTTGGAAGTGTCAAACACTTAAAATATGTAATGTTCCAATTGTTGACCTCATTGCATTATGCTTGGCTTCTTTATGCCATGTTATGTGTCATGATCAACCTACTTGTGCTTTGGATTTGGTGTTGTGGTATGGTTGAAGCACATTGTGTTATGAAACTTAGTTGTTGATCTTGTTTGGCATTAGAGGTAGCACATATCATTTATGTTTATTATTTGTTAGTTAATGTGGTTGTATTGTATCTGCTAGGCATATGTTGAACCCATAGACATGAATGGTGTTGTTTGGAGTTTTGGAGCATTAGAAGCTTGCATTTTGGTATTGATTATTTATACTAATTATGATGGAAACATTAGGATGAAAACCTTAATTTATTCAAATGAAAAACTAAAGGATATTAGAGGGTTGTTATAAGATTTTAGTGCTCTAAGGGTTGTTATCAAATTTCAGTCGAAACATACTTACATCTAAAACATGCACTCTGTTTTGGCACACATAAAGATGGGTATTTTTTTAAAACTATAGAAATGGACTCTTAAAAATATTAGGATCCAATTGGAACTCTTTTCAATGGCAATAATGACATTGTAGGAAATAGGGAAATGACACACACACACACATTGTAGGAAATAGGGAAACAACACACACACATTAAAAGATTAAAACAATTTTCATATATTTAAAATATATCGATACAACAATTCATATTGCAAGATTACACAACCAAAAATTCTCATGATATATTAGAGTTTGAAAAACAATTATTACAAAAGTGATTGAGTCAAGAGATAAGTACTTGTCAGATTTGGGACTTTCCATGTAGACCTTAAGACATACAATAAAAAAAGGGCCAATATCAATAGGCTTAGCCTTATAATTTATCATACATATGTTAGCCTTTCTCTTCCCACTGCTTGCTTCTGTCTAAGATAATCCATGACAATTGTTCCCACATGCCTAATCTTTTTCTACACCCATCAAATCCAAGACTTGGTACATGAAAAATATGTACTGTCACGTGGGTGTAAGACTCCTTGAAGGGTTTTTTACACAAAATTCATAACTTATTCCTCACTAAATCGTGGGTGTAAGACTCCTTGAAGGGTTTTTTAAACAAAATTCATAAATTATTCCTCACTAACTCCTCCTGCCATGTTTGCCACTATTTGGACACATCCTCAATGAGGGTAGTTATCACCATCTGTTAGATTTTGACCACACCTCGGGTCTGGTCTATTGTTTCCACAATTATACGCAAATTTACCCAATTTGAACTGTAAACATAAACACACTAAGATTCCTAACTACATTAGCACAATAGAAAAGAGAAAGCTAGCAATTAGATCATGCACAAGTACATAAAAATTTCAAGCCCAAAATCATGTTCTTGACTTAGAACACATGGGCTCCTGTACTAGGGAAACTGGCCCAATTCCTTTAAAAAAAAATGCCAAAATACTTACAAGACCACTACAGAAACCCTCCATGGTTTCTATGCCAAATTTTGATAAACATTTAGGTTGTCATATCATCTCTAAATTTGTCCTCAAGGCTGTCACAAACTATCCATGACCTTGTTGTTGTCCATCCCTCTTTCATTGTTGTTCCAGACCTCTATACTTGTTGGTATACACCTATAATATCTCCTTAGACTGCCCTCAAATATTTCTTCTCACCGAAAACTAATTGTACCCCTCAAGTCCTTCCCACAGACCTCTTCTCTTGCTCCCTTATCAACTAGGAAAACTTCAAAACAAGCCCAAAATTTTGTTGTCTCCAACTGAATGAGGGCTTACCTAACCTTACCTTCACCTACATCCAACCAGCAAGAGTTTAACATACCCCCCTAGGTTGCGGTCTAAGGTACTAGGCCCATGACCTCTCCAATCTGTCCTACACAGGTCAACTGGCCTATCCACAAGTTGCAACATGTGTATCATCCATTGCAGGAGTCTCGAGCCCTCCCTTTTCGGCCTTCTTTTTAGTTGCTACACCTAGTCTCAATTGAACTAGATCAAAGCTGAGGTCTAGCACTACCTGCCCCCTTCACTCTGCACTATCACACAGAAAAAACCCCAACACATACCCTGCACTTGGAATGAGGTTCAACTTCTTTCCTCTCTAGAAGAGGCACACAAAACAGTCTACAAAACAACATTAAGGCTCTCTCCCTTAGACAAACTTACTAGGGTGCCATACTCAACCCCTCACCAAGATGTCTACCACAGAAATAACTCAACCACATGCCTAATCAACCTTCTCCATGAGACTAAGGTCATCAAGGATCTCCTTCTCTTTGTACTTTCCCAAAACACAGAAAATTACAATAGACTAGAGCCTTATATCATCCTCCATTTGGTTGGACTGAGGTCACCACACTTGGACTGAAATCACCAAGCATCCACCACACAATAATGTCACAATGACCCCTTGTGTCATTTTATACAAGTGTGAAATCCATTCAAGTAAGTCAACATTAAATTATAATATTTTGGTCTTCTTTGTGGATGTGAAGCCCATGCACAAGCCCACAAAACCCACCACCAAACCCATGAATCCCCACCTTCATTCCAAAGGTGGTTTTCACCAAATGAAGAGTCCATCATAGTGCAAATGATGATTCCTGCATGCCTGACACCTGGGCCACATGAGAATAATTGCAGAAGCTACAAAACATCAACACCATCACCAATGTTACGACAGGGTTTGTGATTTCTTCCATTCACATATGTGAAGAATAAATATTCCATTGAATGGGAAGAAAACAAGGAAAGGGTGCTACAAAACATACTATCAATCTGCAAAAACATTCTCCACATGAAAAAAAGGGACTCTGCACTTGTAAAAACTCACTCTACATTTGCAAATTTACTCTCCAAACACTCTCCAAGATAGTTGCACTCTCTGAGATGCTCAGGGGTCCCATCTCTCTCACATTCATTCATCCATGTGTTCTGGTATTCATCAAACTCTATTCTACCATGATATTCCTAAGAACCCTGGTTAGGAGGGATTTCTTGAT
>JZKD02S1683882.1:16359-27794 GCA_000966675.3 Picea glauca
GTCTACATCAAATTATAGTCTAAGCTCCAGGGTCATGATATCGCATCTTAATTCATCTTAATCTCACATCAGATTAGAATCATGAAATAGTTGATATCATCTAAGCTCCAGGGTCGTGATATCCATGAGACTGATTATGGTGTCTTCCACAATAGTCTTTATTTTTAATACTTCAACATGTTTCAAAATTTTCAATTTAGTAATGATATGTGACCACTTGACATCTTATGAATCTTATTTATTGGTTGTATTTTCATATTTATGTAGCAAAGTGTTTATTTGATGTTGTTGTTGCTTTACAAGTTTAAAAAATTGAAAAAAATGGGTGTTTTTGTATTTTTTTGAGGTCTTGCGACATTTTCCGCCGATGTCACCAAGAAGTTACATTCCGGACCCTCGCTGACACTTTCCCTGACACGAAATATACAACAATGGTAATACCTCAAGAGACTATAGACAATGAAAATGTATGCTAACTGATACAAAATTGCAACAAACTAATTGTCTACAAAAGAAAATAGTATTTTGTAACAGACACAAGAAATTTAGCTTAGAATTGCAAGAAAAGACAGTGAAAACTTAGCATTTATCCAATAGATCAATTATCAACCATTCCAAGCAATTTCTGAGTATGTTAGCCAATAGTTAGAGTAAATTATATAGCAAATTTAAGTAAATTATATGGTTATAGCAGTGCTTTGCAACAACAACAAGATAGTTAGTGGATTATGCTAAGCTAGGTTTAGAAGAAGTTAGTGAAAGCCTTAGAGAATGATGTTTGAAAGTTTGTTTGATCAAATTCCTTCACAAGAGAAATGAAACTAGTCTCGTTTGGGCTATGGAGTCATTTACAACAGTCGTATGATATAACTTGGAGAATAATGATAGCAATGTCTAAGGAAATGGGGTGAATTTTAAGGTGCTAGCACCTTAGGGCCTTAAACTTCAAGCCTCAAGAGAGGAATTTCCTAGAGTGCAAGCTCTTTTGGGCTCTAGTGAATTTTTTCCTTCCTTAGATTCTTAAAGAATAATAGCAACAAGCTTCTAGAACCAAACTCCTAAAGTGCTAGCACTTTAGGGCTTTAGGAGTTTGCTCTAGGCAAGATTTTCTTAACAATAAATGGATGAAATAATCTAGAAAGAGCAGGAAACACCTTATGCTCCTCTCCTAGGGTTTAAACAAGTAATATACCTTCAATATGAACAAGTAAAACATAGCATAAGCATTCAATAAATGAAATAAAATTGTATATTTTACTTACTTCATCAAGATTTAACCATGCACAAACCCTAGTTGCATAAAATTTCACCAAGAATAAGCGAAGAAGCATCCAAAAGTTGCCCTCCAAGAAATAGTGCATAAGTAAAAGAGACAATGTTGCCCAAAGATAGCGAAAATTTCAATCCTCCTCATGTGTGAGAGGAATGAGTTATGAAAAAATGAATGATGGCTAGCCATACTTATATGGGAAATCCTAGACACCATTAAAATTAATCCAAAAGTCATGTCTTTTCAATAAATGAGCCTACTTCTTAATTTTCCCATTCAAATTACAAAAAATTCAATTTTTACAAAAGTTAACCCTAAAAGGGTGACATCATCCCTTCTTAGGATGACATTGAGCTCGAAGGTGAAACATTGGGATGGACATGCACAACGTTGGGCCTCCAAAGGCCATAAATAATGACACACGTGCCAAAACGTCCTATCATAAGCCTTCTCCATCAAACCCTATCCCTCTCAATGGTGACATCATTGGATAGATAGGTGACGTCTAGGCCTCCAAAGGCCAATGTCCAAGTGGAAGAAGGTGGGAGATCACTAACAAGTCATGCCTAGGTGCCTCCGAAGGCAACACCCTCAATCATCAAGGTGTAACGTCCATCATCAGGTGGTGCCCCAAACGTGGGATATAGTATCCATTCCTGGGCTCCAAATCCCTCATGGAGGTCTGAACAAAGTCATCTCCCCATGGATACTTGTTCACAGGCAAGGTACTACAAAGACAAACAGATGTGCCCTCCAAGGGTCCACAAGTCACAAGAATCATGCCAAGTAAGCCATATCTAATACAAGAACCACCCGAACATGTGCATCAAATCCCCCTTTTCAAATTAAACAAATGCTCAAAGACCTTATAAGTTTTGCCTAATTTAGGTATGGGAGAGATGTCATGGTGCCCTATTGGGTAAGCCAACACCCAAGTCAAGGAATGTTTTCCAAGAGGATCCTGTCTAGGTCATGTAGTGAGTGTAAGGTGAATTTTGGGGTAAGACTTCTAGGTATGGGGTCATTGACATACATGGTTCGTATTGTCTCATTTATGGGTGTCTCTGAAGAGGGTGTGTTGCGTCCTTCATTTTCAATGCAACTTTTTCAGGAGCCCTTTTCCATTTAATTTATTAGAGTCTGAACATTGAGTACTATAGGAAAGGGAAAGTAAAGAGTACCGCAATGCCACTTGAAGCTAGGATACATTGAGTGCCATGTGCAAGGGAAAGTAAAAGACACCGCAATGCACCCCCTCGACAAGAGGGACATTTATTAATTAAGTGATTTATTTTGTAGGTCCGTCATTTTTTGGAGAAGCACTTCATTGTTCCCAATACCCAAGGGCGAGCATCTAGAAGGATAATGATTGGATTTTTTCTTTTTCCAGCTACAATACCTTTGGGCCTTCAACCCCTTCTTCCCATGAAATGAGGTACAAATCCTTCTTGGGTCAATGAACCCGAAGACCCAAAAGATAAGGAAATGGAAGGGGAGAATGATGGAAGGTGGTAAGTATGGACGAAAATGGTACGATGACCCTTCAAAGAGCCACCCAAAAACAACCCTTATCCCGGGGGTGACCTACTTACTAGGAGACCATGTCACTAACCAAGGTGAAACTAGGCAAAAGGTATAAATTCAAATCAAGCGTTCAATAATCATAAAAGGATTCCTTGCAACATGCTCAAATGCTTCAAATATTAAAATGACACTTACCATGATACCGGACTTGTTACCTCGTGGAGCAAGACTTGTTGTCTTCTTGGACCAAGCCGATGTGGTAGATGTTTCTTTGTTGCCAATGATGAACAATGAGTCATTGATGAAAAGAGGGTCCCTTCGGGCTCTATTGGTCAATCTGACTCTCAGCATTCCTTGTCTACTACCTGTGGGCCTCAAGACATAATCCCCTTAGTTACCCCTAGCATGGGGAGGTAACATCAGGCTCCTACTTGGGGACATGTGCTTGTCGTAGAGCATGTGAAAACCTCAGCATATTTGGTATGACATGTGCCTACACACTCAAGCAAAATAGTCATAGCATCAAGGGTGGTGCTATCACCCCTTATTCTTATGAAAAATTATCAAAATTCAAAGCAAATGTTGAAAAGAAAATTCTCCAATATTTGTATTCTAACATATCTATATGATGATGCAAAACATATAAATATGACATGGCAATTATGCAAGATGCAAGAAGATGACATGTAAATCATTAGAAAGTATGCAAATCAAGGTAAGATAAATGCAAACATGACATGCAAGATGCAATATATATACAATGAAATGCAAGATGCAATATATATACAATGAAATGCAAGATGCATATGCCTACCCTAACCTACCTACCTACGCTAGACCAAGAAGTCAAGTCTCTTCCCCTCAATGGGGTTTGATGAGATGGACACTAACTGGTAATGGGCGCCTCCTTCCCTGCATTGTGTTGTTCGGATAGTAAGAGTCATTGACAGACTCCCCTCTAACCTTAAATGGACCCATCCAAAACTTCTTAGAATCCTTATGGGTACTGGGTTGGCCCATTTTTGCATCCCACTCTAAGACCAAATATTCTTGTTTGTAAAAAATTTCCTTTAGGATCAACTGCTTCTTGTATTAATCTAGTGTATTGCCTTGAGGGAGGGGGGTGGGATTCTGTTGTAAGGACATCATCTTGGCTTGGTTTAACCAACAGATCTTTGTCTTCTTTCTTCAATACCTTGACAGATCCAATTTTACTGTCCTTATACTTGTCCAGCAATTGTTGGTACTCTTCCTTCTTTGGCCATTGTATGGCATCAAAATCTTCTTCCTTGGCGAAAGGTAAGTCATCTGGAGAAAAACTTGGAAGATATTCCTTGGTTGTCTCAAGTATTTCTTCTATCTCTAAATCAATATCGATTTCTTCAGCATGATCCTTGGCCATAGTTGTGTTGAGTAGGCCAGCATAAGTACCATCATCCATAGGTATATCTATACTACTCAGATCCATCTGTAATGTGCCACCCAATGTTGCAGCAAACTTCCTAGACAAGAGCATGCCCCATACATCAGGGACGTCCACCACCACAATGTCCATCGGGATAACTATCTCAGGATACTGAGCAAGGCAGGCCTTCACATTTTCTATCACACCATGAGTCGGAATAGCCCTAGATTCGAACCCGCATACATTTTTGTAAGGTCTTGTGGTCTTCAATCCCAGTTATTTCATCACCTTTAGTGACATCATATTTGCACCTGCTCCTGAGTCAAGCATGCAACTATTCATGCGTTGGTTATTTACTTGCAACGACACGAAGAATGGTGGATGATCATCATATTGTACCCTGAAATGATCTGCTTGCAACATTATAGGAGGGTCTGCCAGCTCATTTCGTACCTTAAAGAATCTCTCAAACCTATTCTCAATTGAAGGGATCTTAATGATTTCTTTCAAAGGTATTGTTACATTGATCTTTGCCAAGACACTTTCCAAGTCAACATTGTCAGTTTTTGGCAAAGTAAGATTGGGTAAAAGCCTACTCACTAGTGGAGGTGGAATTTTTTGTTTAGGAATCTTAGGGTCAATGGGAGGGGCTTGAGGCGCTTTCTTTTATCTTGTATAGACTTGTAATTCTTGCCTCTTTAGCTTCTCCCTTTATTTATTGTCTAAATTGTTTATAACTTCCATCCTAGCCCTCCTGGTTGCTTCTTTTATGCCTTCTTCATGCTGGTCGAGTGTGATATTAAGACATACTTGTGGCTCTTCAGTGAAAGCATAATTCATAATGTTTACTTGATCAAGGTCTTCATTGTTCATTGGACATTCATGCTACCAATGTGTATCCCTACACTGAAAACACCAAGGAGTTTCATCTACAACATTTGAGGGAGAGAGAGTATTAAGGACCTTTTGCTCACTTCAAGGTTTGTACGATTGACCAAGATTTTGAGGTTGTCCCTTGAAAGGAGGCTTGAGAGCTTGTTGTTGTGCTCATTCCAAATTGGTAATTCTAATCATCATCAAGGTCTAATTTCTTGCCATGCCATCCATAGTCTCTTGAAGTCTTACCAAGGCGTCGCTAATATCCTAGGTGGTCTCAGCATCGTGGACTATCTTAGGTTTAACATCAATCTTTGTTCTTGGAGCATAGAAAGGTTCCACCTTGGATGACAATAGGTTAGCCTCGATTCTTGTATCTATTTCATCAGCTTCTTAAATCGTCTTGGGACCTTTGTCCTTAAGCATGAACCCAAATTGCCCAAAAAATGCCTTGGTATAGAGGAAGAGGAGGTAATCTCTTCCAGGGTGATGACTCTTAGGTATCTGTTGCAGCAACCTTTCAAACTTGGTGTGGAACTCCCTAATAGTATTATTCTCATATTTCCTGATCGCATTGAGTCGTGTCAACAACATGTTTAGATCTTCTTTTACACTCCATCTTTTAAGAAAAAATTCTTCTAGTTGATCCATGGTTTTGATGCTAGCATTGAGGAGATTGTCATACCATCTTCTAGCTGCATCTTGAAGAGTGGCAGAGAAAATATTCATCACCAAATCTTCGGCATCATCACTCACAGGATTGAGTTGAAAGAAGGCCCAAAAATTACTCATATGCTCTTCAACATTGACCACATCATTCCCAGTAAATCAGGGGAGCCATTTTTCATACTTTGCAGGCATTTGTCGAGCGTATCCCAAGATGGATAACATATCTAATGGTTTTAAAAGATTAGACGCCCATTGCTTTTCACTCTGGTTGTGAGTCTGAGTCTGATTTTTGGCTTGAGTTTGATTCTGAGCTTGAGTATGAGCCATTGAGTTCAAAGGAAGGTTCCCACCAAACAATGATTTACTACATGAGAGTTACGGGGAACCCTTTTCTTGTAGGTCTTGGGAGGGTTAGTGTACCACCCTGAGCTTTGTGGAGTCGCTAGATAACCCCTCAAGGATTATCAAAGGAAGAGAGAGAATTACCTTTAGTGGAGTCACTAAGTAAGCTTGTATGATAACGGCTTCGAAAGAAAACTTATAGAAAAATGTGTCGTTGAGGAAAGTTGACTCGATTGTCCCCAGCAACAGCGCCAAAATGTTATGTAATGTCCCCACTTTGGGACATCATTACATTACAGAGGGTTATGATGACCAGAGTAGCCAAATGGAGGTTATAGCAAGTAAAAAGATTATTGAGAGGTATTTTGGGGTCCGGCTTGCATCAGTCATCCCATTTCATCATTATGATCCATTCCGCACAGGTTGGCTTTGGTTCCGTTGCATTCCAACGATTTCCATGATTTTGAGTATTTTGAGCTATAAGTTAATTAAATTCACTGGAGAGGTCATTTTGGGCACAATACTTGGAGGAACCTCTCAGTGTAATAGCTCATTGGAATCGGGAGGAACAAGACTACAGGATAGGATGATGAGAAGTTAATTTTAGTTGCCAGGGAAGCCACTAGGAAAGATAAGGCATTTTTCATAGGTAAAAAGGTTAATTAATTAATTAAAGTGATTTCATTAATTAATTAATAATTAAAAAAGAAAAGTCACTTTGGAGAGACAAGGGGATGCAGGAAGTATAAATAAGAGGCAAGGGCCTCTATTCATTAATTCATGTATGCTTATCATTTTGATATGTCTTCTAGCTAGAGAGCCCATACCTTGGGGGTTTTGAGGGTTTTTAGGGTTTTGACTAAACAAACCCTAGAGGACGATTCAGTGGTGAAAGATTCCACCTAGCTTGTCCCAAGATTGGTCTTGGGGATGCAATACTCCTCCACACCATTCTAGTTCGGATCTATTCAGTGCAGGAGGGTTCTACACCAGCCACAAGCACAGGAAGAGAAGGAGGGCGCACCATTGGGGGTTTCCAGCAAGGGGGGCGCACCATTCTTTGAGAGAGGTTCGTTCCAAGGGATTGGAAGGGCTTCGACAGATTCTAGCCCCTAGGTTTTCATTTTAGGGTCTTGGCCATTAGATCTAGTGCATCCCGGAGGAGTTTTAAGAGCCAGTTGATTTATTGGATGCATTGGACGAATTGATGAGAAGGAGAGCATTTTGGGGATTTAGATATATTCAGTTTGGAGGGGTTATACTTCAGATCTGACCCTGAGACTTTAACTAGTGACTTGCAGTGTCTCTATTGTCGCCGTCCTTATACACACTTGCAAACGTGAGCTAATTCCTGCTCACTTAGTGTGTCCTCGGAGGCACAATGCCTAGGTTCAAAGTCCACGCTGTCACTTTGACTTGAACCTCTTTCGTCTAGACTAACTCCTAGGGAAGCCAAGGGGGGTAGACCCTAGTTACTAGATGAGATTAATATTTAATGTTCTAGGAGTTGTTTTTAATTGGTTAAAGGTCAGGGGGAATCTAGCCTAAGATGTCAATCAACAAATGCAAGATGCAACTATCTAAGTATGAGAGTCAGATCATTTCCTAGGGAAATTAAGACTAGTGCCTAAGATTGGGAAATGGGGTCAACTAAGTTAGGGGGAATGTTCGTTACAAGATAAGTTACAAAGTATTACAATAATATAGATACAATTAGATACAAAACAATAAATCAGATATACAGATTAAGACTAGATACAAGATATACAATATACTCACAAGTTTGCTTACATGTGTAGGAATTAAAGATACATAAGATAAAGAGATCAACACATGAAGCCAAGCATGCTCACAATAGATAGAGCTCCGTTGGACATCTTTTCAATGGCCAAGAGATGCAAAACACTCAAAACCTGATCAAGAGAATGCCTCCAAGTGGATGCACACTTCTTGAAGGATCACACCACAAGATAAAGGAATGAAATAAAGATGACGGCTTTGAAAGTAAAGTGCTCCAGATGAAGATATATAACCACTTTAAGTAATATTTCTACAACACATAAATGACTTGCATGTGAATGTAAAATGAAATACAGTGAGATCAGTGAATTTGGAAGTGTGTAACTGTATTGCTTGGTGTTGTAGACTGAAAATTGAATTAAGTGATTAAGTGTGAGATTAATTTTAGCCCTATCTAGATGTCAACCCAAAACTCTCCTCCCCCTATTACCAAGTGGTTGTTGGATGCTCAAAAAGTGAGGCAACGAGGCCTACCCTAGCTTCACAGGTCAACCCTAAGGCCGAGTAGTCCGAAACATTTCCGTGGCTTTCCTCAAAACCCCAGTTTTTAAGTGGCGAAGATGGTGAGTTAAGGTGTCCTATTAAGTCAAATTAATGAATTTTAGATCTATGAGCTAAATATTGTGAAGTGTGATTGAGTGCTTGTAGCTTTCTCAACAAAGTTTCCAAAGTATGAAAATTTAAATACGTGAAGGCTAAATCCCTTTAACAATGAAGTTGCCAAACGAGTTCTTAAATGTTATTTTGCAAAAGTGAAGTATGAGAACTGAAAGTAACTTGCGGAATTGTAAAAGGTTGATTAATCCCTTAAGATATCGATACTTGCCTGCATGTACATAAGATGGAAAACTTAAGAAACAACTGCTTTCATGTAAAGTAAAATATAGAACCGAAAAGTTAATTAACCGACTAGTGCATGCATGTGTGATAGGTTTACGAAATTAAAGACTGCATGCAAGGTAAGATAAACTGAAAGCAAAATATCCACAATGCCTCCACGGGCTCTAAGCTAGCATATGTTGTGAGATCTACTCTATATTATTTTAAGTAAGCATGCATGTAGAAACCACAACTAATCTAGCTAAACTAAGCATGAAAAATAAATGAAAGAGATATAATCTAGAGCTTGCGAAAATAAGACAGAAAGGGAAAGAATGCAAGCCACTTGGGTACAGCTCCTTTGGGCTTGTTTTACAGTGATTTAGAATATAGAAGGAAAAGATAAGCATTTACCACAATGAGAGGAGTTGCTTGAGGGTGTGTTGTGCATGAAAATGGGCAGTATGCCCCCTTGTCCTGGCGAGAATCTGCAAAAATTAGCAAGTTATTGCTTGCTGATTTGAGCTGCAACACACTCAGAAAATGTTATGAAATCTTTGTTCTTAGGAAAATATTTTGTGCATACAAGAACCAAAAAATTTAAAGACTTTAGGTGACCTATCTAAGCATGTTATCTACCGAAATGAGAAAGGGAAAAGGTGAACAATACAGAAATAACTTGGAGTGTATGAAAATCTCAAAGAGACTCTTCCGAGAGGCACCCTAATGAAACCCTTGAAGTCCAACCTGCAAAAACTCACACAATAGCATGCATACAATGGATAATATGGAGGGTTAATATAATAAAGTGAAATACTTGCACCCTATCTAGCCAACCACATATATAGATTCACAAGACTACTCTTTGCAAGATCTACTTAAATAAAATACTTTACCTAAGATCCATTCATGCTACCATTATATGAAATCAAAACGATTTTACCTCATGTGTTTGTAAGAACTCAAATACTTGTAGATCTTCCCAAAATCCTCCAAATCTATTTTCTCTTATTATCCAATGGGAAGAGGTTGTGACAACTAATTGCCACAAGCCCTTCAAGAACAAAACCAGTGAAGAAATACGACAATAATGAGAGAGATAGAGAGAATGGGATGGTGAGAAACTAGTAGCATAACAGTGCAATAATGAAAGGTGAATAAAGAGTGAGTGAGAGGTCTCTTAAATAGCTTGAGAAGCTAAGGAGACCCCTCTTGGATCTTCAACAGTTGTCAAAGATCCAAGGGAAGAGACAACTCATGGAGAAAATCAACCAATGAGAGGGTGGGCTTTTAGGTTGAGTGAGAAAAGAAAGAGAGGTGAAAGGATGAGGAGAAAGAAAGCATTGAGGGGGCGAATTGGGCAAGAGGAGACCCACACATGCTCGAAAGGAGAAGTTCACTCTTTGAAATGTGATGTTTCCCCCTCCACGTGAGACATTCCAAAAAGGAATAAGGTTAAAGCATGAGTTGGAAAGGAGAGGCCGTGAGGGTGAGGTAGCGTGAGTTATGGAGGAAAAAGAGTGGGGAGGTCCCACACATGAACCAATGGTAAGTTTCCACTTTAGATGTGAAGTTTCCAAGATTTACGTGAGGAATCACGTGAGGGAAAGTGTGAGGTGTGAGGGACGTGGAGGAGTGCGTGTGGGGGAGTGTGAGTGTCACACTCCAAAAGGGACGTGGAGTGGATGAAGGGGGGAGCATATGTGGAAAGAGGAACCATTCTTTAATTTGAGTGATTTTGTCGTCCTAATACACACTTGCAAATGTGAGCAAAGTCCAGCTCACTTAGTGTGTCCTTGGAGGCACAATGCCTAGGTTCACAGTCCACACTGTCACCTTGACTGGAACCTCTTCCTTCTAGGCTTACTCCTAGGGAAGCCAAGGGGGGTAGACCCTAGTTATTAAATTTGATTTAACTTTTAAGGTTCTAGGAGTTGGTTTTATTTTGTTAAAGGCTAATGGGGAAATACTAGCCTAAGATGCTAAGGCAACAAATGCAAAGTGCAAGTTATTCAATATGACAATCAACCCTTTCCCTAAGTCAACTATGACTAGTGCCTGAGGTTGGGCAATGGGGTCAACTACGTTTGAGGGTGGTTCAATTACAAAATTATTACAAGTAAAGTGACTTGAAACTACCCCACAAAGGAAAATACAATTACTTACATAAATAATTAGATATGTTACAATAATTACACAAGATACAAATAGATACAAAAATACAAGAAAATCATAGTGAGATCAACACATGAGCCAAGCATGCCCTAATAACACTTACTCTATTGGACTATTTTTCAATGGCAACCATATAAGCACTCAAGACTCAATAAGGTGATGCCTCCCCAAGTGGGATACTCAACTCCTTCTTGAATCACACCACAAGAGAAAATAAAGAAAGATACATAAATGTGTTAACCAAATGCTCACATAAACTTAAGATAATTATAGAGATAAACCATAAGATTGCAAGTAAAGATTGTAAAGATATTAAGTGCTTGCAACAAGTGTGTTCCTAAGCATACATCTAAATTCTCCCAACACACATGGATTATCTATGCAACTAAGTGATTAGGGAGTCTCTTAAAAGTTTAAGCAAATTTTATTTCCCTCCCCCTAACTATGTTGGGGCTTTAAGCTTCCTCCTCCCTTGGCCAAATGACTGCCGGGTGCTCAAGATAGTAAGGCAACGAGACCCACCCTAGCTTCCCAGGTCAGCCCTGACAGTAAGAG
>JZKD02S1683882.1:31564-55116 GCA_000966675.3 Picea glauca
GATTTATTGGGTGGGAGTGAAAAACTCAAGGGAGATTAACCCGGCTGGTTAGGCCACATTAACTTCCTGAGGATAAAAAACACTCAGCGAAAGGAACTCTCCTAATGAAGAAACCATAAGGAAACTGACCTAACATGATCCATGTAGACTTATTACAATATTAACCCACACAGGGGTGCGGTAATTCCGCTTACAAAATTTGTGCTGGAGGCAAAAATTGCCTAGTAGAACCAAACTGTCTTCGACATATTAGCATCTGATGATGCATTAATTCATGGCACATGGAGTTGACCCCCTAGTTGAATAGGTGTTCAACACCGATCTACCTTTCTAGCGAGTTTCAGGGCATTTGGAGGCCTCCATCAGGGTCGAAATTGTAGGGTTTGACAGTTTTCAGGAGGGCCCAGCTCACTTGAGGATTCAGCATTTGGAGGAGCATTCCTTGGTATTTCGGTTTGAGATTTTAGGAGGGGACCCTATATATCCTGATCTACAGTTTGGCACCTTCAGTGGAGTATTTGGAGGACATTAGCTACAGGGACAAATTGTTGAGGGTTTTCATTGTTCCAACAGAGCATAGCAGCATCCAGCTTGGGGTTTGGCACTTCATATGACCCAGATCTATTCTTGCATTGGTCTTCATTAAGTATTCAACCTTTGGATGCTTGTAGTCTTCTATTGGAGTATTTTGTAGCAGCTTCTATTATGTTTATGGGAGCCATCTGTTGAGCATTCCAGATCGGCCTCACTATTGTATCAAGTTCTTGCTCATTATATTAATAAAGGTCAGATCTTGCTATTGGTTCCATATTTGGTGTATCTTGTAATTTCATTGATTGTATCTTCAGATCTACGCGTGATTATTGAATATAAAACCTAAGGCTGAAATCAAGAGGTCAACCTGCCAGTAAACACATACAAACAAGTAAATCAGCAAAGTGTTTGACGAAATGCCACAACCAGTAAAAGTTTAAAAAAGACACCCAAAACCGTGATGTTCTTGGCATATTGGCTTGGGAACATTACATGTTATTGGGGGATTCGTAATTATTCCAAAGCCCTAACACAAGTCCCCAAATCCACATAATTACAGGATAACCCACCACTATCACCTTAGTAATAAATCCCCACGTTTTAGTGATGGATGAGGTCCACCACAGGGGAGGCGTCCCTGGTAACCTCAAGGGATCGGATAGCAAGTGATATAGCCAAGCTTGGAGCACCCCCTCGCTAGTTACCTAATTCAAAGGTCTACATCTGTGAAATTGAGGCAAAGGGAAGTGTTTTGGGTACCTTCCTAGAACAAGAACAAATATAGCATATTTGCTAGCAATTTCCAAGTACCAGTATGATAGTAATACCTCATGAGACTATAGACAATGAAAATGTATGCTAGTTGATACAAAATTGCAGCAAACTAAGAGTCTACAACAGAAAATAGTATTTTGTAACAACCACAAGAAATTTAGCTCAGAATTGCAAGAAAAGATAGTGAAAACTTAGCATTTATCCAATAGATCAATTATCAACCATTCCAAGCAATTTTTTAGTATGTTAGCCAATAGAGTAAATTATGCAGCAAATTTAAGTAAAATAGATGGTTGTAGGAGTGTTTTGCAACAACAGCAAGATAGTTAGTGGATTAGGCTGAGCTAGGGTTAAAAGAAGTTAGTGAAAGCCTTAGAAAATGATGTTTGAAAGTTTTTTTGATCAAATTCCTTCACAAGGACAATGAAACTAGTGCCTTTTGGGCTATGGATTCATTTACAACAACACTATAATATAACTTGGAGAATAATGATAGCAATGTCTAAGGAAATGGGGTGAAGTTTAAGGTGCTAGCACCTTGGGGCCTTAAACTTCAAGCCTTAAGAAAGGAATTTGCTAGAGTGCAAGCTCTTTTGGGCTCTAGTGAATTTTTTTCCTTCCTTAGATTCTTAAATAATAATAGCAACAAGCTTCTAGAACCAAACTCCTAAAGTGCTATCACTTTAGGACTTTAGGATTTTTCCCTAGGCAAAATTTCCTTAACAATAAATGGATGAAATAATCTAGAGAGAGGAGGAAACACCTTATGCTCCTCTCCTAGGGTTTAAACAAGTAATATACCTTAAATATGAACAAGTAAAACATACCATAAGCATTCAGTAAATGAAATGAAATTGTAGATTTTACTTACTTCACCAAGATTTAACCATGCACAAACCCTAGTTGCAGAATATTTCACCAAGAATAAGCCAATAAGCATCCAAAAGTTTTCGTCCAAGAGATAGCGCATAAGTAAAAGAGCCAATGTTGCCCAAAGATAGCGAAAATTTCAATCCTCCTCTTGTGTGACAGGAATGAGTTCTGAAAAACTGAATGGTGGCTAGCCATACTTACATGGGAAATCCTATCCACCATTAGACTTAATCCAAAAGTCATGAATTTTCAATAAATGATGTGACTTCTTAATTTGCCCATTCAAATTACAAAAAGTTCAATTTTTACAAAAGTAAACCCTAAAAGGGTGATGTCATCCCTTCTTAGGGTGACGGTGAGCTCCAAAGCTTAAACATTGGGCTGGAAATGTGCAACGATGGGCCTCCAAAGGCCATAAATCATGCCACACATGCCAAAACGTTTTATCATAAGCCTTCTCCATCAAGCCCTAGCCCTCTCAATGGTGACGTCGTGGGCTAGATAGGTGACGTCTAGGCCTCCAAAGGCCAATGTTCAAGTGGAATCTCACTAACAAGTCATCCCCAGGTGCCTCCAAAGGCAACGCCCTCAATCATCAAGGTGTAACGTCCATCGTTAGGTGGTACCCCAGATGTGGGGTCTAGCATCCATTCTTGGGCTCCAAAGCCCTCGTGGAGGTTCGAACGAAGTCATCTTCCCATGGATACTTGTTCATCGTACGGGGTCCTACAAAGACAAACAACTGCACCCTCCAAGGGTCCACAAGTCACAAGAATCATGCAAAGTAAACCATATCTAATACAAGAACCACTCGAACATGTGCATCAAACTCCCCTTTTCAAATTAAACAAATGCTCAAAGAATGAAATATCCCTGATCCTTGGATCTGGATATTTACTGCTACTATTGGATGTTTTGTTGCAGATCTGATACTCTAGGGGTTTCTAGATGTGTTTCTTTGGTTTTTAGATGTGTTTGTTTAGTTTTTTGTTCTCATATGTAGCATGCATGGCATTGTTCAATCCATAAATAACTCATTGCATTTTATTAAATAACAACAAATGTTAATACATGGAAATATTGAAATCAATCTCAGAATGCCTTAATTAGATTGTAGAAGAGATAAAACTATCATGCAATACCAAGGAAGACAAGTAGAATACCGATCTATAACATGCATCGGTCGATCTGCAACATGCAAGTCAAATCTACTGCATGGATGGAAGGAATGTTGCATGAAACTGTCGGAACCAATAGAAAATTGAGATCCGATAGCTATGCTCCTCAAAATCTGATGAAATATGTTCCCACTAGGTCTCCCTCTCCCTAACAACACATGCAATTTGGATCTGTTGCATGCAAGAAGGATATAGCTCGAATCTGTTGCAATAAGCTCGGATCTGTTGCATGCAAGAAAGATATAGCTTTGATCTGTTGCAATAAGATTGGATCTGCTACATGCAAGAAGGATATAACTCGAATCTGGTGCAATAATCTCGGATCTACTGCAAGCAAGAAGGATATAGCTCTGATATGTTGCATGCAAGAAGGATATAGCTCAAATCTACTGCATGCAAGAAGGATATAGCTCGGATATGCTACATGTAAGAAGGATATAGCTGGGATCTACTGCATACAAGAAAGATACGCTGCATGCACTCTAGAATACGCTGCCAAGATAAATCCACGCTATATCTTTGATCTGAAAATGCATGAACTTGAACCTTAAAATGAAGCGAATCCTCAAGGAAGGATCCAATCATGTACTCTAAATCCTGATGCAGAATTTGGGTGATTCTTTCGATGGAAAAGGGTGTGTCTCTCAACATCGAAATCTATCAATGGTGGTGGTTTCCTCCAGAAATCCACAAAACATGAAGAAAGTCGTATGACTTCTCCTTTGAGGTCTAATTCTCAACTCAACTCATGCATAATGGTGAATTAGATCGACTTTTCTCCTTTATACTCCCCTCCTCATCTAATTTCTCGTTTACTTTATTAATTGACTTTTCCCTAAGTTTTGACTTAATAATCACTTAAGTCACTTAAAACATATTTTTCTCCTTTTTCTCATCTAATTCCATGTTCACTTTAATTAATTAAGTGACTTTTCCTAAGTTTTATCTTTAATTATTCTTTTAAGTCACTTAATCACCTTTTTCCACTTTATTACTTAATGTCACTTTCAACTTAGGCTTTCCTAGTAAATGACACTAAATAATTCTTTTATTCCCTTTTCCCCCCGAATATAGCCTACAAGAATCAGTATAGGCTACTGGGTCACTCCTCCTAGATTCATCACTGGGAAAAGGGCATTGCAGTCCTCCCTTCCCAAGATCGCTTGTACTCAAGCAATGCCATCACAACCTGGCGCTCCATCGACTGAGCCAAGATAAAACTGAAAATGATACCAGGATCCCAAACCAATCTTTGGAAAGGACCACCTTACTGTCGCGACACCACTATGGTAATAACCATCGGACCAATGTGCCTAGTCTGCATCCTCCTCTCCTGGGATCCCACACTAAAATACCTATAGGTACTGAACTTACTGTCATGAATCATGTCCTGCAAAGGTATCTCCACAAAACCCAAATATGCAAATCCACTAACAACCTCGATTCTGAGTATCTGAAAAGAAGGTTTGTCTAGCCATTTGGAATAAGTCTCAACCTCTCCTCTATTGGTGTCCCAAAAATAAAGCAGACCAATCACTGTCACAACTATGTCAGTCATCACCAATAGTTGGACCACCAATGTGCTCTACCACCAAGGCGGAATCTCCCCCATGTGTCCTGATGCAACGTCCGCAAATTCCCTCACTGTGATAAACTCTCAGACCTACCCGTAAGTGATGAAGTCACCCAGGACCCAAACTATCATGTATGAAGTGAATCACCCTCTACTCATCATATTGATCTGTACGGTGCTATCACACTAACTTTCTTGACTACCCCTGGTAAGCCAAGCGATCATAAGTTGTTGAAACGCGTCCGACTCCTCAAGAGACCGCTCCAAGCAACAATCATACGCACTCCAGGAGTAAACTTTGGAGAACGCAAACTGGCAATCCCACCTATGACAGCTGTCATCCTGTCAACAACTACAATCCAAGGATACCATGCCAACCTCAGAGGGGGATCCTTGTGTTGATGATGCATCCCTCTGATTACAATCGTCTGACCACCATGCTCAGATTGTGCTCTTCTCTCCTAGAATCCTCTATCATGGAACATACTCAGCCAAGGCACCTCAGTGAAGTCAATGCCTTTCAATCCACGACTATCCTTGATCCGGGGTATCATGAGGGAAAAGTGAAACCCCACAACTCCCTCACAACATTCCCAGTGCCCACCATGATACAGACCAATCATTACTTCAACTTGGTCGGTCATAAACCTCATCTGAAACAATCCATCACTCGGATGAATGCCAAAATCCCACCTCAACATTGGAAGTCCAACATTCCCAATGCCTGTCGACTATTGTTGTGCCCCACCAATAACCATCAGAGTCCAAATGAGCCAAATCCCTGACGTGTAACCTCCGCAGCAGATAATGCCATCCACTACTCCACCAGCTGTAATCTCTGTGAACCGATTCAAATAAGTTTGGATCTCATCTTGTGCATTCAATGCACTGATCACAAAGTCCAAATGGAGTAACTTTGTCACGACCACAATGCCCCCTATCTCATCCCACTGGCTCCAATAATCCTCTCCCGTCCTGTTGCATACAATGAGGGCATCAAATAACAATAGCAGGTGCCTCTGCCACTACATGAAAGACTAGAAGGTGACTAGTGCATTGGTCAACCCCAAGGGCATGACCATGAACTCATGATGATACCCAAGAACAGACCTGTGAATACCCTTCTCCCTGGCCCAAGCCTGATGATATTCAAAATGAAAATCAATCATCGAGGGATACACTGCTCACCGAGGCTCACTCATGCACTCACCGATCAATCTGACTCTCAGCACTCCATGTATGCTAACTATGGGCCTCGAGACATAATCTCCTTAGTTACCCCTAGCCTAGGGAGGTAACAAGCTTCTAACCCTAGCAAGGACGTCTCACCAATTTAGACAAATAAAATGTTGTGAAGGGAAGAAACACTTATGTTCTCTCCTTTGGGTTTCGACAAAATAAGACTTCTTGCAACAAAATAGCAATTTCACTATTTACATCAACAATATACCATAGAATTGCAGAAAATTACTTACTTTATCCAAGAAACCAAGAGCATAATACCCTAATTGCAGAAATGTCCATCCAAAATCAGTAAAGCATCCACAAGAGACCCTTTCCAAGCATAGCGCATAAGAGAGAAAGACTAAGAAGGATGAAATAGAAAAAATGTTGGAAGTGTTACCCCACAAATGGTGAATAATGATGATGAAAATAAGAAGGCTAGCGCTAGCCTTCTTATAGGAGGCTAGCCTAGAACAATTTGTCCACAAACATAACATTCTTTTGATTTAAGTGGATTTGACCCCTCGTTTTACCCTTACAAAATGATAAAATGCAAAATACATCATGGACAAGGCCACACATGTCAGACGTCAAGCCTTCCTAGGCAAGGAAGAGGCCTCCAAGGGCCACATGGCACTAATCAAGAGTGAAGTGGGAGAAAATGATGTCTCTCCTCACCCAAAGTCATGCCAACCATCACCAATACCCCAGGTATCCATCAAACCCTAGAAGATGACATCATCATCAAAGTAGGGTCAACGTCCAGGATCCATGTGTTGCATCTAGGCAGGAGGGAGTTGCATCTTGTCTCTGCATAGTGTCTAGTTGTCTGTTGCTGCAACGTTCGTGATCCAGTGGATAAATAAGCTCTGGGGTACTCTACCCATCTTGTTGGCTTCTAGCCCATCTGTGTGCCATCATGACTGAATTTTCCCAAACCAAGCCCATATTTCAATCGTCCAAGGTTCCAAGAATGTGAGGGTTGATGTCTAAGGGTGGTGAGTCACTGGATGACGCACTACTCTGCATCACATGTGCCAAGGTCATGCAATGAAAGACACAACATCCTGGGTACAAGCCCAGGACGTCCCTCAAAGAACCATGTCAAGGCCATCCAAAACAAAGCAAAGTATAAGATGATGTTAGCCAAGGTTCACAAGAAACATTAGTCCTTAAATCATGCAAAGTAAGTTGTAACTTAAGATATAATCCATGTAAACAATTTGCCTCAATATCCCCTCCAAGCATCACACCAACCCAAGACCTCATGTGAGTTGGCAAGTTTAAGTATGGAAGGGCCTTCATCCAACCCTATTAGGTGTGCCAACCTAGAGAGGAATTAAAAGACCCAGGTAAAGGGATAGGTCCCAAGGGAAGTAAGAAAGAAAGAAACCCTTCAAGAGTAAGTGTGATAGTGATATGGTTTTAGGGCTTACTTTATGGCTTATGGTGTTATTGAATCCATTTCTATGATCGCCTCTGTAGAGGAAGAGCTCACTTGCTTGAGATACCCTTTCCTCAGTAATTTTTGCATTCTGAACCCCTTAATTTTCCTTTTGATACCCAGTTATTATTTGCAAGTCCCCTTTATAAGGTTTCAAGTTTCATTCCTTCATTTTTTACTGGGCCATTGTCCTTTATAATTTGGTGCATTCATTCACATCTAGACGGGGGCGATTACCGTTAGAGGGGGTAGAGCTCAAGATGGATTGAGGCTTTTATGGTGGCCTTTATCATTTAACAATAACATTCATGTATAGAGCATTTGCATCAACCTTTGGGCCTTCAACCCCTTTTTCTCGTGAGAGAATGGACCATGACCCATTACCGAAATTTGGTACACTATGAGAGGCTCTAGGATGGAAAGTATTAATTATGGTGGGGAACGAAACATTACCCTTGTGAGGGCCCCCCAGTAGTACCCCTTTTCTCTGGGCGGTGACAACACAAGACTAGGGCATAGAATCTCACCACTAAGGCAAAACAAGGAAACTAACACAATTTCTCGAGCCAGTGATCCAGTATCCAACTTCAACCAAAGATCCTCATCCACATGCCCAACAAATTAAGAACAATTTGCATGAAAGAACTAACATACCTCATGGTTACAATGGCTTACCATCTCCCATACATTGGATTGCTTGAATGTGATGAGCCTTGGTTGACCTATAGCTGTAAAGGTGAATGAGGGGGATTGTTGGGTTGCCATCTGTGGACATGTTGATCATCATCATGGTTGCGATCATGTTCTCCATTGCGGGCCACGAAGCATGATCTCCTCTAGTTACCCCTAGACATGGGGGGTATCAAGTTGAATGCAGTTCGCCATGAATGGTTCCAAGATTCCAAAACTTCTAGCCTAATCCAACAAATGCAACATGATTCCAATGCATCTCCTAGATATAGTTGGAAAAATGAGGAGCTCTGCTATAAAGACCGCTTGTATTTTATCAAATAGTCCAATTTTAAATCCACTGTGCTCTTTGAACTCCATGCTTCACCAACAACAGGACATTCTATCTTTCATAAGATATATGAATGGATCAAATGTTCATTTTTTGGGGAAGGCATTGTTAATTTCTTTTAAACTTGACAAATAGAAATAAAATCCCAATGATTTTTCTTTACCTAGAAATTAACTTATGTTGATATAACTTCTAAAAATCATTCATTAAATTTACAAGTGAGTAATTTAAACTAAAATGAACAGTAGAAGAAAATAGAAACCAAACACATAAAATAGGGAGACACCAGAAATACCCTGGAAACCCCAGTGTGGGGAAAACCAACAAAGGAGGGGCTTTATTGGCTTTAGAGGAATTAATTTGCAGCAAGAGAAAATTCATAAATTTCTTACAGCCCAGCAAACTCGGATTGCTTTTTTGGTCCAGCTTATTCTGCCCATCTTTTTCAGTCCTGAAAAATCAGCCCCACTTTTTTGGCCCATCTTTTTCAACCCTACTTTTTGGGCCTCTGTCTCTACTGGAACAGCTTGCACTCAGCTCACTTCCTCTACTGCTAAGTCGCCCTTCCTCACTCTGCAAAATCGACTTCCTCTTCTTCAGCCAGCACCCTCACTCATCAACTCAACACACAAATGTGTTATGTCCTTCACCCTCAGTGTCCTTTATCTCTCTAATTCACTTTTCCTAGAGGGTTCTAGAAGCCTTCAGAAATTCACTTTAGTGAATTATTAATTTCTAAAAAAATGACTTTTCGAAAAGCTAAATGAAAAGTCAATAAAATTCATTTAAATGACTTTTATACCTTTCCTAAGTTAAAACTTAGGATAAAATTAATAAATTTGATCTGGGTATTTTAATTATGTCCATTAGCTAGCCTTGGACACATAGGCTAAGCTGAGACACCTTCTAAAATACAAAATTAACACTCCCTCTTAGCAAGGAAGGTGTTATGTACCACCCCAACTTGTCCCTGAAGACAACAAACTTGCCTTTCATCAAGGCCTTCATCAGAATGTTTGCCACCTACTATCCTATAGGCACATACTGTAGCTTCACTGTCCCCTTCTACTCACAGTCCATGATGAAGTCAAAATTGATCTCTATGTGTTTGGATTTGTCATGAAACACTATATTTTCAGAGAGCTTGATGCAGCTCTAATTGTCACAGTGAATGACTATCGCATCCAACTCCAGGCCAAACAAATCGAGGAGCAACTTACGAAGCCAAATGGCCTCACATGCTACTAAGCTCTCTGCCATGTACTCTGCCTCAGCAAAGATTAATGTCACTGACTTTTGCTTCCTGCTGAACCAGGAACAACCCTCGATCCCAAGCTAAAAAAAAAACCTGAAGTACTCTTCATGTCTATCGTGTTGCCTGCCCAATCTGCATCTGTAAAGCTTGTCAACTTCACCCCATCTCCCTGTATGTAACTTAACCCATACTCAATCATGCCACGCAGATATCTCAGAACATGCTTCACTGCCACCCAATGTATCCTACTCGGCTCAACCATGAACTGCCTAAGTGTGTTAATTGCAAAGAATATATCTGGTCTAGTGTTAACCAGATACATCAAAGAGCCAATCAACCATCTATAAAGAGTAGCTTCCACTACCTCTGATCTGGAAGCATCGATCTTCTTCCAATTGGTCACCATGGGCATAGACATAGGCCTGCAATCCAACATCCTGAATGCCTCCAAGATCTCCACTGCATACTTCCCATGTCAAAGAAAAGTCTGACCATCTCCTTGTCACACCTCTAACCCCAGAAAGTAGTGCATCAACCCCAAATCTTTCATCTCATACTCCAAAGAAAGATCCCCTCTTTCACTCTACAATGAGCCTCTCTAAACCTATAAGAAACAATTCATCCACATACAACACAAGAATGGGCAACTCACCTCCAACTATGATGTAGTAGAGGTTGGAGTCTGCCTCACTCTTGGTGAAGCCCATCCCTTGCAAGTAGTTGTCAATCTGTGAGTACCACGCTCTAGAAGCCTGCTTGAGCCCATACAAGGCTCTCCTCAACCTACATAAATGGGAATCCCTCCCATGCACCTCAAAACCCTCCAACTGCTCAATGTACACCTCCTCCTCAATGATGCCATTAAGGAAGGTCATCTTCACGTCCATCTGGTGGATCTTCCACCCCATCTCTATTGCAATCGAGATCACGACCTTGATTGAAGTGTATCTCACCACTGAGGCGAATGTCTCATCATAATCGATTCCCTGCTTCTAAGAGAACCCGTTAGCCACAAAGCGAACTTTGAACTTCTCCACACTACCATCCACAACGTGCTTGATCTTATAAATCCATCTAGAGCCAATCATTGATTTCCCCTCTGGCTGAGGCACCACCTTCGATACATCATTCTTCATGATGGAAGCATACTCTTCCACCATGGCATCTCTCCACACCTGCTATTGTGATGCCTCCTCATAGTTGGAAGGCTTGACTTCCAACAACTCACTCATCAGAGCCATGTAACTGGAAAACATATGTGGTGCTTGACTCTCTCTGAATGATGTCCTAGGAGCACCCACATACTCATTTGCTTCTCTCAAGGTTGACTCTAGACATCTGGTCTTCCTCCTCTTAGTAGTAGGAGAAGTGTCTTGTACTGGAGGAGCCTCCATCTCCTCATCCTAATATGTAATTTGATCATTTGTGCCTGCATCTGTACCTATACTTGTACCCTGTGTCTCCTCAGACTTTTGAATCTCTAGCTCCTAATCCCCTGTTGTTGCTGCATCAGTATCATGAGCCTTCCTCAATGCTCCGTCCTCCTCAAACTTCACATCCCTCCTAACCATAGTCTTCCTCAAGGAAGGAATGTAAACTCTTTATTCCTTGGAATTCTTGTTGTAACCAACTAAAATCCCCTTCTCAGCAATGGCCTCGAGCTTTGTCCTCTTCTCTGAGGGGACATGAAAATAGACAAGGCATCCGAAAATCCTGAAGTGTCCAATCTATGGTCGCCTCCCTGTTAATACCTCCTCGGGAGTCTTCCTCCCCAACGCCTTGTGAGGACTCTTGTTCTGTATGTATGTTGTTGTGTTACAAGCCTCCTCCCATAAGAACCTAGGCAGATCCTGATCATACAGCATGGCTTGAGTAGTCCCAACAATAATCCTGTTCTTCCTTTCCGCCACCCCATTCTATTGTGGGTTGTATGGAACAGTCAACTCCCTCTTTATCCGAGCACCTACACAGAAATCCTTGAAGGACTTCGAGGTGTACTCGCCTCCATTATCGAATCTCAATGTCTTGATCTTCCTACCTGTTTGGTTCTCCACGAGAGATTTGAACTCTTGGAACCGACTAAGAACCTCATTCTTGGTCCTCATGAAGTAGATCTGAGTCTTCTTGGAATGGTCATCGATGAAGGATACATAGTACTCATACCCACTCAGGGATGGAGATGACGTGGGCCCACATACGTCTAAGTGTATCAAGTCAAGGATGCCTCCTGTCCTGCTGTCACTGTGTGGGAAAGCAGTCTTAGTGTACTTTCCCATAACACACCCCTTGCATACCTCATGATGATTTGTGCTAAAATCTGACAGTCCTATCACAATCTCCTTGAGCACCTTGAGTGCTCCATGATGTAGATGTGCCATCCTCCTATGCCATAACTCTGCCAAGTCACATGCACTGCTCACCAGTGCTCGCGTTGGCTCGAACTGAAGCCTATACAGCTTCTCTTTCCTGACACTAATCACCTTCATTGTCCTAGAGTCCTTGGGCCTTACATACAATTGCCCATCCTGAAATGAGACCGCATAGCTCCTGTCCTCTAATGCTGAAACTGATATCAGGTTCTTCGTCATGCCCAAAACATATAGCACATCCCTCACCATCAGTGGCTTCCCGGGCTCTTTATGAAATGTAACTATTCCATGGCTTGTTGCTCGACACTTTGAATTATTGCCCATTTCAATCACGAGGTCCATCTCCTCCTCCTGCAAACTAGAGAAGTACTCCCACACTCCAGTCATGTGACTAGAGGAACCATTGTTTATGTACTACACACCTGAACTGGTTGATCTAGAGAGACATGCAATGAGTGAAAACTCATTCTTGAACCTAGTTGCAAACTCATCAACTTTGGTTGAAGCTTGATGCTACCATGTGTGACTTCTTCCTTCATGTCTTCTTGTTTGGGCACTGACTGGCAAAGTGGCCTGGTTTTTTACAGGAAAAATACTTTATCTTGTTGAAGTCTTTCTTCTTTTCACCTCTTGAAGCCTGACCCCCAGTAGGGCCTTTCTTCCCTCTGAACTTTCCCTTTCCATCTAAGGCAACGTTCTCCTCATCCTGAATATTTGGTTGGCTATCCTTTGAGGTACCAACTGGCAGCTCCTCTTGGGTGAAGTCATCCCATAACCTATCCCAATAAAGGAGTTTCTCCTCTGCTACAAAACCTCTGACAAATACGTCACATTGCTTGGTAAAGCCATTCAAGGTTGTCCTCACCAACTCATTGTCATCCACGATCTCCCCAACAACTGCTCGTTCATCTCTGATTTGAGAGAACTTGGTGAGATATGTAACAACTGACTTTCCCTTGGCCATCTTTGTGCTTCTAAGTTTCTCCTTGAGCAACATCTTCCTTCTCTGGTTATCTGACTGGTACAATTTAACTAGGACCTCCCACATATCCTTATTTGTCTTCTTGCCAAACAAATGAGGAATAATGTGGTCTTTCACTGCATCAGCTATAATCGTCCTTGCCTTCACATCCTTCTTGAGATGAGTTGGTTGTTGTGTTGGATCTGTTGGAAGTACAACTAACCCTTTAGCAAACTCCCACAATCCATGTTCCTCCAATAGCAACCCAATTCGCTCTCTCCATGGACTGAAGTTTGAGGCTCCTTCCAGCCTATCTTGAAACCTCAAGCGTGCATTGGCCATGCTTTCAGTTTCCTTTGACTCACACGCCTTCTCTGATAATTCGACCCCATTGTTGATTTACTCCTGGTCTGCATAGTAAATCGGCATGGTTCCTCTTATATTCAAAGGCTAAGCTCTAATACCATGTTAATTTATTTTAAACTCAACAAACAAACAAAAAAATGCCTATGATTTTTCTTTAGCCATAAATTAATTTACGCTGATATAACTTATGAAAATCATGCATTAAATTTACAGCTGAGTTATTTAACTAAAATGAACAGTAAAAGAAAATAGAAACCAAACACATAAAATAGGCAGACACCAGAAGTACCCTGGAATCCCCAGTGTGAGGAAAACCAGCAAAGGAGGGGCTTTATTGGCTTCAAAGGAATTAATTTACAGCAACAAAAAATTCAAAAATTTCTTACAACCCGACTTTCTTTTTCGGCCCCATTTTTTTGGCCTTGAAAAATTGGCCATGCTTTTTCTCCCTTTGTCTCTACTAGAACAACCTACACTCAACTCACTTCCTTTGTTGCTAAGTCAGCCTTCCTCACGCTACAGAATCGACTTCCTCTTCCTCAGCCAGTGCCCTCACTCATCAGTTCAACACACAAATGTGTTAAGTCCTTCACCCTCAACCTCCTTTTATCTCTCTAATTCACTTTTCCTAGAGGCTTATAGAAGCCTCCAGAAATTCACTTTGGTGAATTATTAATTTATGAAAAAGTGACTTTTCAAAAATTTGAGTGAAAAAGACAACAAAAGTCATTTAAATGACTTTTATACTTTTCCTAAGTTAAAACTTAGGATAAAATTAATAAAGTTGATCTGGGTATTTTAATTATGTCCATCAGCTAGCCTTGGACACATAAGCTAAGTTGAGACACCTTCTGAGCTACAAAATTAACAGGCATGAAGAAGGCTAGTTGCAAAACCCATTGTTCTAGTAAAAGAAGTAGATTCACCAACGTATCCAATTGCATATCCACCAATAGTAGATCCAGCTACAGTATACCCAGCATCAGTAATACAACGAGTAATTGAGCCAAAAGTAAAGACAGTAGCATATCCAACAAAAGCAGTCGATTTAGCCATTTATTCAACAGTTGTTTCCGTTGATCCTGTTGGATATACGCACTTTTTTCGCTAAATGAAATCTTCGCCAAGGAAACAAGGAAGAAACAGTGAAAACTCCAAGAGCACTACAACCTCTCCCTATTCCACCTGTTGTATGGATAAACATATCTATGGACCTCATCATTAGATTACCGAAATCTGGCAATAAATTAGTCATCATGGTTGTGATTGATAGACTTTCCAAATATGCTTATTTTTGTGCCCTCCAACAATGCTTTAAATCTTCCACAGTGGCTCAAGTTTTCATGGACAATATCTTCAAACTACATGGTATGCCACAATCTATTGTCTCAGACCGTGATCCAACTTTCACTAGTAACTTCTAGCAAGAATTGTTCAGGCTCCAAGGCATCCAAATGTTTCTTAGCACTACCTATCATCCCCAGACTAATGGTCAAACAAAAGCTATCAACAAGTGCTTGGAAGCCTATTTGAGGTGCTTCGCATCCGAACTACAGTCTCAATGGGGTCTGTTATCGCACAATTTGTACTTTCCCAAAAGCCAAAGGCAAGTGAACAGTAAATTGGCGTAACATGAAGTTGTGCTATCATTGTCACCTAAATAAGACACCTCTTTCTCTTTAGGGTGAAGGCCCAAGGGAGACGTCCCCGGTGACCTAGGGGTTTGAGAAGGCAAAGGTAATGGTATCAAGAAAAGTTCTTCCCCTCTCACAAGTCACAATGATCAGAAAGTCCCAAATGTTTAATAAGATGAAGCAAAGATTTGTTTGAGTGTACCTACCCAAAACAAGACAACAAGAAAACATTATTTGCAAGTAACAATTGATATTAGTGCTTCGTAAAACCTTGGACTTTCAATAAAAGCAATGAGTTGATATATAAGATGAAGCAAACAGAAATTTATAACAGCAAATGTATATATAATAATGGCTTCACAAATATTCCTTAAACAAGCTTCAAAATGACCCAAAATGGTAACCTAGAATTAGCAATATGCTAGCATTTGTCAGAAGCTAAGGCAATCTAATAATCAACTTTAACACTTTATTTTAGGAGCTTTTACTGCTGCAATATATGGTTGTAGCTTAGTTTTGTAACAGTAGCAAGAATGTTAGTAAGTTAGTTTAATCTAGGGTTAGGAATAGTTAGCAAAGAGCTTGAGGTAGATGGTTTGGGGATTGTTTTCATCAATCAACCAAATGTAAGGTATAAACCAGTGCCTTTAGGGTTAATGGAGTCACTTTTTGCAATAGCAATATTGAAGGAAACAAGTGATAATATGTGAACTAAATACAAGAGGGATGATGATTGAGGTGTTGGTAACCAAAGGCCTCAATCATCAAACCCTAGAAGGAAGACAACCACTAGGAAGTAGGTAACCCTAGGCCCTAGCGGTTTTCCTTCTTCTTTAGCTCAAGCATGAGATAAATAAAAGCTTGATGAAAAAATGGTGTTAGAGTGCTACAAAGGTAGGGATCTAGCACATGCTTCAATGGAGATGTCTTCTAGCAAAATCAAGTGGGTGGATAGCTATTGGGATAAGGACAATAACATGTGCTTATTCTCCCAGGGTTTTACACTAGCAATTTCATAATCTTAGTAAATGCAAAGTAAAAGATACCATAACCATTCAAAGAAAGAAGAATTGCAGATTTTCACTTACATTCATAAAGAATAATCTCGCAATATGCCCTAGTTGAAGACTTTCCACCATGAAAATGCCAAAATACACCAAAAGAAGCGTCCTCCAAGAGTTGCGTACCACTTAATTTCAGCCAATAAGCCTTAAAGAGGCCAAATTTCAGACCTCACTTATGTGTGAGTGAAATATGATGAAAAAATACAAGGGACTTTTCCCTTATTTATACAATTCAAATGACCTTTAATTACAAATTAGGTCAAAAATGGTCGACATGGCCAATTACATCAAATATCCAGTTTTTACATAAAATTGACAAATTAAAGTTTAAACCTTAATATGTGCAAAAGAGGTGATGTCATGCCCGTCTAGGGTGACGTTGGGAATCCTAAGTGAGACATTGGCCTCCAGGAGAAAAACATTAGGCCTTCTAAGGCCTCTGGATCATGCCACACGTGCCACTTGCAACACAACTGCCTCCATCATGTCCATTTGATGTTGGGTGACGTCAAGGGTCACAAGGGTGATGTCACGGGCCTTCTAAGGCAAACGTGCAGGGGGAAAGGAAAGACCCCCCTGGGTCCAGGCCTACCAAGTTGTCTTTGGTGGAACGTCCTCCTCTCTCTCCGGTGCAAGCCTCTGGTATATGTCTTCCCCTGGTTGGGGTTTCAGCATCCATCTAGTGAGATTTTATCCCTATGGAGGTCTGAGCTAATCATCTCCCCATATGTACCTGTCCGTCGGGTGTGGTCCTGCAACAACAACAAGTACGCCCTCCATGGGCTCATAAGTCATAGGGATCATAGCAATGTAAATCACATCTGATAATCAAGTTACCCAAACATGTTCATAAAACCCTCCTTTTCCCAGACAAGTGCTCAAATATGGTATGCTATTCTACAAGCCAGGTTTGCAGAGGGTTCCAGGATGTCCTATTGGGCTAATTCTCCATAGGTGTGGGGTGTTTCCAGGGGAATACCAATCTAGGTCATGTAAGTGCATGAGATGGTGTGGGGGATGTTTGGGCAAGGGGTGCGGTGATGACAGGGAAATGTAGGTCTTACCTGTAGGTGCCTCTAAAGAGGGTGAGTTGCACCTTGTCATGGATGCAATTGTTTCCTATCCCATTCAATGCCTTTTTACTTTTTATCTTATTGCTTTTTTCTTTCAAGAGAATAGTTGGGGACACTGCCCTGGCATGGTGACCAGTGGTGACAGTGTTACCCACAAGCATTTCACGAAGATGATAAGGTTGGCTCATGATGCGACCCCCTTTCTCTTGGCTATGCCACTAAGAGCCACTACCATGGTGTGGTGACCAGATGAAGAGTAGTGTCATACTGCTACATTCCCATAGACCTAAAAGGTTGGCTCGTGATGAGACCCCCATCCACCAACTAGGTCTTGAGTTTTATCTTTTTGTGGGTCCCTTCTTTTCTTGCTGAGAAGCCTTTTATTGCTTTCTTGAGGATCCCTGGGCGAAGCATCTCAAGGTTTTGATCTTTGGCTTTTAAGTTTTTCCAACTACTTTTACCCCATGGGCCTTTAGCCCCTTCTTCCCACAAGGGAAGGTACAACCCTTACTAGCTGGGAAAACCCAATGCCCGAACCAATGTAGGGGATAGATGAGAGGGAAGATGATGAAAAGTGATAAGTATGGTAGGAATGGACAATGACCTTTCATAAACCCACCCAGTGGCAATTCACTCCTAAGGGAACCAACTTGCTAGGGCATTTTGTCATCCCCTCCAGGTATGGACAAGTCAAAAGGCATAAAGTCCAAGCACACATCATGAAGCAAAAGAGAATTAAATGCACATTTTCAAATGTTTTGAGAACCAGAGTGACACATACCATGATACCCGGATTCATTACCTCATGGAGCAAGACCCATTGCTACTTCAGAACTAGGCCAATGGGATGGATGTTGTTGTTGCTGACAGAATGGAGGCATTGAAGAAGAAGGATGGGCCCTCCAGGGCTAGGCTCAAGTCAATATGGCTCTCGGTACTCCATGTCTAGGACCTGTGGGCCTCGAGACATAATCTCCTTAGTTATCCCTAGGATAGGGGATAACAAGTTCAATGGTTACCCCTTATTGAATGGTGGTATAATACAACTTATCATGGTGCCACTTGCATGACTCCCTTTTATACAGTCTATGGTCAAAATCCCCCATCAATATTATCTTACCTACCAAGTGTCTCCAAGGTACAAGAGGTTGATAAAACCCTTAAAATTCGAGCTGAAATTCTACGCACTCTCAAAGATAATTTGGTCATGGCTCAAAATTGAATGAAGAAACAAGTTGATCAACATCACTTTGAATGCCATTTTGATAAAGGGGATCGGGTGCAAAATTTTGCTCCAAAGTTCTATGGCCCCTATACGACCATCAAGCACATTGGGCCAATGGCTTACAAATTATCACTTCCAAGTCACTCTAAGATCCATCCAGTTTTTCATGTCTCCTGCTTAAAGAAAGTGATTGGATCGAAGTGCCATGTTCAAATGAGTTTTCCTTAATTGGATGAAGAAGGTTCCATTTGGTTGCAACCACAAACCGTCCTTGACCAACATGAGGGTCATCTCCGCCAACGCACAATTCTTGAAGTTTTAATACAATGGAAGGATACATAGCCTAAGGATGTCACATGAGAGCTAGCCAGCATTCTGCAGCAATCTCAAGCCTTGAAGACAAGGCTATTCTTTTTGGGGTAGGGCATGTTAGAGTCCTAACCTCCCTAACCCCTTAAGTAGATAGAATACTATGTTTTTCTATGTAATGAAGGCCATCATTCGTAAAAAAGGCCTATGTAGTAGTGTGAACACAACTATTGTAAAAAAGCTTACTAGAAGGTTTCACCTACTAGAAAGTTCCTTCTCTAGAATGTTCTTAGGAGATAGAAGTAGTATATATAGAGGACGTAGAAGCATTGTAAAATATGTCTTGTGGAATCATTTCTAATTTGAGCATTGTTGTATCAGAGGTTGCTCCCTCGAAGTGGCAAGTGAACAGTGCTTCCAGATTAATAAAGGTATCTTATTTTGGTTCATATTGTCAATGTGTTCATTATTTTGTTTCTTTCTACAACATATCTGGATAATATTTGTGCTCTTGCTCTGAATATTTCTATTTGGTATCTTACAATATTGTCCCCATTGAAATTGTTGTCTGAATTATTTTTTACAAATAATGAGAAATGATACCAACTTGTAGAGTTTAATTGAGTAACATTACAACATAAATCACTAGTTACTACTTACCATTTCCTTGTAGAGACGACAAATAATTAGATCCCCGCAGGCAAAGAATTTCAAGTTATGTTAAGAATGCAAAGCAACTGAAATGATCGCATACTATCTTCCAAAGGAAGCTGAAATTGCAATCAAGTTGAACAAACAGAATCAAAGATGTGTGACAAAGAGAAATCCACCAAGTATAAATTAATAAATTACATTCCCCTTCAAAGACAATATGCCACAACAATCTATGATAAATCAAAATTCAACACATCTAAATCTAGAACAAGTTTTGTCGATAAGTGAACAGCACATACCTAGCATTTCTGCACAGTACTCTGTTGAGAAATTCTATTACCACCACCTTGTGGAGAGTCTCCATCTACAGTGAGTTTTTGTTAGTTAAATTTCAAACAACCAGGATGATTGCACTTACATGATTATCAAATGGAGCAGTAACATGTGTGATGCTTACAATAGAAGAAAATAATCATTAAAGAAACTTAGGATAATCTCCTCACCAACAATTGCAGCAGCTGCAACTTTATCCACAGTTTTTACTTTACCCACTCATCCATGAGATCTTTCCACTACCTCTAATGAGATGCTTCCCGGCTTCAATAATAGGTATGTGAATATTTCTAGAGAAAACAACTTGTGCCTTCATGCCCTCAAAGCAACAATTTCATCAGCAGTTAACATACTCAGCTGTAACAACAGACATCTAGAAGGATGGGAGGGGAATATTAATGTGGAACAAAATCCCAACATAGGGATATGTTACTATATTAAGATAGCTTGCAACAACAACTCAAGCTAAAAGCAGACCACAAGGAATGACAACAAACTAGTGTTGTTAATTAGTACTGAAATGAGAGAGGACCATGTAATCATACCTATAAAACCTTGGATATTCTGAAGATCATGAACTCTCACAGTATCTATCCTAGATCATTCATGATGAATGCAAATGACCATGTAATAATATTTGCAATCCATTGAGATATAGTGAAATCTCATCGGTACTCCTATTTGTCATTTCTGCAAAGACATGCAAAATGAAAAAGAACCAAAAGTGAACTGAACTTATGAGCTCATTTACTAGTTTTTGAATGTCAATGGAAGAATGCTTACGTAGTCCATTCAATTGTCTACCAATATAACATGAACAATACTTTAACAAGAAGCCAACAAGGTCTGTTATTCTAACCTTCAAAACTTCTATAGAAATATGTATGTTAAACAAAATCTATAGTGACTTCAGCAAGACTTCCTTGTTGGGATATGTAACTCCCACTTGTCTTAGTTGTGATCATATTTAATTATTAAGTTTATTGGTCACTATTAGGTAGAGTTTTAGTCTCTACAAGAAAGGGTCTGTCCCTAGCCTTTAGAAGGTTGTTGAGGCCTAGTTGGTTTGAGAGATTCTCTCCAACTAGTTAGCTTCCTAGTTTGGTGTAAGGTTGAGATATTTCCTCAACCGGTGGATCAAGGTAATTGTCTATCTTGAAACAATTTTCTTGTATTTATATGTACTCTATTTTTTGTTTAAAAGAGCATTCAGGCACAATTTTGGTGTGTAAGAGTTATATCTACTCTCCCTCTCTCATTTCCCAATATACTCTCCCTCTCCCATTTCCCAATATGGTATCAAAGAAGGACTGGGCTTGAACCCCTCACGGGAGGGCCCAGGGAAATGGAAACCTATGAGAGTTAGGTGAGAGTAGATAGTCTAATTGAGTGGATTGTTGTCGTGTGTTTGCATTAGTGTGAGATTTGTCTGTCAATCGAGTTCTTGGAAAAAGAATCGAACAAGAACGTTGCTGGAAAGAGAAGGCCGAGGAGATCTCTGTCTGCCACCGTGAAACTGTAAAGGCATTAAAATTGTGCAAGTTGTTGCCAGGTGTATAGGGCAGTGAGGCATAGGAGGCAAGCGATCTAGAGGCCAAAGAACAGAGATTGAAGCATGAGCTTCGAGATCAAGAAACACGGGCTAGAGGGGGTCGAGATGTCAGAAGGAGCCACCTGTTGTAGAAGTGAAGCAGCTGAGGGATATGCCATTGGGGAAGTTGTCGCAAAGTTGGTGAGGAAGGGCATTCAGTGAAGGAGAATCTACATGGAGGAAGAAAATTGATGTCTATGATGGCAAGTTCCAGGAAATCCGTAGACACACGATGGCGATGTCTTCTTTATTGTATGTTTTAGCAATGCAGAGGCACGGGTTCAAGTATGCTCGCAAGGAGCAAGGAGCAAGCAGCAATAGAAACTCAGTTATGGTGGATGAGCGCAAAAGATTGTGGAATTGCGAAGAGAAGATTACCTAGATGATGAAATCATTATGATTCCTACTCGCAGTTATGTTAGGCACAATGTTGTTGTTAACACTCAACACCGAGCACACATGCAGAACGATCATGCAATTTGCACAGGGTACAAGCGTGTTCGCAAGGCTGAGGATGGCACAAATCGCTGCTAGGTTTTATGCGTCGGAGGTATTGTTGGCGTTGGAGTATTCGCACATCCTGGGAATTTTTGCTCGAAAAGATGAAGGTCAACTAAGATAGTAGTGCCAAGGATTAGTTCATACTTGGGCATTGGTAGTTGGCATTTCACACGCGATTCTTTGGATTAAGGAAGGATGGAAGCTTGAAGGATTAAGGAAACCATTTTGTGCTCTTAGTTGTACAAATCTGCAATGTGTTTTGGATTCATCGGTGATGGCCAGCTTATTGGTCGCGCCATCAGATCAAAGGTGCAAGATGGCCTCTACCACAGTCCGTGGATGGATACTTTTGCATGTTGATGATGGTGAATTCAGAAACCTTAGTAATGGTGAGAAATTGTTTTTGAAGTTATTTGGAGTTTGATGAAGAGAAACATGTTGATCCTAGTCAACACAGTATGTGGATGCCTTGTTAGAATTGAACACTCTAACCATTGCATGTTTGGAAACTCCAAAGAAGAACATGTTTGACCACTCTAACAATTGCATGTTTGGAAACTCCAAAGAAGAACATGTTAATGGTGTCTTGAAATCATAAGCATAGTTAACTTTGTGAATCATTGCTTGTATATGTTTTGTTGCTTGATTAGTTTTTTATGGTGAAAGTGTCTTGGATTTTAATGAATATATTGAGATCAACTACCTCAATATCAGAGTGAAGTTATTTTGTTAGAGTTCGCTACTCTAACAAATGACAGGGCAGGGATATCCAAGACAATCACTAAATCAATATACAGATGATGAAAACAAAGATGCCTAGAGGAAGATGGTATTCTTGACGTGTGTGTTATTATCTCTTGGTGATGAGTTGGAGTTGTTAGATTTTTAGGGAAAATGAAAACAGAGATAACTTTTTCAAAATTGATCACTACTGTACTTAAAGATCAATATTTAAAAACAAAATTCTGAAGTAGATGAAATACTAAAAATACAAATCTGAACATTCTAAAGAGAACAGACTTTAACTACGACTGATCGTGAACAAAAAATAACATTTATGAATACTAACTTAGACTAGAAACAGAAGTAAACATGAGTACAACAAGATCTGAACTTTACCTTACCAAAACAAATGATAGAAGTACCTGATGTGTGGCTGTCCTCTTTTTTTATTCTCAAAAAAGCTATGAAGGTCATGGATCAAACCCTCAATCGTCATGATCTTTAAGTGAACAGTTTACCAAGAAGAACTCAAAAACAATCAGCAAGGGTAGGATTGATATGAAAACCCCAAATGAAAATTGTCCAAGAAGATATAGCACTGCTACAGCAAGATGGGCAGCTAGGGTAGCAATCTTAGGATTGTCCCAACCAGTGTTACCAACATTGGCAGCGGAAAAATATCGCCGAGGGTCCGAAAACGAAAATATCGGCAATATCGGGGAAAATATCGGTAAATATCGGAAAATGTTGTAAGAACGTAAAAAATACAAAAATATTCATTTTTTTTCAATTTTTTAAATATCTAAAGCATCAACAACATCAAATAAATGCATTTCCACATAAATATGAAAAGAGAACTCATATATAAGATGT